>MU127816.1:0-94856 GCA_014904975.1 Marasmius fiardii PR-910
GCGCTAGGACTTATATATCACACACTTCACCCTTACCCCCATCTTAGACGTTTTATCGGACTGCTCCCTGGCCCAGTTATCAAACTGGTTCAGCCATCGTCTAGCGTTGTGGCCCTTCTCTCCCTTGAATGCCTCAGGTTTACTGATGACGTCTTTTGAGCGAGTAGTCTGTGTTAGCAAGGCATTGGTGACGGTGTTCAGGCCCTCTAAGAGGTGGGTGAGTTGCTCGTTATTCATGATTGGGGATGGAGCGGGCGGTTGCGGTTCTGAGGGCGGTGTTCGGGGGATAACTGCGGGACTTGGTGCAGGGGGGATGGTTCTGGAACTAATAACAGGAATAAATGGGGATGTGGAAGGTCCACAAGGTACAGGTAATAATGTGGGTGCGGGAGAAGCTTCAGGTGAAATACGTGATGTGGGTCTAGAGTGTCGACCTATGCGGGACCCAGGCCTAGAGTGTCTGGGGGTTCTGGATAAACTGGGGGTGACTGGACAGACTGGAAGTGGGGACGGTGGTAACGGTGGAAGTACTGGAATAAAACAGTTGGACTCGAGGACACTACCGTCAATGTCAATTAAATGGTATGGTTCGGATATCGAGTTTGCAAGTGCGTTTGGGCACTGGTTCTGATCACAACTGTTCCACTCTCTGTTGGTGGTTAGGTGTATGTGTTCATTGTCAGTAACGTCGTACGCGTGCGGTAGTGCAGAGCAGTCAGCTTTCTCCTGTTCGGATTCTTCTTCGGAGTCAGGTCTCGATGTGCTGAATGTCGGAGACATGGCAGAACGGTATGGCCTGCAGAGACAGCCTTATCGGAAGGGTGCCTGTGCAGTAGAGGATCTTGACCTAATGTGGTGAAGTGCTGGTAGTGAACACACAGAGACTGGAGCAGAGGCTCGACAGTCGAAGACTAGTCCCAATGACAAAGAGGTCAAGATGGGGGACTAGGTGACAAGTCGTCCTATATATACTACCTGGCATGTGACCTATGATGTTGTGACCTGGTGTCATGCAGAAACTGGTAGAACATCAAGGAAAGTAACGGAAAGCAGTGGAATAAAGATAGGATCAAGAGATGAAACAGGGATGATGTTGTGTATCATAGTGAAAGGAAAAGAGATCATATGAAGATAGATGAAAATAGTACACACTTCATGACAGCGATGTGTTGAAGGTAGGCAGACTCTGCACGAGTCACTAGAATGATTTAAATCAATCATAATATACATATAAACTACATCTAGCAGCAGCCACCGACATTCGATGCAGACAACTGCCTCAGTATGCAATGGTAATAATTTTACCAGCATATGATTCCCAATCATTCAAAGCCTTCGTCACTATAAAGTGCGCCACATCACGCCTCGAAACTGTCCAGCCACCGGAGAGCTCTCCCTCGCTAGTCCTATACGCTTCCTTGGAAACAGTGCCATCAAATGTTACGCCCTTCTTCGCCATCTTCCCCTTCGCCTCCTTCAGCTTTTCCTGAATCTTCTCCTGCTGTTTCTCAGCCTGACACTCCCCATCCGTCAACAACACAGGTCTGACCACCAAGATATTCTTCAACGTCCCAGGAGCTGGTAACCCAGGCGTCAAAGTCCAATTGGAAGGTAAGATCTCCTCATCTGGTTCCCCGTCCTCCTTCGTATTCCATTCCCAACCAGCACAATGATGGATAATTCTTTCAACGCCAAGTTTGTCTTTGTGTGGAAGCGCAAGCAACCATCCGTAGAGAGGTTTGAGAGCGAGCGGAAGGGCTTGGTGAGAGATTTTAGTGAGACCGTTAGAAGAAATGGTGACAATCTTTGGTTGAGGTTGAGATGTAGGCATAGTCGAGACGGTGTTCATGAAAGACCGAGTGACTAGGTCTGCTGGTTTGATGACGGCTCCTTTCAGGAGTGAAAGTTCGAAAGATGATGCACCTGCAAAAAGACGAAAAATCAACAATTTGCAGCCTTGAAGAAAACGTGAACCCACGTACCTACTGAGAAGAGGACTAGATCGACGTTGCCGTGTTTTCCAGCCTCTTTCCAGCCATTCTCGACGTCGGATCTCTCGAGAGCATCACCTTTGACGAGAAACGCCTTCCCTGAAGCGACGTATTTGCTGATGACCTCGTCGTTTTCCAGTTTCGAGGGAGTGCGGAGTATGAATGTAACGGTGCATCCAGCATCTAGTAGAGAAACCAAACTTTTAGCGTGAATCGAGAGTTATCGAATCAAACGAAGCTCCACGGACCTAACAAACGGATGGCAGAAAAGTAACCAATGTTACGCGATCCACCAAGAGATAAAACGTTCATCGCGGTTTGAGGTCGTGGGCAGAAATTGATGCTTCATCTGGGTGATTAGTTCTCTACTTTTATACCATCCAATGCCGTCTTCCACGTTAACAAGCGGCGTCGACTTGGCTGCGCGCCGCCGGTTAAAGTTGCGCAGGCCGCGATGTACTTGGACAAGGCGGTCATGCCTATTTTGGCTGCGTATGGCGGCAACACAGACCTAGACTCGAGTAGGACACTTTACATTCATGGTAGCAATCCACCAAAGACCGACTCAAGGAAACAATCGTACAGGGTCAGTCGATATGGACAGGTATCAACCCGCGCATATTGAAAACATTCAGTCAAGTTAATACCCTATTTGAAGGCGAGTCCGGCACGTTGGACACGGGTATTTAAGCCATTGATTGACTATTGACCACAAACCTATCCAAAAATCACACAGAGCACCAGACCATCCGAGGCTTCTGTAAACACACCGAGTTGAACGAATTCTCCCCCATTATTCACCCTAAGGATCGTCTTGATGTGTGCAATGATCATCCTTTTTCTGAAGGGCCTATCAGTGGTGGACAACAGCAGAAGGGAGTTCAAGTGCGGGTCGGTGACAACGATGATCTGAGAACTTAAGCAGACCCACAAAAATTTCATACGTGACGATGGTAAACTTATACGTAAAGGTCAATCGGAACAATTGAAAATTATACTGTACAAGCGGATTACAGAGTGAATAAATGCTCTATATCTATGTCTTTGTCCATAACCTACAAACTAGAGACTGATGATATCAATACGCAATGGTAACGGTCTTACCCGCATACTTTTCCCAATCACTCAAAGCCTTCGTCACTATAAAGTGTGCCACATCGCGCCTCGAAACTGTCCAGCCACTAGGAAGCGGCACTCCCTCGCTAACCCGATACGCTTCCTTGGAAATAGTAGCGTCAAAAGTTATCCCCTTCTTCGCCATCTTCTCCTTTGCCTCCTTCAGCTTTTCCTGAATCTTCTCCTGCTGTTTCTCCGCCTGACACTCCCCATCCGTCAATATCGCAGGTCTAAGCACCAAGATGTTCTTCAAAGTTCCAGACTCCGGTAATCCCGGCGTGGAAGTCCAACCCGACGGCAAAATTTCCTCGCCAGGTTCCCCATCCTCCGTCGTATTCCATTCCCAACCAGCACAATGAGCTACAACCCTCTCGACTCCTAATTTATCTTTGTGCGGGAGCGCAAGAAGCCATCCATAAAGAGGTTTCAGAGGGAGAGGAAGTGCTTCGTGCGAGACTTTAGTTAGCCCATTTGAAGAAAGGACGATTATCTTTGGTTGAGGTTGAGATGTAGGCATTGTCGAGATGGCGTTGATGAAAGACCGAGTGACCAAGTCTGCTGGTTTGATGATGGCTCCTTTGATGAGTGAAAGCTCTGGAATTCCCCCTGTAAAGTGGGTGATGGTCAATCATTAGTTATTGTTGTGCCCGAAGCTTGGACAACCACGTACCGACTGTGAAGAGTAACAGATCAACGTTTCCATGTTTTCCTGCCTCTTTCCAGCCATTCTCGACGTCGGACCTCTCGAGAGCGTCTCCTTTCACGAGAAAAGCCTTCCCTGAAGCGACGTATTTACCGATAACTTGATCATTCTCCAGTTTCGAAGGAGTACGGAGTACAAATGTAACGGTGCATCCAGCATCTAAAACAAGGAAGAAGGAAACGAGCTCAGTATCGACTTCATCTCGAACGATGAGTCGTGACGAACCTAACAAACGGATTGCAGAGAAATAACCAATATTACGCGATCCACCGAGAGATAAAACGTTCATAGCCATGTAGCAGTTGGAGGTTGAGGGGTTGAATGAGTTCGTGAGGATTCAGATGTATTGATTGATGGATTATCTTGGTGACCATTGCTCTGCTTTTTATACGATTTCTGATCCACGTTAAATCCACGTATCTACTCTTAGACCGGGAGATAATCCAGGCGTCGAGGGGCTTGAATGCTGACGCGTCAGGTCCTGAAAAAGCCGTGAAAGGCTGTGTTGACGAGGCCGCGCGACACGTGAGGACGCGTCCGTCGGCAGTGGCCATGCACAGATCAGCGTATCACTCGGCTATACTAGCCAGGTCCAAAAAAATAGGCAAATTCCAAACCCTGAAAGTTGAAAGATTAGGACGGGACGCCCACTGATCATGAGGACTGAACTTGAGCTTGAACTACTAGGGAAGGGCGGGTTGTAGTGCGACTCCAACTTCTACTTGAGAACGGCTGTAGTAAACCACTAAACCAAAACCGAGAGCCTATCAGCCGCGCTGCCAGCTTTACGGAAGCCGATCCGCCTCAATTACTTCTGAATTGTTTATCCGAGATCAAGAGGTACCGGTACAGCCCCGCACGTTGCGGGCAGGAACACTGTCCTGTTTATTTTTTACTTAGTAGTCTTCCCGGCCAAATCTTCTTGGACACAGATATAGGGAACGAGTTCTAACGATGAGGTCCACTGGTTTACCGTTTGATGACAATCCCCATCTGTAAAGCGTATCATGCGACTGATCAACGCTCAACATTCTTCTAGTTAAGAAAACTTAGAGGAAGCATGAGCCACGTACCAACTCCAACTGTGAAGAGTAATAGATCATCGTGGAGGGAGAGAAAAAAAAAAAACGAGGATCAGCGTCGATGATCGAAGCTTATCGAGTTCAACTATTTCACGGCAAACGCGCGATCCACCAAGAGGATAAAACATTCAGGATCGGGAAATTAAATGATGAGTTCGTTTCTGGATGGCCCGGGGTATCTTGGCAATTGCCCGTTCATAAACCTCATACCAGGTCATAAAACCACGTTAGCCCTAGTCAGACAACCTCATGTCGCGGACGGCTACCATCGTCCTCCCAACTGACGCGTCGGGCTGGCGAGCTGCGAAGCTGCGTCGACTTTTCGCATGGTTGTCAACCTTGTACAGCTGCACTGGGAAAGTCGACCCCGCCCCTGCGGAGATACCAACGACGTCCGACAGAAAGTCAAGGCTATACGCGGAGTCAAAGGAAGTGTACCATCGGCTACAAGGTAAAACCAGCCAGGAACACCAGCCCATTTGCCGTCAACAAAAATAAGTTCAAAAGATGCTCACAAGTTGTACAGCTGAACCAGAATACGCATTAACACTTACTGCAGCCAAAGCATTTCTACCAAAACTTGGCACGATACAATCGACAGAGGCTGCTTCAGGAAACAGTTTTTTCTTTTTGTTGAAATTGACCAAGAAGTCTATATCCAAAACCAAAACACACCGTGTCTTTCATTTCTCCACAACGTACCCAAACTTCACCTGGGCGCTGAACACGATTTAGTCAGAACGGGAAAATCAATTCTTTTTTATCTTCCCTGCGATCACCCATCCCAATCGAGACAAAAACCTCAATCCACTCTACGCAGACTTGGTCCTATACAACAAAACATAGGCCGACGAATCTTCTCCACCTCCATCCAAAGTCGCAAGTTTCTCCTTCGGGAACACCGAAACCTTGTCGTCGTCAAACTTGTACCAATCCTCATCGTCTTCAAATGCGTAAGGATCCCGCTTCTTCGATGCGGAAGACGAAGGTGCAGGTTCATCCGTATCCATGGCGTTGGGATCGGCATTAGCTGATGATGACGATGCAGTTGAAGAAGCAGATCCAGGGTATTTCAATGGAGGACCATGGAATACGCTCTTTTTAACATAACCCATGTAATGGCCAGAGTCAGCTGCGGCACCTTTGTGTGTGACGATAGCTAGAAACCAAACCGATATAAAGCATCAATCGATCGAGAAACAGGTTTCCATATGACAAACAATAAACGCACCAACTAACTCGTAAAGGCCATTCCAACTAGCACCGATATCGTTCTTCACAGAAGGATCAATCAACTTTTCCAATTCCGCCCTCTCCCTCTCGCGGTAGACGCTCTCATCCTCGAGTTCCCCGCCTTGGGCAGCAGTGGCCGCTGCTGGACTTTCAGAATCACCATCCGTCGCAGGTGCGGGATCCGTCGATCCATCCACAGCCTTCGGGGCTGCCTGTTGTTGTTGAGCCGTCTTGGTCCTTCTCCGAACCTTTCGTCTTTCTGCACGCTCTTTCTCGAGTTCTTGCATCCTCCTACTCGCGGGTACCAACTTCTCTTTGAGTTCGGGTGTGACGAGTTCAAGAGCGTCGTAGAATTCCGGGAATTTGACTTTTCGCTGATAGTAAAGAGGTTTGAAAGACTACACGCGAAAGAGGGTCGTGTCAACTCACCATGATCTTCGCTTTTTTCTGCACATCGGATTTCCAAGCGAAACGGACCATGTGAACCGTGAGGTAGCTCGGAAGACGCGTCAATCTCGATGTCTGGACGTATTCCGCAGTACGATTCAATGTGGGAGAATGTTTTGAAAGGGTGGAGTTTAAGGCCTGATAATCGTACACATGCAAAATGAGGCTTCGTTCTTGACAACATGACAAGAGGAAGGAACTAACGCCAATGATACCAGAATGCATATAATTCGTCTGGCCGGTGATATTGCATTCAATCTTCATGATCTTCTCCGTTGCAACAGTTGGTGTTTCATCAGGAGCTTCGGGAGATGAAAGCCTTGTTTCGGTTCAATGAGGTCAGAAAACATCTGGGATACATTGAGCCATTCTACTCACTCTCTCCGGATTTCACCCATCATATATTGCTCGATAAACTTCCTTCTTCCACCTTTACCTGGTTCTGTTCCAGGAGGTACTAGTGCCTCAGACACATCGACGTCTCTGAGCGAGTTCAAGATTTGTGAGTAACATTCTTCCGCATCTGCATACAATGACCCAAGCGAGTTAGAAAACCTCCAAGGACCTTAGTATTAGGAAGATCTCAAACCTTGTTGCGCGTATCTCCCACCCATCATCGCCATCATACCACTCTTTTCGCTTCTATCTCGTTCGGCAAATTGGGGGTTTACCTATTAGTGATCGCATATAAGCCTTTAGCGCAAATGTGGCGCGATGAAGTAACGATATATGTTACCTGTCGAAGCACGTCCAAGAAACCACTAGGATTGACCGAGGTTGTGGTACGAGTCAAAGATTCATACAAGCCACGTAGAGATGCTGGTAAGCCGTTAAGGCTCGGAGCAGCTGATGTGGAGGGTTGTCCTTGTTGAGGTCTATACAAGGTAAGGGGTAAGAAATCAATGAACGCGACAAAGAAAGTTAGAATAGTGTTGGCGTACACCCCTAATGATGCTTGGAGTTCTGGAATTGAACGGAGAGCCTGTACGGTGGCATTCATGTAGCATGTGTTGCCCAAGCTGTAAAGATCGAGAAATGAAGAACGTCAGTCACTGAACAAACCAAGGACGCGAGCAGTGGCACCGTACTTCACGAGTCCAACGGGGACATCCAGCTAGAAAAGTACAGGATCTATCAAACCCTCCTCTAAACATTTCAAAAATTCAGACATACTGCACCAGCGAGCTCTTCGTCGTCCATATCTGTTGATGATCGGAGGCCGTTCAGTAAGACTTGAACTCTACAAACGGGTGGGTGAAAGATTCGTACCTTCCAGGAATACGGTAGGTTTTTCAGGTGCTTTGGGTAATTCCCCAGCTGTACCGATAACCATAAACGTTTGACCCTAGGTAGATCGGCCGTCGTCAACTTCTCCGTCCCAATCGAGGAAAAAAATCTATGCATACAGCTTTCGGTGCAATCTTGGCCCAGTTTGAGTCATCCTAAGAAAGAAGATCATGCTTAATATCAGGCCCAAGAACATCGAAGACGATGCCACCCACCTTCAGAACTCCTCCTTTCACCATGATCTTCATTCTATCCAGAGGAATCCCAGTTACTTGATAGACGGCTTCCTTGAAGGCTTTTGGGGGGAGTTCAGGATCCAGCTGAACATTGTAAGCTTTTCCCGAATGCTTGATGTTGACAGCGAGGGGAGCCATGAGATGGGAGTAAGGATGTGAGAACGAAGTCGGGTTCAAAAAAAACGCAGAGTACGCGTATACTACCGCGATGTGACAGGCGTGACAGATTGATGACGCGAAACAGTTCTGACCAAGTTCCGACGAAGCCGAGGGAACTCCTAGTCAAAAAGAATCAAGAGCGGACGAGTTGTATATTTAAACTTCACGTTCTCATTGGCCTAGATTACAGTGCAGAAAGTTCCTGAAGATCAAAGGGAAACTACGACATAAGTGTAAAGAAAGCTATGGAAAACTAAATTAAGAAAACAAACAGAAAGAGCGTTGAGAGAAGGTATGAACGGAAGGATCGTGAAAGAGTTGCAGGAAAGGTGTCAAGTTCGTTGGCTATCATAACTAAACTGGAAGCGGAATCCAGGCTTTCCATGCCACAGAAAGGGTACATATTGGATCGTAGGACGATCTACAACAATCGTCTACTCTGTCGATGCAGTCTCGATGGATGACGATGATGCCTATTTTCCCTCGTCGGTGCTTTTTCCACGGGACGAGGGAGTGGCGGTGGTGCAGCCGTCGTGTTGTAAACTTCCATGTCCATCTGGTGTCGATACGCATGAGGGAAGTATGCAGCCATAGGTGAAGGGATTTGAACTGGTTTAAAGTCATCGTATTTTACAGCCTTTAAAGTTCATGGATAGTGAATATTTGATGTGACTGAGAACCTTAGTAAGACGTACTTCTACATCCGATTTCCCTTGTTTTGACCTCCCATTCGTGAGCCTTTGTCGTACCACTAGGATCCCGACAGCTGTTCCAAACAGTGCGACTACGACGAAAAATACGAGAAGGAGAATAGTGAACACGCTCCAGCCAGTGGACATGATTCTTCAAATCGATAGGGTTACGGAGGGGGTGGCGGAGGATAAAGGAAGAGGTTGGGGAATGCAGCACCACGCTGCTTTCATTATTTATACTAGGCCACCGCTTCTCATTGTTCTCTGCTTTGAGGAATGTGGCATGGTACCGGTGACCGGTGGCAAGACCATTGTTGCGTTGGAGTCTCGAAAGTTCGAACCGTGACTGTATTTCCCATTGTTATTCGTGAACATTCATAAGACCCCAGAAGAAGTTTTCTGTTAATTTTCTTAGTTGAGACGCAGGGGTACATACCGGGAATGTAAGTACTGTGAAGAAAAAGGACGAAGATAAGACGATGCGGCAGTTTCGGAGTTCGAAAGCGGTTCGGACCTTTCCGAGTTCCAGTTCGGAATCGCTCCAACCACGAAATAGACCATATTTGCAACGCGTTTTTTTCAGTTCTGAGTCAACTTTCAGACTTTTCCGTCCCACCAAGATATCACGTTTTCTCCCTTTGTTGCGAATTTACGGAGAAGTCCGAAAATCGTCGTTTTGGCGGTTGCAAATATGCTCTAATCTACATTCGTTCCATATTCTGTTGCAAAAAGGATGTGGTGCTATCAGACACAATCGCATTGTCTGAGGGTCGGTAAAACTCCTTTGATTATACTTGCAGCATACAGACTCATATAAAAAGTGACAGAAACACATTTGGATAGCACCTTGAAAACATAATGAAAACAGCTCGAAAGCAGGCAAAGCAGTCCAGCAGCACAAATACCGACAGAGGCACGAGTAAAAATTGCGAACAGAATAATCATACAAATCCACACCTTCCTCCAAATCTGACCCTTTGAGCGCCTTGGTTTGGGGACTCAGCGCCATCTGAGTTAGTCGAGTGGTCCGTAGGAAGACAGTTGATTCGAATGACCTCGGTCAACCGGCGGGGCGTATATGACGTTGCTCTTCCGCAAAACAACGCAAGACTGGGACTGTATATGTGTATATCGATGCTGGGATTACGCTGAGGATACTCAGCATCTCGGCATTGGTGATATCGCATAAGGAGTGACGAGTCATTGAGGGCGTATGTATCATCTAGGGGACGAGCTTCGGTTTTCAAGCGTTCAAACATTTCCCCGATCATTTCCCACAAAAATTCCTCTTGTTCCTCTTCAGTTCTTGGGCCTTCTCAAATCGTTGCGACATGAAAATTATCCGTTATACGAAGTTTGCCGTTGTGGATTCGATACACATCACACGAGGGGCCGCGGGGGTAAACGCGACGTGAAACTATTCTTGCTATCGTTTCATAGAACCGGCAGGAAAGGGTTTAAACGTGGCGCAGACGAAGAACAGCCCAGCGTACCATCCGTTTATCGGAATACCGAAGTTCCCGTCCCGCTCTCTTCTCGCTTGCTATCCCGATAATATCATCTCCTCGTAATACGTGTACGACTGGTTTGAAGCACACGTCCAGTTCACTATAGATCTCGAAACGTTCAGGACTGATTCCATCCGCCTGAAAGTCGCTGTATCCCAAGCGATATCGACCTCTAAGAACCAGCGAAATCAGAAACCGTACTTGGTTCCAGACGTAGCTTGTTGACCATTCAATAGACAGACAGATCGACCCCAACCAATCCATTTGATCAACTGCAACTCTCTTTCTTGGACTGTTGGAAGCCATAGTGGAGATTGGACCTTATGTAGGGTGTGAGAGTTTAAGATGGGAACAAGGTGGTATTCCTTCGTCTTCTTGTCCTCGTACAGGTAGAGCCACTTACATCTTTCGATAGGCATTGATTCGAAGAGCTGCAGCTGAACGCCTCGAACGGTTACGGTTCAAGCCTACTAGATCGATGAGAAGGGATGAACTGACTATCATTCTGAGGTGAAGGTCCTGAAGTGTTGGACTTCCGCGAAGGAAAGTTGTGGCCGGATAGATTTTCTTGGATTTTGAGCCTTGAATCATGAAGATATGACTATTTTTGTAGAGGAGATAGAAGCTTAAACCATCTTTGATCCAAACGGCTCTATCTAGAGTGAAGAATTACGGGGAGATCCCGTTTTGAATCCTTCATTAACTTACCGATATCCGAGAGAGTGTTTCGAGGAAGTTTGCAAAGACGGGTGTCCATGAGTGTGGGTGTGGTATAGGCCCAAGGAGGATGGTGTGCACAGTCTGAGTCTTATAACTCGAAGCAGGCTGTAGGTGATCGAGGGAGAATTTCACAGCCCTTTGGATCCACAGATGTGAGTGGCATTAATGCACCTCGCTGAGGAAGTCTAACTGCTCGGGATTTTGATTAGCTACTGAGCGCAGTGGTCTTTATGCCTCATGGTGACGAGCCATCCCAGCCTCAAGATCAGCAGTTTCAATGAGCGATTAAGTGGGAAATATTGAATCTCTTATCTCTAGAATGACAGAGAAAATGAAATCGATACATCGGTCAAATTAGCCTCTCGGGTGGGTTAGACTGTGAATTGTTTTCTCTAGATTCGCCTGCCGGCTTAACACGTTACAATATGCCCGTTGGGTTCAAGTATGAACGTGGTATTACATCGAGGATTCCCACTATTCCCACCTAAACCGGAGAGCGACGGCAAAAGGGATGATATCATCCGAATGAATCTAATATTACACCTGGCACCGAAAGTGCTTAAACATAGAGTTTCCTGACCCGTTCTGAAACCACTTCCACCACGAAGATTGACATGTAAACTATCTTCCCGTAGAGGTGCTGTTATATTGCGGAGTGCTGTTAGATGGAGGTACTTGAGCAATTAAGTCCCTAGTATTCCCACACGTAGCACTCGCCTTTTCCCGTTATCGATCCTTGATGATGGCGCGCCGAAAAGTACCGGAAATCCTTATTATTGGCCCTACTACAGGATTTCATGGATTGACTTGCGGCTGAATTATTCTGAGCGCAGCCGCTGATGACCTACAGACATAACGACGCAGAACAAGTAAGAGCGAACGAGGGAACAGTCTACGAGCTCAGACGGAATTTGGGAAAGAGAAGTGCCATGCGCCACGTGCATTGCCTCGTGTTTTGACACATGATAGGGACCCCGAGAACTCTTGACAAAGACCCTCAGCAGAAATAAGCACAGACTGGAGTCTTCAGTGCAAGAAAGATTGTTTATCTTCATAATATATAGCCCTTGTTCTGTAAAATGGAAAGCTCTAGAAATAAGGAGAGTCAAAAGTGGATCAAGGCCACGGAGGTGAACATCTCGGTATCTCGGCCCTCGGAAATACAAGTGTGAGAAGATAATAAAGTGTCCGGGGTCCTGAGGCATGATTCCGTTCAAAAACCTGTGACTTTCATTCACCCATGTGACGACCACCCCCAGGTCAGCACCCCCATACGCGCTCCCCTCAAGCCTGCCAGAAATCAAAGCGTCCCTCCCTGCCTCACGGTTATTCGATATTTACTCATCGGGTACGCTTCGACTATTTCTTGTTATTTATTCTGCTCAAAAAACACTAGTTAGGTTTCCCTCTGCCTACGCATCGTCGACCGAGCTTAGTTGACGCTGATATCCTGAGGTGAGAGCCACCCTTAGGCTTCTCTAGACATGTTCAGCCCAAACTCCTCTGCCAGGATCATTTTGTAATAAAAGGGAACAATGTCACCGAGTACGACAGAACCCGTCCTACCTCAAGCACCAGCGACGGCTGCACCACCTTCCCAACCTCAGCAGCCGGCTCAAGGTATTCAGCTTTCAATCCTGCAAGTGTCAACTCTAACTCCATGGTATTTAGTTGCAGGTCTTGATCGGGAACAATTAATGCAACTACTTCAACATATTCCTGGTGTGATGAATAAACTCGTGAGTCGTCGACTTCCATTGTACCAATTCACTCGATCTTGCACTTTGTCTATTTTCATAAATCCACCGATATTATCCTTTTGTTTCCTTAGGACTTGCCTCCAACCCACAATATTCCATCGCTCATCACTCCTTCAATGTTCTCATTTCCACACGTGATCGCGATTTCCGTGTCTCATATGCCCATCGTATTTACTTTCATTCTTGGTCTTCTCTCTCACATAGGTCGGTTCAGACGGAACTCTCAAAGCAGACGCAGCCCAAACCCTCTCCAACTTATCACAACAATCATTTCCACCTCCAGGAGCAGCAGCACCAGGAACTTTACCCGCAGGTATAACTCTACCTCATGGTCTTGCACCACCAGGAACATTTCCGCCCGGTTTTCCGGGTGAGCCAGGTCCGAACTCTCATCCTAGGGGACCTCCGAATTTGGGACAGTTGAGCGCAGCTGTCGCCATGCAAGCTCCGCCGCCGCCGCCTGGACAGCAGCCACCGGCGGGGGTAGGAAAGCCGTCAGATGATGATGATGGCGATTTGTCGGATGGCAAAGGGAAGAGCGATGGTTCGCCTAATGCTACACCTGCACCAACCTCAGGAGCTGGACGAAGAGGAGGGAGGAATGGGGCTGCCATGGGTTCTGATGAGTGGGCGAGAATGAGGAAGGATAATCATGTGCGTTTTTACCTGTTTTTCATCTTATCTATTGCGTATAACTGACCTCTCTTTTTTTGTTCCTCGTTACCAGAAAGAGGTAGAACGTCGACGAAGGAGCAATATCAACGAAGGCATTAACGAACTCGGTCGTATCGTACCAAACGGATCGGGAGAAAAATCCAAAGGAGCGATTCTCTCTCGCGCGGTACAATACATTCACCATCTAAAGGAGAATGAGGCTAGGAATATCGAAAAGTGGACGTTGGAGAAACTGTTGATGGATCAAGCGATGGGTGATTTGCAGGCGCAGCTTGAGGAAGTCAAAAACATGTGGACAGAAGAGCGGAATGGACGACAGAGAGTTGAGGCCGAGTTGGAGACGTTGAAGAGTGGTGGAGCTGTGCCTCCTCCTGCGTCTGCTGTGCCCGCAGAGAACAAGTCGAACGGGAACAAGAGGCTGAGCGAAGAAGGAGAACAAGGAAAAGAAGATGATGCAAAACGACAGAGGACGGAGTAGAACATGGTTATTATCTGGCGCTTTTTTTTTTTGGACATTTAAACGACTAAACTTCTTTGGGGTTTGTCTGTTCGTGTCTCTTCTGGAACTTGTATCTTAATTATGATGGTCAAATTTTTCCCACCACACTCCCACCTATATCTTTCGCTGCCGCTTTCTTTAGCTTATTTTTCGTTTGCTTTCGTCTGTATCCTGTTCGTACGTCGTGATAGTTCCCCTGTTGTATTACTGATGTCCAAAGTTGTTTTCCTTTCTCTCCTATGAATGTCATCTTCGCTACCGATGAATGGTATTACGTCTGGCCTGAACTCCAAGAGACTTTTACAACATTAATACAGACCATACCTCTACGTCTAATCATCGTGAAAAACGTGGTACTTCGAGATAGAAACCGGACCCCGCTCCTCATTGTAAGTTGAGTCTCCGGGGGCGGTACCACCTACAACTTGATTATCAACACCATCAACCCAATCTCAGCAACGAGAACAACAGAAGTGACCGCAATTACAATCCACCCTGCCGTCACGAAAGGTCTACCAAAAATTCTCGCCGGAGGTGTAGATGAAAAGTTCGGAATGGGAGCTCGACGACGGAGACGTGACAGGCTGCTGAATGAACCGGATAGTCTGGCCATGAGGGTCTTGCGAGTCTTTGATTGTCCGTTGTCGATTCCTACTTGGGTCTGCGAGTTGCAAATGTCCTCAGGAGTTTCGGTGCCTCTACTTTCTTCTTCTTCTTCTTCGTTCGCGCGAGGATCTGCAAAGTCGTGTCGGGAATGTCGATCGCGAGTGAAAGAGATGAGTAACAGGAGGGCTCCGAGAATTGCGAAGATGAGACCAACTAAGAGGGCGTGTTTATTAGTCAGTGCAGCCGAATGTTATTGATGATAACTGACTTCGATAAAACCTCGTATCGAACAACCTCAAGATCGTTAACGCGTAGCCCAAGTTCCCCAACGCTGTTCGTGCGTATGCGCCTTGAAAAGTTCGATGACGAGCGCGAAGTTCGACTAGGAGAGGTATATCTGAAGATGGAACGAAGGAGTTTGCTCTGTGGCCTCTGTAGTTTTTCGAAGAGTCAATAATTTAGAAAAAAAGAGTGGTTGGGGAAGGTCCGGATTGACGCACCTATAGCGATGACTTCGCTGTCGTCCCCGTCGCATATGAAAATCCAAGCCAAGGTTCAGCCCTTCCCCTTTCTTCCGGTTTTGCATTTGTGTTTCTAAGCTTTGAGATGTCGCCATTTACGCTGAAGGAGGTCCTTTGTTTACGGGGACGGAGCTACTGATCATGGGCTCAGAGGAAAAAGCTTGGCATTCGGAGTTTTCGGCAATAATACCGCCACTTACGCTGGACCCAAGTTCTTTCATTTCCTCCCATCCCACATAGATTTCTGGCCGTCTCAGTGCTTCAATGGACCACGTCTGTTTGGCATATGGACTCGACGTTGAAGGGGATTGTGGTTTACAGAAGATGTACGCCAATTTCTTGACCACTATGTGCGAGCATAGAGGGAACAACGGAACTTGAAGATGATTTTGCGAGGAATACGGAAGATTTGTATACAGGCATGGCTGGTGCGTGTAGTTATTTTTCTCTGATTTCAGTCGCATAATTCTAGAGAGATTCAGGTTTTGAATCGGAGCGTGAATCAATGACTTCGAGCAGTGGCTTCTCATTCACAAACTCTCTTTCTCCGACCCTCACACTTTCACTTTAGCACAAATCTCGTTTTTATTCTCTTGCCCTCGTATCTGCTCTTGTTCTGTTTGCTTCATTTCCGTCTACAAGCTTGCGGGCGACATATTTCGTGTGCAGACGCGTAAATCGATTAGCGTGAGTGACCCCGAACGCCGCCAAACTTCAAACGTACACGTTGAATCGGAATAGAAGCTCTGGCTCTCCTTGACGCCGTAGTCGGAATCGGGCTTTTCAATAACGATTAATGCACAAGGCTCATAAAGGAAAGGAGTGTGTGCTTGGAGACTGGTGCGGAGCTGGACACGAATTCACGCCTGGAACTCTGGGTATAAACTAGGCGTAGAATCTCTTCTTCAACGCCACTGGCATGCATGTGCTCAAAACCGCGCGTTCACAAGCAGATCTAGACTTTGCGAGGAATTTCCTCAGTTTTTGGATGGGCACGTATGGCTTCAAGCTCATAGGATAACGCACCAGCTTCGTACCATCAGGTACAGTTTCGGACAAACCACCGGTGATGCAGATTCCCTTCATGCTCGGGCTTCGTTTGGCTGACGCTCGGCCAGACGTACTGTATACTGGCTACTCGACCCCATTCACAGGCCTTCGACGACTCTGAATTTTTCTGGTAAAGTCGCAAGGTGAGGAACTGCATAGCACGGCTCTGTTCCGATGAACGATGAGAGGCAGGCTTACCATACCTTCATGATCTCCCAGATCAAAGCTACTTCTGTCGACAGCACCGTGACTGAAACAACAATGACTAACCATCCAGCGGTGAGAACAGGACGTCCGAATATCCGCTGGCCGGAGACGGAGACAGTGCCAATTGTTTGCCTCGGGGAAGGATTCGGCTCGGGTTGCTTTGTTGAGCATGGACTATCGGGCAAAGGCGAGGCAGAATCTAGGCCTGTAGGTGTCATTCCCGTACAGTCAAGACTTGCTATCTTTCTTGTCGGTTTGTTTTCAGAATGCAAACCGTTATAATCAGGGCCGATATGCGCCTTGGCTGTAAACTTGAAACGAGGGAACACTGCGTGAGTTTTTTTTGTTGTTCTCGCGAGACAGAAAACAACCCCAATGTCGATTGAATTTTTTTACCTCCATGTTTTCGTCATTTTCGTCATTAAAAACGTGTTTCAAACGACTGTTGCGGTAGAAAGCGATCACGAAGAAGAAAGCGGCTTGTAAGGCGAATAAAAAGCCGACTGAGAAGGACCGAAATGAAAGGATCATTGAAGGAGAGGGTGATATCATCGTCAGCGAAAGTAACGGGGGGAAAAAGAAAACACTTTGGTTTGCGCACTAATATGAAATCGACTATCGAAAATCCTCAGAATCATCAAAGCATAGGTCAAAGTTCCGAGAGTGGCTCTGACGTAGCCCCCGTTGAACGTTCTCTGTCTTGCGCGTAGTTCCATGAGGAGTTCAAGATCGGGGCAAGGGACCACCCTCATGGATTCAGCCTGGTGGTTTCTAGGATAAAGTACGTTTCAATTTTCGTGAGATTATTCGGAAGTGTGTTTTTGGGCTCACCGGTAGCAGTGAGTTTGTTCGGTTTCTTTGAGCATCGTGAACCTGTTGGGTTTCCCAGTGAGACAATTCGTGAAAAAGAAAAGTACTGGCAGGTGGGGGGTTGCCCTTTCCTGCTTATATTGATCATGAGAGTGGCTGTTTCGGGTCGTAGTACAAGAGGCTAAGCGTTCTGCCTATATCCGACAGTTATATCCGCCTATCAGCTTATATCCGATACTCAGGTGTCGCGTTATCAGCCTCCCTTCCCCATCGAATACCATTGTGATTAACTCTGGCATTGAATAGCTTTGGAGAGCAAACTTTGAAAGTAATTGAGCTGAGTTGAGGTTCGCGTCAGTGTTGGCCCGGACAGATTACTGAATGGGTGCAAAGTACCATCTAAAACTCTCGGTGTGGGGGTTGATTCTAATGTACGGTCGGACCATCTATAGATTATGAACAGTACTTTGGACCGTAGGCGATATATTATCGTACACGGGTAGGTACATGTACAATTTCTCGAAGACTGATCGCGAGGAAAGTATCCTTCCAGAGCGGCAACGGGAAGTCCTCGACACCTCGTTGCCTCAGATGTAGTCAAAGAGAACGTGCTGCCAAGGACCGTTCCTCCTCCCGCTCTATACTCCCTCTGATGTATTCACGACATCCTTTGCAGCCCCTCCAACCCAAAATAGCACCTGTTTCCGCTCTAATATCTAGCCTGAGGGCAATGCCAAAGAGGAGAAGGAATGGTGTTGACGGCTGGTAGAGAATGTTCAATACAAGATTGAGAATGGTCGGTTGAAGTAGCCGCTGGTACAGAGCTGACAGAAGAACTCAGGGTGTGATCCACGTACGGAGCTAGTATCTGTTCTTCGACCTCACCACGCGTATGTTCAAGGAAATCTTCTGACGGCCAGAGCTCGCGAGGGCTTATCTCAGTGTTGCCTTGGATGGCGACGAACGGTGCCAAGCTCACAAGGTGTACCGGTTCCGTATCTCTGGTCCAGTTACGGACAAAGCACCCCGTGCCGTGTTTCTCTTTATTCTTTCCCCAGTTTTGTATAATGTTAGCTCTCTTTGATAGCTGACACACGTTCAATCACCTCACCTTGATTACACCCCTGTAGCGTTACTATTCTTTCTACTCGTGTAATTCTTCGTGCCATGGTTTCCACTTTTCGGCCGTTACTACATCAGATATGTTTAATAATGACTACCCGACCCCCCTTTCGAAATTCAAATTTGCTCGAGAAAACCATACAGTTAATTTTCATTGGATGACTCTGAAATCTTCTCAGGAAAACGCTGGGTAAGTAAAAGGATCTGCACTGCTTACGGGGCAAGAGAAGCTACTCACCATAGCCTCATGATCTGCCCGATTAGAAGTACTTCTGTCGAAAGAATCACAGTAGAGACGACGATGACTATCCATCCAGCGGTGACAAATGGCCGTCCGAATATCCGTTGACCGGACGCAGAGACAGTGTTAAATGTTTGTACTCCTCTCAGCTGGTCCTCCGTTCTTGAGTATGTATTACGCAGAAAAAGCGAAGTAGATTCCAAGCCTGTGGCTGTTGTCCCAAGATCGACACTCGCTGGTATTTTTGTCGGTTTATTTTTAGGTCGTAAACCGGTATAATCGGGGATAATATGGGCCTTGGTTGCATAAATTGGGGAGAATTGCATGAGCTTTCCTGCCAAAAACAGCTCACTGTCCTTCGTTTTACCTTTCTGAAATTTTCTTCATCCTCTTCAGTAAAATCGTATTTTGAATGTCTATCGCGGAAAAAAGATATCACAAAGAGGAGTAGAGCTTGTAAGGCGAATAAGAGGCCGACTGGAAGGAGCGAAGGTCATTATCAGCAAAAAACAAAAAGAAAACCCCATTTATCGAACACGCACTGGAATAGAAACGACTATCGAAAAACCTCAGAATCGCCAGGGAGTAACCCAAAGTTCCAAGAGCGGTTCTAGCGTAAGCACCATTAAACGTTCTCTGTCTTGCGCGTACTTCGACCAGGAGTGCAGTATCAGAGCAAGGGGGGATCGTTAAAGATTCAGGGTGACGACCTCTAGAGCACATTTAAACTCGGGAGATTTTCGAGAGGGTTTCTCGGCTCACTGATAACGATGAGCTTGTTTTTGCTTCAGTCGACTAGCTCTATTGAACATCGTGAAGATCTTGTGTTCAGAGAGTGAAATAAGGATGTAGAAGAGGTGTTGGGCATAGGCCAAGGGGTGGAGATGCCCTCTCCTGCTTATATCCGATGATAAACCGACATTGATTATTCAGTTTGCTCTTTTTCGGCTGTCACGTTCTTGACCTGCTTTTCCGTATTCGATATACCATATATTTAGATCCACTCTGCCGTGGGGCGACCACATTATGTAGTTCGGTTTGGGAGTAACATTCGAGTTATAATTTGCGTCAATATGTTGGCAGGTACCGAATGACCAAGACAAGTTTACGTTCAAGTTCTGGAATGTTGGTTGGATCCTGAACAGCTGTTGTTGTTCGTACTTTGTATCCTTGTTCGGTATCTGCCAACATTGACTGCAGGAATTGTCGTGTAAAATTACGGGTGCAGTACCAAATCGTATTCAGATTCGACCGGAACATACCTATTTCCTGGCAAGCGTTTCCAAGCTCATCGCAACTTTGGAGAAATTGTTCGTGAAACACAGTGTTCGAGGATGCAGGGACGAAAGCAAGCAAGCCTTCAACACGTCGCGGAGAAGATGTAGGAAATACAAACAGTCATCAACAACAGTGCTTACCTCCTGCTACCAGACCCAGATTCTGAATTCTCAACTCGGAGTAAGTCCTCGAAGGAGCACAAATGCCGGAATCCGTTTGTATGATATCTAGCAATCAATCCAACACGCTTCCGCAATCTGTCAATAAGTACGTTCCGTCATCGACACGATATTATTCATTTCATTGCACCTCCTGCTACGGTGAGTGTACTCACACACTTCAAGTCAATTGAATCCTGTCAATCAGCTTTGCCCATACCTATTCAGCAATATTCACCAATAGGATAACACTGATCTATCATTTCAGTTTTAATTCTGTATCCGGAGCACTCATGGACCCAAAGGTTACCGAGAGATGTGAACGCTGCAGTGATGATGGATGATCGAAACGCTGTTTATATGATACCGAGCCGCGACTTTGAAAATCCCGCACAACTTCTCTCAATAGCAAAGATGACCAGTGATCCTGATAGAGATCAAAAGTTCGCAGAGTCCATCCTGTTGGCTCTGGGCCGTCCTGGCACGCTCAGAGCGACCCACGGATCTTCCTCATGAGGTTTAGTTGTCTTGAAAGCATGGACTTCCAATTCGAATAGAAAGCCTGAACGGGAGGCAGGATGGCCTTGGGAAGACAGAAGCTGATAGTCGTCAGGCTCTCTTCAGTCTTGCGATCCGTTCAAGCTGTAAAACTAATCGATCACACTTCTAATAGACGACGAATGGATCTGAATCATCGACGATCCGAGTCGTCGAGTATCAATTGGTGGCCATCAGACTGGGTGGATGACTGGGAAACGACCAAGACGAGGGTTGCACATGGCATCCCTCATGGGTTTTTTCTTTCTCTGATCTTTTCGAACACCAAACTGACTGAATTTCCAGAGGGACAAATTTGGAGGGCTAACGGGTGAAGCCGGCGGCGGCTCGCAAACTCCTTCGAGCTGAACTTTTAGTCCCAACTCCGTTCTACCCTTTGAAAACAATTGCAGTACACTCGGGATCTCTGTGCTCCTATACACTCGCTTAGCATTGAGGATGTGTTAACATTTCATTTTCGCCTTCCCGCATGCGCATTCAAGAGGCAAGCTCGAGTTTCAATTCCAGGCAGCCGGTAAAACGCGACACGTGCTTGGGAAAAAGGTAGCTTTGGAAAGTACCAAAACAAGAACCTGAAGATCATACATCATGGGTCCGCGTACCTAAGATCGTGATATGGTGCACATTGCGCGCCCTCTTTACATATAGCAACCCAAATCATTCAGATGATGCTTCCCATTTCAGTTCTTAAGGTAAGGAAGTCGTGCCACAAGACCATATTCGTATATGTGGCGTCTTAGTGGGATGACAAACAGGACCCGTTTGGTGTGCGGGGATTTGATGGGGTGAATGAGCGCTGTTTCAAACCCCATATGTCGCTTTGATTTTGTTTATCGATGGCATTTGAAGCCTGTGCGCTCCTTTTCCTGAAACGTCTGCAGGGAAAACATTACTGCCTGGACCCACAATCCGCCAATTACAGGAGAAAGGAGAAATGGTGCAGCAAGAAGCATTTGATGATCTATCAACCCTTGAGTGTCGAACCTGGATACGAAAAAGTATCTGATCCACAGCGATGCGACGGCATCAATCGTCGAGGGGGAAATTTTTTCCGAAGTTGTAAGTCGGTTAGGCACGGTTTGAGCGTGCTGTTGATGCATCTGATTTGTTCAGAGGCTGTATGTAGAAGAACGTACTTGAGTACCGGCGGGGGTATGTATGTCGCTTAGAACCGGCATTTCATGAATTCACAGGGCTCCGATTCATGCGTATGATTACTGAGGTCGTCCATAGGCCACAGATCTGACGACTGGCAGTGCAAGCCGAAGCGACCTTGTAAACATTGGGGTAGGAATGGGGAAGGGGCTGCGTCGATAGATAGTATGCTCCCTGCTTGTGCATGGAGTCATTAGTAAAATGACACTGTGGGTGGATCCCTATGTCAACTTGAGAATTCATCACTCATTTCAAACCCTTGTGACTGACGGGAGGATTTGAATGCAGAAGGGCGGGTGGCCCACGCCCAAATCCGCTCTCTCGAGCGGCGACTTTCTGTTCATTTCAGAATTGTTTTCCGGCGACAGAGGTCCCGCAGACAGCGGAAAGTTGGATTTGTGCCCAAAAAATCCTCGAGCAGCATTCATTGTTGGTTTAGCGTAACACGTGTATTTCGGGGTATCCGTACCGAGTGGGATAAGTAAAGCAAGAATTCCAGACGTCCAGGCAACATCATGGCCTATGATGATGGTTTTCTTCGTGTTTTTTTTTTTTTCTGAAGCCCGTTCCGGCGTTTGGATAAATTTCTATGGAAGTGAGAGAAAAAAACATACATGGAGTGTGTCAATGTCCAATAATGCTTGAGCGCCACCGTCAAGCCAACAAGTGGGCAAGAGGAGAAGTTAAAAAAAAAAATATCGCTGTTACAGTCAAGGTCACGGGTTGACCATAAATGGCAACTCAATTCAGTACAGTGCATCTGGGAAATCATTTTTTTTTCTTTTTCGCCATGGATGATGGATCGCCCCGTTACTGCCTTCTCGTGATACGTCCCCATTGATAATGGAGTTTCAGAAATTTTGGTTTTCTCTCTTACCTCCACCTCCCGTATCGTTCGGTTTGACCTAACAATGCGGTCCTTTGAAGAGGATCCCCTTACGAGAGCCATTCTCCCACCACTAAACGAGTCTCCCGAAGCGCGTCAGGCAAGAGAGCGAGCCGAGGCAGAGGCTAAGAGGATAAAGTTCGTGAAGTTGCTCTTCTTCGTTGTGTTAGCTGACCCCAGACGTTTGGTAGTGATGAGATTGATGAGCAATTAAAGAAGGAGAGAGATAATGAGAAGAGGAGGAAGAAACCAGTGAAGTTGTTGTTATTAGGTCAGTGAGCACGAATACTTGACTCACTATTGCAACGGCTTGATGCAATTCTCAAAGGGCAAAGCGAAAGCGGGAAAACTGCAACCCTCAAGAGTCAGTTTTACTCGAATTCCTTCACTTTCGTCGGACTAACGGGCTGAGATTAGACTTCCAACTTACGTACTCCAAGAAAGAATGGGTGCAAGAACGCTCAGCGTGGAAGATGGTGATATACTTCAACCTTGTCAGGAATGTCAACGTCATCCTCGACGTTTTGTCAAGAGAACTGTCTGCAGTCGCGGGAAAGGGCCGAGCAGACAGCGACGAATCATCAGACGATGCACACGACGTCAACCATATTTTGTCTTTCAAGGAAAAGCACCGAATATTGAAGCTCCGATTGGGACCTCTTCGTCGGGTACAAACAGACCTTGAGCGCCGTCTGGGGTCTAGCGCCATTGAACCTATCTCCACCATGGTGCATACAGCCGCCCCCTTCGGTAACAGTGCACGTTCCGACGGAGGCAGGCCTCCACATCTCAACGAATTTTGCATCCATTCTAATAATGGTTGGAAATCTGCACTTGAGAAGGTCAAAGTCACTATGCGGCCTGGCCGGGCTGACATAGCATTTGACTCACTTCGCAAAATACGGAGCATTGACGATGAGATTTCCGAAGTCATCGCTGGGTGTAGAGATGATATGAAGGCGATATGGGAGGACTCGACCATCCGTGAGATGTTGACACTTGCAAAAACGAAGTTGGAGGAGGCCCCGGGATTGTGAGTTGTCACTTTACTTCGTGACCCTGAATCTGCTTCTAATACTTTCTTCCTCCAAGCTTCCTCAACGATGTCGAACGAATCGCAGTCAGCAACTATCAGCCGACGGACGACGATATCCTACGTGCGCGATTGAGAACGCTCGGAGTACAAGAGTATAAAATAACCTTCGATCACGGTAATAAATTGTTTTACAATCTCTGCAGTTATTGTCGTCTGATAATCTCCCATTCTGCTAGGTCGCTCTGTAGGTCAAGAGTGGCGATTGTATGACGTCGGGGGTGCACGAAGCTGTGTAAGTCTTCCTAGATCATCTCTGTCAGAAGTGTTGAATGATCTGATCATAATCCTACATATGATCCCTAGCGTGCCGCCTGGTATCCGTATTTCGAAGATGGTGAGTACCACTTGTCAACGATCTCTTGAGAGCTACTGATGGAATTCGGCTATACCAGTCCATGCCATCATTTTCCTTGCGTAGGTTTTTCTCTCTCGTTTGTAGAAACTCGTCTGATAGGTCGATTTTTAGTCCAAGTAAGAGTCATTTTTGCAATGTGTGTATGGGCCAATGCTTGAACGTATCCACCTAGTTTCCTGCTTTGATGAAAAGTTAGCTGAAGGTACGTGCTAAACAATCTTCTTCTTAGACTCCACTTATAACTTGGCTGCCACTAGACCGGCGGATTAACCGACTGGAAGATAGCTATCTCCTATGGCGGTCTATTTGCTCATGCCAGCTACTCTCCCGGAGTCAAGTGAGTTGTCTTGCCCCCACCCGAAATTCTCCTCTACCATTTCGTTGATTCGCGATGCAGCTTATTCTATTCTTGAACAAGACCGACCTACTGGAAAAGAAATTAATACGCGGTGTTCGAATAAGAGACCATGTTCCCAGCTTCGGAAATCGTAACAATGATCTTCCCACCGCGACAAGATGTGAGTTCAGTCTCTCATCTTCGTCTGAGTTTTGTCTCTCGTTTTTCGCTTTATCGCGAGTGAATGGCACTAAGCGATCTGGCAACGGATATCACCTTTGGGCTTCACTAGTGCTCTATCTCATATCTGGTGTCGACCGCTAACACATGCCAATTAGATTTCCAAGCGCACTTCCGGGATATCCTGAAACAACATTCACCCATCCAGCGTCCATTCGTTGTTCACCTTACGTCGGTTATTGTACGTATAGTCCCGTCCCTCTTTTCACCTCGGAAGAACGAGCTAACCTCTTACCCCGCAGGACACTCGTGCTACTGCGATCACATTAGCCGCCGGTAAGTCTAGCTCCAATGGTTCGCTTCCTACCCACTAGTATCGCCATGAATCTTTCCCCTTACGGATACGATATTGTACGGTGATCTACCTACAAATCGTTTCGTAATTTCGCATTGCAACACCCACGTAGTTCCGGTTGTCCGTTTTCACTTACTGATATATTTTGTTTCTTATAGTCGAGGAATCCGTACTGCGCCATAATTTGCGCCGTGCTGATCTCATGTAAATTGTCCTTCCTTTGCTGTAGCGTACATTTGTGCGTGGACTTTGATTCTAAGCCCCATCGATCTATACTACCCCTTTTTTTACTGTCGAGTTATTTGACACAGTAGAGTTTTCGAGTTTTTCGGGCTCGATAGTACGGGCGTTTTACATCGTTATTCACCTTCACCTGCATTTTCATTTATTTATTATCCATCTTCCAAGGTTTTTTCTTCTCTTGCCTAATCTTATTTTTTGTATTTTTCTATTCATGTCGTGTGCAAGCATTACCTATTCACATGTACTGTACTTGCTTTGTAACTTCTCTTCATTGTAACTTCCCTTCATACTTGAGGTGTCTGTTGTTGTAGCTCTACATGAAATACCGTTAGGGTACTTACCTAAACGATTCCTTCGCGATTCGTTATTCATCCATAGATTCCTTTCATGATCAGGACTAGTACGGAAGAGAATAAGTGTACCGATAAATTTACATGCAAAAAAAGCGGAAGCCCTATTCTATTGGTCTATGCCTAAATAAAAAAAGTCTGTCGACCCAACTCAGCCCTATGTCGTCCTGCTCTCAAACGGTGACGGCGAATTCCTCAACGCGGGGCTTGACAGTCTACTACGACTGTCAGACCTGTGTATCCCAATCGCCGCGGAGGAGGACCGTCCTTGGTGACCTCCATTATTTGCGGCTGCTGTAAGATCTACTTCTTGTTCACCGATATCTCCATCATCACTATCAGCGGGTGTACCAACTCCACTCCCAGGTGCACTCCGATTACCGGAAACCCCTGCACCACTCGCGTTCACACCCGGTGATGGTACCAACCCTGGTGATGTCCTTCCTCTTCGTGCGCGTCTCGCATGGAATGTCCGACTCGCCGTGGCATTCGAGAAAAGGGGTAAAAGGTACCTCTCGTCTAAAGCCTGGAACCACTTCCCATCCTCATTCAACACGGTACCACCTTCACCACTACCTGCAGGAGGCGTCGTGGGCGCACTGTGACTACCGTGTCCATGTCTGTCACCTCTCCCTCGTGAGCGTTGGTTGCTACGTCCGGCTAAAGGTAAAACCTCTGCATCCGAATCTGAATCTGACCAAGACGCAACGGAAAATGCACCCGTGTAGGGTTGCGTTTGTGGCGTCTGACTATGGTGATTGTAACTTCTCGGACCATAATGTGAGCCAATTCTGGCTGCTGCTGCGTTTCTGGCGTAATTCTGTGCAGAGGCGAAATAAGAAAAGTCTTCATCGTAGTAATCCTCATCATTATTACGATATCCGCCCCACAAATTTCTTCGACCGCCGTTGAGGTTAATCCACGGTTCGTCGTCGTCGCTGTCAGTAGCTCCTTCGTCTTCGACTCCTGTTCGTATGCCGAGGACTTCTAGCATCCTGGCTGTAGTGCCACCAAATAATAAGACGGTCAACACGACAACGACTAGGACTGTCGTTCGTAACGTGTGAGCGTTTTGTCCCTGAAATCCGGCAGCCAATGCTACACCCACAGCACCACGCAGGCCAGCCCAAAACAACATCATTTGGTAGGAATGAGGAAGTTCTTCTTGCCGTTGACCTCTGGCATGTTTGAGAAAGAAGTTGATGAACCCTGATAAGGGGAAGACTGCTGCGTATCGGGTGAAGATGACGGCGACAGTAGTAATAGCGATAAAAAGAGGCTTGACGTAGCTACCGACACGTTCCTCATTCGTGTTTGGTGCAGAAGTGAATAGTGTTAATCCGAGGTAGATGAAGATGAAGTTTTCGGAGAGTTGAGCGAGTGTAGCGAATATGTATTTTGTAGTCCGTTGTGTTCGTCGGGACATGGTGTGGTAAGCGTAGTGTTTAAGTGTGATTCCGCAAAAAAGGAGGGAGACGATGCCAGACATGGTGAGGCCATTGGAGAGGAAATATGAGGTGTAGGCAAGGAGCGCGACGAGGCAACTTTCGATTTGGGGGTAAAGGGATAAGGAGGAGTGTTTGAGGATGAGGGAGGTGATAAGGCCAATAGCAACGCCAAGGGCCATGGAGACGCTGAAGGAGAGAAGGAAAATCCCGATTCCATGAAATATGTTTTGTACGTATATCTGTTCTGTCCCACTGAAATGGGTAAGAGTCCTGTGAAGGGTTAGGCACCCCATGGGGTGGAAATCGTGATTGCCACTCACTCGTACATAACGATACTGACCGCATCGTTCAAAAGACTTTCACCGAAGATAATGGTGTACAACTTCGGGTCCACCTTGTACTGATTGAATATGGCGAGTATTGTCACTGGATCCGTAGCTGAGAGAGTTGACCCGAATGCAAGGCATTCGACTAGCCCAAGCTCAAGCCCTTCAAGCCCAAGAAACTGATAGATGTACACGAGTACACCAACACCGACAGCCGAGATGAATGTTCCGAGGAAAGCAAAGGTAAGAATTGATCCAAAATTTCGGAAAAAGTTTTCCTAAGTGCAACGCAATTAGTTTTGGTAATCCGACCATGATCTACGGGCTACGCACTTGCTTTAGCTCGTATCCCGAATTGAGAATGATAGGAGGAAGGAGAAGATTGAAGAACAGCGTATGTTTGAAGGTCTAAGGGAGAAAAACGCGTCAGAATATTTCCAATAAGGTAAGAGAGCGTAAGCCATAGGATTGGGTTATCATGCCTTCCCTAGAGAGCTAGAAACAGGCAAAATCTCGTCCTTAGGTACGAGACGAGTCAAGGAAACACCAAGTCGAAATTCGATCGAAAAACGGCTCACCAACATTTCTTGCATCACTGAACCCGGCCCTGCTATCCTGACAATTAGCCCGACGGCCATACCCGCAAATATTGAAACCAGAGTCTCATGGATGGCTCTTATGCGTTTAATTTGGAGGTAATACGACGTCAAAAGACTGAGAATGAGCAGTATGCAAACCAAGAACAGAGACCAAGACGAGTACCACTCCTCATCTGTGGCGCCAACAGGTGAGCTTGGAGATGGAGAGGTGGCCAAGAGCGACAGAGATGGCGAGCCTGGCATGCGTGGCTCATTGACCGACATCGTGCCCGTTTTTGTAGTCGACGTCGACAACGACTGAAAAGGGTGGAATACGATTATGTAATTAGTTGAGTCACGGTGTCAACCACCGCGAGCCAACGCGTCGGCGCGTATCCTCTGGACTATCAGATTCACCAGCACTATCACTACAGCGGCAAGTAGCTCCTCAGGCAGGCCATATCGGTCTCCGTGTCTTTACTTTCCACTCATAATTTCACCCAGACTACATCCATATCTGTGCATATACCCTCATCTAATGTGCTCATGCCAAGGATTCCGCTTCTGGAGCTTTTACATTGGTTCTTATGATCATCGATGCATATATTCTAGTCAAGGTACGCTACAGCTTCCAGGTCCTCCATGTCAATCTCTCTCACTTCGGGAACAAGTCTACAGTGACGATTCAATTCGCTGCCACTGTCGATTCAATTACACACTTCTGTAACTTAATGAAATTTCTCGGTGACTAGGGCGGTCAGGAAAGATTTTGAGTACTTAATCTGATCTAGGTATGGTGCCAGATGTTATCTCAATGTCCTCCCTTAAGTCTTGGATTTCAGCCTTTTCGTCTAGTCTTTCAATCAGTCAAGCGACTCATCGAACAGAAGAATCTCAAGCGCCATCCTCTGAGGGTTCGAAAGTAGATCTCGAATCCTTGGAAAATGGCCCGGCGAAGCTCATGAAGCTCAATAATGTATCATCGAACGTGTCACCAACATACGATGGACGAAGCTCCTCATTCGTCTTCCTCGTCTCCGGCCTCGAACGCGCCTTGGATGATGTTCCAACTCTCATTGATCAATTTGGCACTACATTCTCTCAACGCGAACCCGTCGTATCAGGTGCCTCGTTTACAGTGGAACGCGCGGTATGGGTTTCAACGCCAACAAACAAGGACAGCGTCGATAGCATAACACGACGATGGGGGAAATACGTTGCTCTCAAATACGTTCATGTCTGTAGGCGGGGCACGCGCATGATGAAAGTATTCGCTGGAAACATATTCTCGAAATTCGGGCCCTGCTTCATGAGCCAATCCGATACCACCCTAATATTGTACGGCTACTTGGGCTGAGCTGGGGTGCAGCTCGAGGTTCACGGTCAAGCTTTCCTCTCTTGGTGCTCGAGTTTTCGGAACTTGGCACCCTCGCCGATTTACAAGCAAACGAGGAGCCGCTGTTGTTCCAAACCAAGAAAAAGTTATGTTATGATGTCTCGAAGGGCATCTCAATACTACACGCTTGTGGTATCGTACACGGGGACTTGAAACATGAGAACGTGCTCATTTTTCCGAATACGGACACCAGCTTGGACATCCCCTACACAGCAAAGCTGGCTGACTTTGGTGGTTCTATGATGGATTTGGATGCTGAGGGAAGCTCATTGCATATAGGGACTCCTCCCTATGATGCGCCGGAGTTTCGAGAGGGGAATTTGACTGCAGATGGAATGAAGAAGACGGACGTGTATTCTTTAGGGCTTCTAATCTGGCGGACCTTCTTGAACGGCGAAAACCCATTTGCATATCTAGCCAAAGAAATGAAACAGGACAACGAAGAGGAACTCATGTCACTCAAAAGGTCTGGCGATGAAGTGCCTCTTCAATTTGCAAAGGAAACGATTCGAAAAAACGAAGGAATACCAGCGGAAACACTATCAACCGTCGAATATGCTCTCGAGCATTCCCTTCAAGAGAATCCCGAGCAGCGGCGGTTGAACCACACCATTGCGGGCCTACAAGCGACAACGTAAGTCCCGGTTTTTTCTCGAGTATCTTAACTGTGCCATTTTGACGGGTTTCACTCTCAGACACTCTGATACCTTGACACTTTTGAAGATTGCTAATGACGCAAACACTAAAGATGATTTTGATCGAGCAACCCTGCCACCTGTAGGGCTCGCCTTCTCTCTTCTGTTCTCAGAAGTTGAAGATCTTTTCCAGGGTCACCATGGCGTATCATCCGACACAATTGGTCTCTACTTGGCGAAAAACGGAAGAAACAATGGTTATTACGATTATCAGAAGAAAGGGTAAATCCAAGCATATGGGAAAGGGAGATCGACTCGCATACCCAAGGTAGTCGGCGCTAGGATTGGGATGCCATATCTCATGCACACCAACGTATCAAGGACGCGGTGGCCTTTGGGTGATTTCACAGTTTTGGATGGAAGTATCAAGGAAGAATTCCAGTTGAAGGGGATCGATACCATTGATGAGGTTTACGTCAACGACAAGGGCTATGGGCTGCTGCACTATGCAGCTACCGTCGGCAACTGGAACGCGCTTCGGTACCTCATCGAAAAGTACTCACCAAACATCGATATCCCCAACCAACACACTTCCGAAACGCCTCTCTTGTGTGCATGTCGATCTGGACACTTGAATTGTGCCCTGTACTTGCTGGATAAAGGAGCTTCTCCCGATGGGGATAGTAATGGGAGGGAGACTCCCTTGTACTGGCTCTGCGCATTCACCGAGAAGGTGATTCCTCAAATCGCGGCTCGCCTTGTCAAAGCTGGAGGCTTGCTCACCAATGACGGTCAAAATCGTGGAATCCGTCGTCCCAAGTTCCAATACGGGGCCAATTACGAGGACCTTTTCTGTCTCCCCGTTTCCCCACTTTCCAGAGCCGTCATTATGGAGAGCCTACCTGCTGTGCGAGCTTTGTTGGTTCTCGGGGCTGATCCTCTAGAACAGTTTGACGCACGTTCGTCGGTCTGTCCCATTGTTTTGGCCGCCGTGTTGATGTTGCCGGACATTCTGGAAGTCTTGTTGGCACACATCGATGCCCACACCGCGAGCCCTATCCGAATTTTCGACGAGCTGGAAATGTTACGGATAGCAATGAATAGGCAAGCTACAATGCAGGATCCGACGGCGATGTTGAACCGCACTACAAGGTGTTCAGAAGACGCGAAAGTAGGATTGGACAGGACGTTGAGGATACTGCACGATAGAGAAATCAGATTGAAAAGTCCGGAAGAGGAGGAAAGGCTTCCAGAGAATTCTTCGTCAATCAGCTATGTTATGAGCCGGCTCGTGCTTTTGGGAAGAAGGGATATTGTTCGTTCGCTCCTCGAGCTGGATTACCGCACTGTCCGAACCCGGACAGTGGGGGATGCCCCCAGTCCCGTCCTCGAAGCTGTCAAGAAGAATGACGAACTGATTTTCCGACTCCTCGATGATTTCAACGTTGAGGTACCCAAGGAGATCGACGGCCCTTTTCCCAATTTACTCTATCTCCTTGCTGAAAGGCCGAGTATAGTCCACCAGGTTTATTTATCGCAAACTATCTTTTGGACATATTGGGCTTACCTATCGAACCTGCACCATCCGAACCTAGGGGAACCCGTATCACTCCATTCGCAGCGGCGGCCAAAAACAGTTACTTTGATCTCGCTAATCTTCTCTTGGAGCGAGGGGCAGACATGGATCGTTCGTACAAGCGAGGATCGGGCGAAGTATCACTACTTCCCGACTTGATTTACAATAGGATAACAGAGAGGGGAGTGGAAGCTATTCGATGATTGTTGAACCTAGACGAAGAACGCGTATCGCTAGCTTCCACAGACAAATCTCGTTGCAAAGCTGATCTTCTGCCCAAATTTGTGCCTGGGAATATCGACTCAACGGGAGAAGCATCGATTCTCCACTTGGTTGCCGCTCGGATTCCAAAGACAGCAACGCAGAAACGTGCTGTGAGTGGGATAATTAGGCTGCTTCTTAGCGTGGATTCATATAGGGATCAGATTGATTCTGTAACATCTGGGGCTGGGACCGCGCTGAATCTTGCATCCCTGTTGAACAATCTGGAGGTAGTTTCGGAGTTGGTGGAGCGAGGTGCTAGTCTAACGTTGCGAGGTAGTAGTCCCAAGACTCCAACGGAAGTAGTGGAGATGATACTCTCCACATATCCTCATCTTGCGGATACCATCAGGGAGAGGTTGGGATTACAGGATAATAACCGAGCTGCGGAGGTATTGGTGTGGCGAAGATATGTGTTGATATGGGAAACGTTGAACAGCAGTCGATCGTGATTTTAGTTACGTCTCTGGCATGGGCAATTTTTAGTTGACAAGTTGTCACAGACTGACCTTTCGTACTCTCCATACCCACAGTTATGACGCTCGTATTGGCAGATGTCGGTGAAGGCTGAGGGTATGGGCCCTTGTGTCCTAAGAATCCCGCGAGATCTAAATTATATGCTCTAAGCCCAATGTTTTGCGGTCTTGGGGGTCCATCACTGGGATAATAATCATGCTTGCCAGTCGCATCCCAGGTTGGATCTCCTGTAAATCTTTGTAGAGCTCAATCGTTACTCTCTAATGGAAGGTTTTCCAGACCTCCGAGGTGCTCTGCTCGATGTTGCGAGATATGCGCTGACAGTCGACGAACTCATTCAACAACTGCAACATCAGTTTACATACTTTCTGACTGAGGAGCGCGGCCTCTATTCGGTACGCGACGGAGTTTTATGTAGTACTCAAGGTTTTTGTGCACATTTGTGCAATCTCAAGTGTCAACACTCCAATTCAACGGGAGACTTCACCTGAATCCCGAAATTGAAAACGGACGTTTTTATGGATGTATTGGTTGGTAGGTATCGCCATACGGCTGCAATATTGTACAATAAGCACGCAGACTCGTCTACCGAGAGTCCAGACATGTCTCCAAACCAAATGAACGGACTGTGCGAAGCCAAAGAAAAAAATAAATAGAAAGAAAGAAAAAGAGTGAATGAAAAAGATCCGTTTCGGGGGCTATGAAACTGCGTCCCAGAATCCCAATCCTAGAAAGAACAAACTCAAGGAGACTAGAAGACCAACGTAGACTACCGTGTGTACTCCCAACCTCGGTAAAGCCACTTCGGAGTGGAGAACATAGATGAGAAATTGAAGAACGATGAGAACGGGGACTACGAGTTTCAAGTAATCAATAGGTGGTTTAGAAAAAGAGGGTCTGGATGAGGTAGATGACGAGAATGAAGGGAAGAGAGTCGGAGACGAAGATGAATATAGAGACGAAGATCCGGGAACGTGAGAAGTGGGTGCTACGCTCCGAATGTAAACGGCAGAGAGAACTAGCGTATAACCCATGGAGAGAAGAAGAGAGTTGACCCGTTGAAGACACGATATAAACACGGGGATTCTCTGCAAAAAGGGGTGAGATGTGGAATGTTTACAAGCGAGAGAAGCTGAGAAAGTCAATTGAGCTTACAATGAACGGGATCCCATAAACCCTTTCCAGATCGTCCCTTTCCTGGATTGCAATGAGTTGACCGAGGTCTCTTTCTACCTCAATCTCCACGGACTCGTGTAAGGGGTTTGGGCCGGAGTATGGGTTGCCTATTGATTCTCTTGAACGAGATAACGGGTTTCCCCAGAGAAGCGGTTGACGCTCTGGATCGCGATCGCTAGGTACTCGCGGTAAACGACCTGAAGCACTGAGGTCTTCCACACTTTCTCCCTGATCGCCCTGGATCCCCCCTGACTCTCGAACGAAACTAGTCGAACCCACAGGAGGAACAGGTGAGCTAGCATGGTTCCCCGTATCGTTGTTTTCGGTAGTAGCCCCGTAGGTAAAGACTCTAGAGGGTGTATTGACTACGTCGTCACCGCGATGCCCGGGAGGAGAGTTCCCCAGGGAGTTCTCCTGGTCTTTCAACTTGGAGACGTCGATTAGGACATCCCGGTATAACGAAATTTCCTGATAGCCCTGTTTTATGCCTGCCAGTGCCTCAAAAACTGCCCATCCCAACCCGGCCCACCACACGCGTCCATATACGGGTTCACGCCATGTCGGTCTAGGCACGAGACTTCCTTGTGGGATAAGTAGAATTGGGATCGTAGATAATCGGAGAAAGACGGACAAAGTGGCGTGAACTAGCCCAGAAACGAGAATCGGCGGTGTTACTGACAACGGAGGTGGGACGTGTTGAGGTGGGTGTGCGCAATAGAAAAGGAAGGTGTGAATGTGGCCACATAACCAAACAGAGATTCTGAAAATGAAATCATTGAGACTGTAGGCGATCGACCACGCTCCACCCGAAACGAGGAGTTCTGCGACGGGGAAGGGGAGGTATGGCGCGTAAGGGTAGTTCCTTTTCCAGTCTTCTCCGTGAAAACCGGGAATAAGAGCAAATACGATAAAAAGAACCAGAAATGTTATTGGTGCGAGGGAGTATAATACTACTATTCGGCTGTAGGAGCCTGTGACAATATAGTCAGTATCGTGGGGGGGAGAAAAATACGATTTCGCGCACCTGCATAAAACCCTTCGTCCTCCAGCTCCTCCTCCAGTTCAGATTCCGAGCTCATACTTCTTTCATCAACATCTCTACTCTCGAGTTCCATCTCCGTACTTCCACTTTCTTCAGCTACACGACTCAAAGGTCTCTCGTGTGGGAACCCATATGCAACTGGCGAATTCGACAAGTTTTCCACGTCTGTCAACGGGCGTTCTGAGGATTGATGTGCTTGTATATGATGATGAACTGAATGAGCAACAGCTGCAGCGTTCGTCTGGACTTTTCTGGATTTACTAGCTGCCCACCGCGAGGCAGAGACGGCAGCGATGTCGATCCCTAGCCTTGTCATTTTTCTTTCAGGTTTGGCACGCGCGCTGATTGAATAGGGAAGGGGGACGAATTAATGATGGCACATGGAAGTTCAGGTCAAAGAAAGTTTACAACGTTCGATATTATGGGATGGAATCGTAGTCAAGACACAACCGTGAGTTCAGTGCTGACGCGATTCTAGGCCGCTACTATGTCCGTGTCACCACTCTGGATTGGCCTATGAATACATGATCCTTTTTGGTCACTCGATCAGTCCTTTGACCGGTCTTTTACATAAATAATTTGATCCCGAAGTGCAACATATGAACGTTTGAACAATTGTTGCTCTCAACCCGTGCTCAAAGTGCAGTAATTAGAAGAACTTCGGAGGTTCGGCGCTGCTGCTCGGATTTTATGCGATACATAGACTCGAACACAAGTGTACTCTAATGTCTACGAAGGTCAAAAGTTCAACGAAACGAAGTGGTAGGTCTGGCACAAGCAAACCTATACATTAGTACAACAATCCATTCCTCCAGTACAAATACTGATAGATCCGTTTTACTTAACTAATAACTTACACCGAGTTCGAATCCTTAGGTGTCCTTCTCAGGAACCTTTGGCGGCTTCTCCGACTCTCTGTGTTCTTCACGAACATGTCCACCCATCAATGAAAATGCGAACGGGTTTTCTGAGAGAGAAAACAAGAGACAAGGGAGAGAGAATGGAGGTTCCGAGGGGGGGAGAATACACAAATTTCAAATCAGCACATTGATCGCTCTATGGAACCAATTCAAGAAAAGGGAAATAACAAAACACTCACTACTACTCCAATGAGTCGGTCCAGATTCCGACCTCCTATCCGCTTTATTCACGCCAGACACGGAACCATCACGTTCAGGGGGCGGTCCAGCCGGTGCTGTGTACTGCGATTGCGGACCCAGTAAACCTGAGCCTGAACCTTGATCGTTACCCCCCATCACCATAGACGCAAATGGATTTTCTACAAGACCAAAAGAAACATCAATCAAAAACGCGTCCATTAGCCACCTCAATCGGGAAAATGGGAACAGACTTACTATTACTCCAATGACTTGGCACCGAAGACGGTTGATTCCTCTGAAACTCTGGAGGCGGATGTGACGACGACCCCTCGTTCCCAGAGGAAGAACGGGCCGGTGCTTGATTCGACGGAACATGCTGAGGTAGACCTTGCAGCTCCGGCGGATGCTGTGACTGTGAAGGTGACAAACTAGATGGAGGGGGACCAACAGGCGGTGGATACTGCGTTTGTAAATGAGGCGGTGGACCAGCAGGTGGAGGATATGAGGGTCCGGCAGACTGAGAAAACTCGGGAGGGGCAGAACTAGACGACTCCGTACTGGCCCGATGGAACAAAGGTGGAGGTGCACCTTGTTCTTGATACGCAGGTGGACTTTGACTTTCATCAATGTCTCCACGACCACTGGTAGATGATATCCTCGCAAAGGTTTCTCGTCGATACTGATCGAGATCTCTCCGGCATTGTGAGAGAACTTCAGATGCTTCAACAAGGTCTGGACCTATTCGTTCGCAACGAGCAGTAGCTGCTCTGAGTTCTCGTCTAATCTGACATGGCCGTGAGTGGATGGTAGCTATAACATAGAAAAAAGAGCATTTACTCGTTCATGTGCTTGCATCAACTCGTTCCGGTTGGCTTCCATCTTTTCTGAGTAACAAGATTACGGGTTATAAAAGCACGTTTGAGAGTCGGAGATCACTCACGGTGCGCAGCAATGTCAGAGAACACATTATCGAAGAAAACATCACCGAACATCGAGCTGTAAAACCCAAGTTATGTGTTTGATTAAAAAGGCAGGACAAACCCTGGACTGACATCTCGTAGACACGTATAGGTCCAACATCCCCCACATCTGGGCATGTATGTCGGGCCTGTTGCACGAACATATGCGCTCGTGAAGCTCCGACCGCAGCCGTTCCTAGTGCACTTCTTTCCATCATATCGGACATTCTGAGGACATCCGCCAGAAATTTATAATCTTCGAAAATGTGTTTAAGGAAGGAACTACTGACGTTCCGCCACCCCAGGTGTCTGAGTTCTGGTCAGTCCAAGTAAGACACGAATCGAAACAACGATACGTACCCCAGGTCGAGTACCCTAATGCTTCCTGCATAGAATTCAGACAAGCACGCATGGCAATATCTGCTTGACTTAGGAGTTGTACAGCCCGAGATTGGTTGTTCATATGTTCTTGTATACGGTTGTACGCCTGTTGTGAGGATTCCAGCTGACTTTCGAGTTGATCGTCTCGAGGAAATTCTTTTTAAACCTCCCGTCAGTGTAACTCCAAAACGTTCACCGTAGCTGAGGTATACCTTGTGTCGGCCCACCAAAAATACGCTCGTAGAGAGCTTGAATCTCATTTTGAACTTGGGTGAGCCTAAGTGATTTGTCGGAAAGTTCTTGTTTCTAGAGAAATCGAGGATAAAAGCCGCCAAAGGTCAGAACTGCTTTACTGATAGGTAGTGTTGAAGAGGAGTTGCACCTCACGATTCCCTTCAGCAATCATGGTCTCGATAGTCTTTAAATTGTTTCTTTCCTTCATTTCACTCTCAAGAGCTTCAACATATTCTCTGTAAGGTGCTTGAAGTGAGTCATTGAATGCAAGAAAGACGTGACGCCACACACCTCTCTTCCTTTTCCCTTCTCGCCTCAAACTTCTGCTTCTTCCCTGTCATCTTTGCAGCCAACCGCTTCCCAGTACTGTCCCGATAGCTTTCATGCTCCTTCCTCTCCTTTTTGGTGACTTTTGCGAGTTCTTCTACATTCTTCTTGATATGCTTGACGCGTGCTTCAAGATCGGCAAGATAAGTCGTTTGTTGAGAAAGGGCCGATGGGGCGTAGGAGAGTTCATCTTGAGATTTGAGAAGGTTTTTATGGTACTGAGCATTTTCGAGGATGATTTGAGAGGTCGATGACATGAAAGTAGCAGTTCAAGAAGAAAGGTGTTGAATTGCATAGCTGAATCATGCATGATGCCAGGAGCGGCGAATTACGTAATTCATGGATCCCTGTTGGTTGAGTGTGAGGCTGTGCAATTATTTGAGATCCACACTAGCTCAGGCTGGTGGCTTTCGTCGCAGTCGAGCTGAATGAAAGCTAGTGAAGCCGTACTGAGTACTGATAGTTGGAAACAGTTCAGCAGCCATGGAAAGTTATTGATGCATCAACTGGGTCGCAATGCGCGCTCCCATGTTACGACGCCACACAGTTATCCATCGGTTATTCAAACTCCGACGCAGCTTTTTTCACACTCCGTTCTGATCTTATCAAAACCACTCGCGTGGACACAATGACACCGTCTGCTGGTCGAGTCTAACAACAACACTCGCTCTAGTGAGAGAAGACTGTTCCAGGCCTACTTCCTGAAAATGAACTTTTGCGCCCGTGGCGTACTCGATTAAGGAGAGGTGCCCCTGACAACCTGACAAGTGACAGTAAGAACTGTTACAACATGTCATGGTCACATGATCGTTTCTACCCACAAGATTTGGTCATGTTTGACACGGATCAGTTTGCCGAAACGAGAAAAAGGCCCCCCAAAACGCCCCCAAAACGTTTCCCAACTTTTTTTACCTCACTCGAGTCCACACAATTGTCCTTCACGACAATCCCGTCCATTCCTTTCTTTCTTCCTATCATTACCCCAATCCTCCTGAAAAAATGTTACAATCACTTGCTTTGGTCTCCTTGCTGACTTCCACAGCGCTCGCTCAGACTGTGAGTCTCGACGTCGTGTTGGGAAATTCCCTCCTGCTGACATTGTCTATGCTTAGTATTTCGCCAACGTCAGTCCGAAGTGCTTGGATTATATCAAAGGGCTCGACAGCGATAGCACACTGAAAGCCTGTACTTCGAGTCTAGCCAATGCAACAGCAGCTTACGGCACAGCGAAGGACGCCAGTAAAACTTTCAGCAGTCAGGATATCACGACTACCCTCGATACCGTTTGCAAAACCGACTACGGTTGCTCCTCTGACACCATTAAGGTCAAGCTCTCTGAATTCTACCAGAACTGCACACAGGAGTTGACCTCGAACAACACCGAGGTTACCTCACTGTACGACGCCGTCTACAGTTATGTGCCGATGAAGCAGTCGATCTGCGGGAAGGATGATAGCGGTAGTTACTGTGTCCTGAAGACTTCCGGCCTTGTTCAATCCAAACCGTCGTTATTGACTACCCTTCAACAATATCTATGGAACAAAGGCACAGCCGCTCTGTCCAAGCGTGGCGACGAATACGCCACCCCTAACATGACTACCTTCTCTTCCACGGGCGTTCCCTTCCTTTTCATCGACCCTGCCCTCGATTATAACTCCCTCTGTACCGCCTGCACTCGTAACACCATGACCAACTACATGACATGGCAATCCGAGGCAACCTACGGCCCTGGCATGTCTGCCAGCCAGCTTCTCAAACAAGAGACTCCCCTCTACCAAGGCATCACAAAGACTTGCGGTGCTCCGTTCTTGAACCCTGCTCTCCAGGCTGCTGGTGGTATAGGCAAGGGCTCAAGTAACGGTTCATTGAAGGCCTTTGGTCTCGATCTCGTCACTGTTTTCATTGGTATCATATCCATGACCTTCGCCTCCACCCTTTAGCGCACTCGTCATCTTGCCGCTCACTACTCCCCTCCTCCCCGCACTCAGAACGAGGCAGTGTTTGGGGGTGGTGGTGCCGTATCTTATTTAGTCGGGATACATAACATATTCATACATAGATGGTTTTCTATTATTTAAACGATTTTCTTTTGTCTCCTCATTTGATGGATATATACCCGAGAGCTGGTTTTTATGGTACCTTGGGGCATCGCACATTTCACAGTTTGTAACCAGCTACAAAGTCTTCCCCCCTTTGAATCCCAAGCAAGAAATGTGCTTTGACGATTACTTAGCAATGAAAGGGATTTTGAAATGTTGCTACTTATTCGGGTGGTGCAAGACCGCTTTTGATGAGAATCACGGTCAGACTTACAAAACACCCGTTCGACCTGGAACTTGTTTTGCTTTTCTACCTCGAACGGGCGCTCTTATGTAACTCCGGGTCTATCGAGTACTGTAAGTGTTCCCTGTATTCGGCACAAGTCATACGAATCCGAATTTGCATCAGGAGTGAGCACTACTTCAGTAACGCTATGAACGTGTTAGCTTGTCATTCTAGACATCGACCATTCTTCCCCTCATATACACCGTCAAATCTCTACGTTCCTTGCACCTCCAAGCACCCATAAACTTCATGTTTCTTCCGAGGGGCTATGAAATTGTCGACGGCGTATGTAATGCTCGTTCTATCGCCTCAGGGATGCTCCTGAAATTCAATACGCCGGGAGCTGGGAACAATGTAGGTAAGATCGGCGACTTTCCGCTGACCCAACTTTGGAAGTGACGGAACGAGCTATGTAACAATAACCCTGCGACAATCTGATACACCGTATGTACGAGGGGGGTGGATTACTGAAGATCTTGTTAGCAAGAAAGCTCGGGTAGATAACCGGCCACGGTCGAGTCGCGACTTCAGCAAGTCCACGACTTCAAAGAACTGACTCGGGGAGTACTTGCAAGCCGGCGACACTCAGCTATACCTACTTAAGCAGGGAGCGCATCAGCAAAAATGACGTCGGCACTTTCGGACTTCGGACTTCGGACTTCAGGCTTATTGGCGCATGTCAAAAAGTTTTTGATGCCTTTTTTTGACGTGGACCGAGCGCACAAATATGCCAAAAATTTAGAAATGTATTGGACCTTTTCCGGTCCTAAAGGAGTCAAAAAGCGGGAAAAATCATAATAGACATCTTGTCATTGATCGCGATGTGCCCACGTGCAGTAAAACTTAACTCAACCTCCAGCGCGACGCGCGTCGTCCGTATAACTCAATGGCCTCCGCTGAATCCGATTTATCAAGATCTCTTCAGGCTTTCGGCTCCGATAAATTCCATGATTCTGCCTGTATTCCATCGCGCAAGGGGACTGTTACTTGGCCGAGCGTCAGCTGGTAGTGCATGAGGCCTGATGCCCCAGGAGCCGGTGTACCACTTCAAGTTATACGTTCGGGTTTGAAGGGTTTGGGTGTAGGATCAGCAGGACAGGGTCTCCGCCCTTGTAGCGCCCTATTCCCACGGGAAACTTCAAGCGTTGAGGCTTCAGAGACTCCGAGGGTGGCAGAGGATATGGTGGCACGGGGGGAAAGGCATAATGGTGAGGGATCGTGGATTTCTGTGGATGTTATATCACCTCTGAATAATTCTCAATCGCCTTATCACCATGCTTCAGGCTAGTGCAACTCGATCAACCTACTGAAGTACTAGAACACCACCACAATCATAGTACTGAAGTGGAACTCTCTTATCGATTACCAGATCGTTCGACATTTTCTGCTATAGTCAGCAAAGCAATAGCTGGAGCTGGACGGCTTAGGACGGCCTTAGTAAGTACTATTCAGTCCCGGTCATGTCGATACCATTTCGAATTCAAATGGTGAACCGTCTTCTTACTCATGCGTCCTCAAATCGTACGACGCATTCGACATGTGGATATTTACAGTCAGGTGCTCTTGAAATTCCTTTGCTCTGTAATCCTGACGTATGATCATCTCTTGCGAAAATCGGTCTCAAGAAAGCCCGAGACACAGTAGTTCGAGAGTACTTAAACCTCTTCTGGCTTGTCTTCAGAAGCTACGGACATCACCAGAACACTTGACCCATGTCTTCCATTAGCACTGATCCCAACGTCGCCTATTACGGTTTCACTCCTGTGGCTAGGGACCCTGACGTATTGTTCGCGGGACACCCTACTGCCAGTGGCGACAATCCAAAACAAGATCTATTTACCGCTGGGGATTTTCCGCTGCCAGATTCATCGCTTGTGAAGGATGTGAAGGCGTTTGTCAAGGTGAGTAACCTTGCGATCCTGGGTCTAGACCCTCGGAACTGCGCTTCTCACTATGTCATTTCCGAACTTCCGATGGCATCTATTATAATAAAATAAAATCTGCCAAACGATCTATTTTTTTTCTACTCTCCACAAACGACGATCTTTCAATGTTCTCGGGTTGGTCGTCTAGACCGAGTTAGATGAACAGACGTTTAATCATAGTAACCGAGTCTACATCTATGGTGCGTTTCAGTCCCCTTGAGTCGGTCCTTGTTAATTGAACAGCAATTCACTCGACGAACGTTAAACGTTGAGACAGGCGTAGCTCTCGCAAAAACCCACTTTCCCGAATGGGAGTACGATCTGGAAACATACTATCTTTCCTGTCTCCTCCATGACATCGGGACCGCCGAGAAGTATCTGGCAACGACAAAGCTGTCTTTTGAGTTCAAGGGTGCAATTGTCGCAAGGGATCTTATCCTTGGCCTTGGAGGCGTGGAAGACCAGGCAGATAGCATTTGCGACGCAATCGTGCGACACCAAGATATCTTTGTCAAAGGGTACGATACGTTCCCTTCTATCCATGCCGCCCGGTTGACTCAGGGGGGGTTTCTTTTCTTCGCGCCTCTGTCCTGGGTGACTCATTCCCTGAATTCTTGTTCTGCTTTACTTCTTCGCTTCCACTCCACGGCGTTTCCTTTCTCACCTACTTACATCTCATCGTTTCTTCGCACGTTCTAGAGGCAACATAACAATGATCGGACAAATACTCCAGTTGTCTACCGTTCTCGGTATGTTTTCAAGTCCTTCAATTCCGTTCTAACGTCCCTGACCCACGATCATTTCCTTTCTTTAGACAACGTGGGGCTGTAAGTGCCTCCCTCGATCCCTCGAAACGACCGCTGATTCTGTAATCTATCAAAAACTCCAACCTCATTGGCTACCGTTTACATCTGGGTCTGGGCCCTCTCCCCGGTCAAATCATGTTCAAATTTCAATTATGCGCCGCCAAAAATATCAATCAGTCGAGCCAACCTCATTCACCCAAAATTGATTGAAACGACTACGAAGATGTTCCCAAGGAAAGGATGGTCTGAACACTTTGCGCGAGTTATCGACAAGGAAGAGAAGTTGAAGCCATGGTGCCACACCACCACTTTCGAAGTCCCGAATTGGAAAGTCGGTATCCCAAGCAATTTCGCTACCGATGTAAGGAATAACAAGGTTATGCAGCCGTTCGATTAGAGTAGCGTGAAATGTACACATAACGTTTGCGCGTACCTCGTTCTTGTTATGCGTCCAGAGCGTCACTGATGAAATCACCGGACACCCAGTACGTTGAACCCGTCTCTTCACCTTTTACTCGGAACCGTAGCTCTCAAGTAAGTAATGGGATGCCATCTGATGATATAGAATGTCATGTTCTGTTTATACCGTAAGTTTATGCATTATCGGCGTTTCGACGAACATAGACATAGGAGTTTTCTGGGGTTGACTACTATGGATACGAACATGACATCGAGTTCGGGAAAGAGATGATTTTGGATTTGGAACGAAATAGTCATCGTGGGTTCTGACCCACGTATCTATTGGCTACCGCACTCAAGTGCGGGTATACATACGATGACCACGCTGTGTTGGCACTAAGAGATAAGGCGGAGATCTACGGCCATGGAGATGATCTCCACTGTGACTCTCGGAAATTAATCCGGCTGATTATAGAAAAGCACCTTTTTTCAAACTGAAATCATGATTCATGGAATCAACAATATAAAGGCGTAAGGCATTTGCCGTACCCTTGTTTCTTCCAATATGTACTTCATCGGAATTCGCAGAAGTATGCAGTACGATAAATTTAGTGCAACAAGTGCGACTAATTTCTTGATACTCTGAGAAACACATTGACAATACAGTAAATAGTAAGACTAAACCGATTCAATGTCCGTCATTTCGCGGCAAGTAGTAAGTAATTGTACTTACAATAGACAAAACGGAAACTCAATGGGTACCACCACAGGACAGATCACAGATTAGTCTTTTCGAACAGACAAGCAAACCACGGATTTTTTTTAAATTATCTATCCCATCCTTTTGTTATCGGGGGCTATCTCGATCCTGGTCCACGATCGACGACGAAGGTGGCTGCTTTCCCATACCGAAAACACCCCCAATCCCACCAGTCCCCGAGGGACTAGAATTCCAAGTCCCGACCAACGCGGTCCCGTAGCGGAGGTGTCCTTTGAACGTCCAGGCTCCTAGTCCCTCCTGTATGTCTGAGCTGTGCTTCTGTGATTATTCAAAGGGAGATCCGTTAACAATCGGTGAGTCACCATAGTCTGCGGTTTTGACTTACCGACACCCGTCGGAAAGTGATAAGACCATCTTCCTTCCTAACTCTTCCTACAAATCGATACGCCCTCCACGCTTGTTCGTGGTCTGGAAGCGTCTGTTGTGGTTGTCGCATGTTTGTCAATTTCAAAAAAAAACAAATTCAGAGGTGGAGAAGATGGATCAGTCGTCCTTTTAGAAAACGTACCTGACCGACCATCACACAGTCTGTGGCCAGAGCTATTGACGGTTGATTTAGTTGACATCCCCCCTTGGACCCTTTAGACAGCTTTCTGTAGGTAACACGTCTTCCGGAAACCTCCAACGACAGCTATACTCAACGGCGGTGATTCATCAAAAATAGAGTTTGGTTCTCTCAACAGGGAGGATATGCGGATAACTAAAAAAGACTCACATCAGAATTCAAACTAACCTGGTCGTCGCCTGAAGTGTTGCTAGGAAAGTCTGATAACCGAGTCGCAATATCATATAACGAAAGATCTCCGCAATCGTGAAAACAGAAATACAAGGAAAACGAAGCTTGCATGGGTGTTCGACATATGAAATCCGGAATCATGCAATCGTTTGAAGGCTTCAAGCCATTGTTGCTAACATCATTATTGAGTGACGAGACCTTACGAAAAAAAGAAAAATAAAGTTAACGCCAACGCCAGTGCAGTCGTATAAACCTTCAAGAACAGGTTGAATTGAAAGAAAACAAGAAAAAGCTCACCATATAATACCCCGCCCAGACGCCTTCCAGAAACTTGGAAATATAACCATACATGTCACTCGGTTTATCCCAGACTAGCGGCAATTGTCTCAGTGCAGGGACGACAACGCAATCCAGATTTGACTCAAGTTTCTGATGAAAGAAACTTGGATCATGTCGTAGACTTCGTGTTTGATTCAGGTCTGAAGGAAGGTCAGACTTCCAGAACGGACGGTCGTCGCCAAACAACGAGGTACTGTAACTCGAAATAGCTCGGTAGTCCTCCATGGTAGGCCCTGAAAGTCCGCTGGAAAGCGCTGCTGCTCTGGTCACGGGTAAATGGGGCGGAGCTTGCAACTTGTCGACTTCCTTGAGAGCACATGTCAGGAGAATGGCCGCTGAAGCCGCTGAGGGGCATGAATAGAGGTCGGCAAGATCTGCTCTTCTATGGGTCGATAAATTGTTCCTATGATCCATATGGGGGTCGCTTTGAAAATGTTTCTTGGCTCCCGATGTGGAGAAGAAGTTGACGCCATGCTCCTCGATATCCTTGGGTAGGAGTTAATGATAGGAATAACTTTGAATCGAAGAAGAAGAACGTACGTCCACCAAAGGATGTACAAATGGGCGAAGCAATACAATGAGATCTCGACGCAGCTTTTCGGAAAGATTACAGGCGTCGGCTATTTCATGAAAGGCGCTCGGAAATTAACCCGGAGTTTAGATGGGAGTAAAAAGCGTACATACCTTGAGACCAGTTCAATACCAACAACCATAACGCCAAAGAGACGTCTTCGTCCTGTACGTGGCGACTGGGATACCCCTCCTTCGTCGGTAACAATCGCTTCAAGTATTCGGTCATGTAAGCCACAAGGCCAACCGAGGCCAGGTGTACCTCATTCAACCCCTCGCTTTCCAACGTCATCCGCAAAGCAGTGCGAAGATCTTCCGAGTCAAGCAGATGTTCTTCAAGTAGGGACGACTGAGTGTAAAGGCTCCGAACGCGTGCCAATAAACGACACCTGAGCATCAACTCATGCGTCAGCAATGAGTCGGTCAATGCGCCGGTGTGTAGAGGTAAACGGCGGTGTAAGGCCTTGGTGTCGAACTTGGTTCGGAAGATTCGAGCATAAAGATGTGGCGCAGCGACCGGGGAGAGGGCATTGTACATCGCTGAACATGTGAGGAGAAGGGAGAGGAGGTCGTGGTGGGAGCTTAGTATTTCGTGGGATTCGAGGAGGAACGCGATGTGTTGAAGGACATCTGGTGGTACCAGGTCGAGGGAGGAACGCATAGCCGGTCTGTTTATGGGTCTGCAACCATGGTAAGCGGTTTTTTAAGGTGTCCACAAGCGCTAGCCACAGCCACGGAGCCCTATCTTGTATTTCTGCGAGGTTGATTCAATGGAAAGCTTCCCAAAATGGAATGCGAAAACGGTCTCTCTGGATGATGACGGGAACGATTCCCTTTCTTGAGCGGACGAGACCTGAACGCCGTTGTTCAATAACCCCGCTTAAGTGAATCGGTCCATGTCGTACAAAGGGACCAGCGCTTTGCGCCACCTCAGGTGCACTGTAGATGCATGAGTCCCCCTCTTGACGTGTAACGCCGAATATGACAATTTCACCTATGATTGTGTAGCCCATTCCCATGGTTAGATACTACCAAAGTAGATTAGAGAGTAGGGACAAGGTAACAATTCAACAACGTGAGCTTACGTCCTCTCCGTAACACCAGCAGAAGAAGATAGGCATGGATTCACGGTCGGCACGAAAGAGGTTATGACAAGCTGTACGAAGACAGCGGGAACGCGCTCTTTCATGTCCGGCCCATATATAATTGAAATCTCACGAGAAACCGAAACCCATCACGACACAAGAAGTGTACCTGATCGACTCTATGGGGGGACTCTCAAGAAAAAATCGCCCAATAGTGGCTTCAAGTTTACATCATATGATGATTGATACAGTGTATGGGCACAGGGTGTGATAAGCTTCAACTTGAACTTTATATCTACAATTCTGGGAGAACAAGGTGAACCTCTGGATTATAAATGATGAATGAGAAAAGGGCGAACTTTGCATGGCAGCAATATCCGTGCTCTGGACGTAATCTTCGAACTCTTGAATCTTCTCCTGGAGTTCGTCCATCGAAACCTTCTCGTCCTCTGGCAGACGGAATCAGTTGTCTGATGACAGTGCCACAAAAGGTTACTCACCTACGACAAGAGTCAACTACGAAGGAAGGTACATTAAAATTCGTGCTATCAATCCACTTGTAAAAAAGCTGACCTGAAGCTTGCGAATACCTGGATAAGACAACGTTATTGCCCATGTGAGAAGAAGACGTGTAAAATGACTCTTACCGTAACCGATAGGAACAAGCTTGCTAGCACCCCAGACCAACCCATCTTGCTCGATAGAACGAACGGCATCCTCTAAAGCCTTCATGTCTGTTTCGTCATCCCAGGGCTTGACTTCGAGGGTAACGACGGACTGTGCTCCCTCCTTGAATTTATGTTCTACGACGGTATCAATACAAATTCCACGAACCTTGGCGATAGTCTTCGGCTTGTTGGCTTTCTTTTTATTGTACTCAGCAACACGTTCAGCCTTGATACGTTCTGCTTCAGCATCTTCCTCCTCATCCTCGCCGAAGAGATCAATGTCCTCGTCATCATCCTCAGCAGCGGCCTCTGCAGCAGCAGCACCTGACCCTAAGAAAGCCTCTCCAGCCTTACTAGAACCTGGGAGAGAAGCATGCTCCGCGGAGTAGGAGGCGATGTGCTTGTGCCATCTGCTTACGTTTGGATAAGCAGAATCGGCGCTCGAGATCGCTTTGAAAACGTGGACATCGGCCTGAGAAGGCGAGACACTAATGTAGTAAAGTCAGTAAAGCTGAGATTAAAAGCACAAAAAAATGGTCAGAAAGCTAGGTAAAAAGGGATCGGCACGGTTGTGCAGCGGTGTCTAATCGCTTCTTGGAAACACGGACCACAGCGTAGTTCATCGTCAAGACTAAAACGGAGGTTAAGACTCACCCTTCGATGTAGGACCTGGTAACCAGGTGCTGCTCTAGTTTTTTGAGATCTACGGACATTTTTTAGTAGAGAAGATGGGGGAGACAAAGAAAAAAGATCGATGAACCAATTTTCGGCGCGATCAGCGATTATCGAAATTTTACTTGAGGGCAGGTTCTAATCGATAGGCGTGACCCGGCATGACCTAGCGTGACCTAGTATGAGTCAATGACCAAATAGCTACAACTTCAGAGTATAGCCGCCGGATGAAGCGCTAATATTCCTCTTCCTCCTCTCCGGTCTCCGATTCTCCGTACTTCAGGCTCTTCATGACCATGGGTCTGGATCCCGCAATCAATTCCCTGGTCTCTGGATGCAACGTTACATCTAGATCCTCTCTTGATTCTCATCACCTTCCGAAACACGCGGTCACCCATACTTTGAGAATAGGCTTTAACGATATCTTCTACTTCGCCACTCGTTTCCGATCTGAAGTATGGACTTCTCAGAAGGTGAAGGTTTCCATGGCATGTCAATGTGGTCTCTATCTATTATTCTATGTCACGCATGCAATACCGATCAACACACAGTTCACGGTATCCAAAATAAACCTGACATATCCCCAAAAACCTAGCGAAGATCACATTCTGGGTACGGCGGCTCCCGATGTCTCCGTCGACGACACAAGTTTCTCGATGGCGCAAAGTCTTGGAGGTATCGACATGGAATAGGATCAATCGAAACAGCCCGGCAAAGTGGATTCATTTAACTCGAAGTCCCTTTCCCTTCCCTTCCCTTGGACCAGACCAGAACGTGGGTATGCTGAGGTTTCTTTGGTCACTCAGGTCCTCTATTGTCCTCGAATACGACGAGAAACCGTTGTAACTTGTAGGCTGTCTACTAGCTGACACATTTCTCTTACACCTATGGTGCTTCTTGTAAAAGATCTGAGACCTTACAATCTCTTTTAGCCGACTTGGCCCGCTAAGGCGAAAGCTTTGAATCCAGGGTTAGAGTGGTAAATCAAAGCGCCATCGCTATCTGGGTGGAGTTCTCGGGCAGGCAAATTCAGATAAATCCAACTACGTAGACTCGGTGTCAAGGAGGCCGCGAACGGCAGGCAAAACTCAACCCATTCCTAATCCTGCCACCGACTGTCAAGGGTTCTTTCTCTCACATAAAGCTCAGCTTGAATTCACCGACTCAATTATGACGGGTCTTCTGTCTCATAATATGTATGTATTTTCTCCTTTGGCAATTCATGGAGTTTGAATTCAATGTCCGGGAACATCTCGTGTAACAAGAACACCACAATATACCATACCCATTGCGGCATTGACGGTGCTGACGGCGGACACAAGTAGGACATTCTCTCGCTCGGCATCTGCTTTGGGGGTGGCTCTATGGAGAACACAAAAACGACCCCGAGATATCATTGGCCTTCAAAACTCTAGTTCTAGCCGCTGCTTAGACATCAACGCTTACCCGAAGCTGTCCCGCCATTGAAGCCTTGCAGCTATTTCTGATGGCAAAGCCGCCTTTTCTCCAACATCTGCTCGAGTTCTGCATAATCCGTAAGGTCAAAATGTCCTACCGTTTTGAACAACGGCGACTTCCCCTTTGCCTACTCTAGGCGCTGCTCCGTAGCCCTAATCGAGCGACATTCGAAGTCTTTTATCCGCCGATTGATGACTCCGACTGACCCAAAGTGTGACACCATAACTGACCCTCGTACGTGCCACTACCTTACCTTTTAGGAGTCGATCTTCGATTCGGGTCCCGGTCGTCGGTCTGAGGTTTCAATCATCAACCATGCTTCAAGCCTTCACCTCATAATGAGTTCGGAATCGTCGTAGATGATTAACCCCTCCACTGGACCTACACCTCACCTCAGTCACCGTCGAATTCTTACGATAGCGGGTCTGTGATTGACTATCAAAACTTCAGATTCCGGAAGCTCATTAAAACCCTCTCCGCCGACGCCAACATCGAGCTTGTTACTTGTTCCCATTGCGATTGTCAAAGTTCAGTACTGTCAGTATGTGCAAGACATGTGCTTGACCGGGCTTTGCATTCTCTCGTATTTTTTTGATTACTCGGATGCGACGCGCGACACCTTCAATAGGGTTGCCAAGAATAGAGTACTGCAATGGCAGAACGTTGAACTGATGCATAAGATGGAAGCACGAAACTATACAAAAGCGCGGCCTGGGGCTAGTGTATCAACATAGATTTTCTGTCTCTTTCTAGTTTCCCTTTTTGTAAAAACCAAGCGTGAGCTGTGGACTCAAGGTACTGGACCTGTTTTAATTTTCTCAGGCAAAGGTTTCCCGTTCAAAGAAATTCAATCGCTGCCTGCCGTGCCGTGCAAACTCGGAGCGGCTACTAATGAAACCGAAAAAAGCGTGACAGTTACGTTGATCGAGAACCTCTCGGCCTCTGCGACACCACGAAAGGCTCGAACCATGGCCAATTGTAAATCTTTTGATGGTATACCCCAAGAGATTCTCGAAAATATAGCCCTCCTCATTGCATCTAACGGATTTCTCGGACCACCATCATCTATACTTCCCTTCATCAGTATCAACCGATGGACATACTCATGCCTATCATTCTCCTCAAATACCTGCCTCTACGCCAGAATCCTCCAACACAGGTTCGATATCGGCTCAGCAACTCGTAGAACCGGAATGAATGTCTTGTCTACAGGCGTCCTTTCTGAGGAGTTGAAAAAGAGATGCGTCTATCTAAAACGTATCAAATCGAGGGTGGATGCTTGCGCGGATACAAAGGGCAATATCCAGGACGACGATATATTGCGCGAAGTTCTCAGCTATGCATATCTTCTTATGCTAGAGAACGAAGGCAAGAATGAGCGACAACTTCGAGAGTATGCGGGCATCGATCTGTGGTTGAAGGATTACTGGTTTAGCGAAAATGGAGCTTCTGGAGCGAGACGGGCGATAGAACGGCTGGATAATTGGCCAGTGGAGAATTTGAATAATATCCTTGGGATGTGGTTGTATTGGTTCCTTCTCAAACCGGGTAAGTCACTTCGTACATTGTTTGTCGTACCATCGTTTATCTCCCTTTCGCAGAGACGTATCAGCGAGAGAGACCGGAATCCTGGAAGGCAGTGGATGTTTTGAAAGTTTTTGCTTTAGGTGCTCCGCTGGTACGTGTAACTAATCGGCGAGAGACACCGAGGGCTCATCCGTGTCTTCAACTTAGTATCATCTTTCCTCTCCAACCTGGCTCGATTTCATCCCAAAGATCGAAGAATTCAAAACCCACATCTCAGACGTTATATATTATTCAGAGAAGCTACGGTTCAAGCCTCCCTCACTAGCAGTTCCAGCCATCCTCTCATTCATCACCCTTGTCAGTCAGCTACAAGAGCAGACCGATTTTTCGACCCCATTTACATCTATCGACACCCCAGTTTCAAAACGTCTGGGCGGGGGCGGTATGGAGTGGGAACGAGAGTGGGGTAGATGCTATAGCCTTGGCCAATCTTCGCCCGATAAATTCTCAACTGTTTCATTCACACCGGGAAGGTCAGTATACCTATACCATGCGGTTTTTCAAAAGCCGTTCTGAATTGAATTACCAAAAATTCCATAATCAGTCTCGAAGGAGTATGGGAAGGATTGTTTACTGTACGTCGCGGATTCCCTTGGATCATTTTTTGTTCAAATTATCGTGATGCGAAATGCGGAATCCCTAATCCCGACCTTTACAGTATACAGAGTTCACCGCGTACGCTTCTCTTTTACAAGGAGATCCTCCGTCTACTCTACAGAAGAGCCTCGTTGTCAGGCACCGGCAAACATGGAAACTCAGGGAACATCACCTTGTCGTATCGTCAGATTCTGATTCATCACGATCTGACTATGGTATTGGGATGGATGATACCACTGACCCGGTTCAACTTCTGTCGGCCGGTGACCCTTTGCGTTCCTATTTTCCAACGGGAACGAATATTCGAGAGCACGAGTGGGGAGTGGAGGTTCGAGAACCGCTTAAAGGGCCTCTACACTATCGTCATGCGGACCAGGAGACTTTAAACGCTCGTGTCTTGGATATTGTTATTACGGGAGAGGTAAATGGCCACCAATGTACCTTGGAGATTCCTTTTCTGATCTTTTGTTCTGGATTTTTTTGAATTTCAGGGACACTCGGCATGGGGTCAGTTCAGCCTGGTAGGACGGATAAGACCATGCGACGGTTTTATTAGTCTCTCAAAAGATTATGTACGTTAATCATCTCACATTCATTTTGATAGATTGTTCTGTGCTTAAAAAACTTTAACTAGATTGACGGTGATAGAGGAAAGTGGCTGTATCGGGGTTATTTGGTGGGGAATGCTAATAGTAACCTGGCTGGAAGGTGGCGGGATACGCTTAGTCCTGTCAATGTCCCAGGATACGAGGGATGTTTTACGATGACAAGACGACGATGATAAATGATGATTAAAGTATAGGTTCCTTATTTCTGCGTACTTGGACTTCTCATGGACGGATAGTGGACTGGGATCTACATACTCGAACCGCGTACATACTTATGATATCAATTTTCTGTGCATATGTACCAATAACCCGGTACAGATACGATGCTCCAAGTTTTTTTACTAATACTTAGTGACTGAAGCACTGGATCAGAGTAGCGACCGGGGTTGCCATCTCCGATTATGGAGTAAGAAATGAAATGTGGCGCAGTGGGAAAAAGTCGCATTTCCCATGGAGCTATGGGCCATGAAAATCCTATGCGGTTCGAGTATGTAGATCCCAGTGTTTGGGAGTTGGAGTTAGAATTGGATCTGCTAGTTGGCACTACTCAAGAACCCCTTTCTCTTATGAGCCTACTATAAATATTTTTTCAAGAACAAAAATTTAAAATGCACGTCCGTCCAAGCGGCTCAGGCTCGGGGTGCGGAAAAATTCCACAACCGATCTGAGGGAAGTTACTAGTCGGAAGCTCTTCAGAAACAGGTTTTTTGTCAGGGCAGAGTCATTGTACCATTGGACATAATGCATAACGTCTAATGGCTGTCAAAGCTCAACTGCAGAGCTACATTAAATGGCCACGGTATTTACCATTACATAGGAAACGGCAGAAAATGGATCATGGAAAATTTGTGGGTTCCCGCGATGCTTCAAGTTGATCAAAAAAATACAATTCGCCGAAACATGTCCGATTTTCCTGTCACTGATGGTTTACAGGCGATGTTCGGCCAAATCCGAGTCAAGACTCCCTCGAATCAAATCATCAAAAGATTTCAAAAGACCAAACGTTATAGTAGAGCGCTCGTTATACAAAGATAGTAAGTCTATGATCGTATACCTTGTCCTTGATCCCCAGTAAGCCCGCGGAGCCACAAGAGATCAGCGAAGGGCATCAACGATCTTCTGCCGCGAATCCTGGAGTGAGATTATAACTCGTTAAATCGCAGAAACCGTTGAGCAGAGGGGAAAATTGAGGTCTATATTAGGGAAAAGGTTGGATTACTCTATGATGAAGGGACGAGGTAATAAGTTATGGCTACAGTTACTGCTATACGAGCCTATCAATACAAGCTGTACGAGGATCTGATACAAAGGACGGGTTCAAGCGGATTCTCTAGACATTCTGGTCCGCTTGAAAGTACCTGGAATGATGAGAAAGGAAGGAGCGGAAAAATGAAGTACCTAATGATGAGAAAGAAAGGGGAGAAAAATGAAGCATCTATGAGGAGGAAAGAAAAGCGACAACGAGATCCACGGAACTAGAACATGTTTCCAAATCTGTGTCTCCGAGATTGCAAGTCAACACACGCCGCAGGGAGCAAGGTCTACGAGAGTCATCAGAGGGCAATGGTATCCAAAACAATAACCCCAAGCGTTCAGATTGGCGCGTATTCCTGGTACTAGCGTTGATCCCTGTGTAGATTGTTGTCTGTCGAAGTGGCGGAGTTAAGAACTGAGGCCGGGAAAACTAGACAACGGTGAGTTTCTGACTGACGGATGGCGGATGCGAGACTGACCATGAGTCAGATGCGTACAAGTCCTTAGTCGCAGACAGTTGAGTAAGTTCGGAGTCAAACCAAACTAAAATCCAGAAGGAATCAGCGGAAATACAGGCATTGACAAGCGTTGAGATAGGTCGGAGATCCGGTTTGAAATGAACGTCGAGTTTTGTTGGTGAATGTTGAAGAAGCTAATCGTTAGGAAGCCCCACGCCCGTCAGGAATATGAAGCTTGGGGAGTGGAGAGTACTTACTTACTAGACACGTTCCGAAGAACTATAATATGGCGCAATGTTGGAAATAGTGACTTGAGAATATGAGTAGAGTAACCGGGAACGAGAAAGCCATTAAACGAAGAAATGGAACCATACGTCAAGGCTACAGCGAAGAGAGTGGAAGGCGTATTAGCTACCAAGAGTGGTTTTTAGGAGAGGGAGAGAGCTTACATGGGAATGCCCTTGAGTCATTGACTACACGAGCCGCATTTTCCAGAGCCTGAGCTTGTAATCTTCGAGCCACAAAGGGGACAATTGCGGTCATCACTCATTCTGAGGGATTTATCGTCTATGTTTCTGGAGGAGAGGTACTCACCGGCCTGAATTTATGGACTGAAGCTACGACATAGCACCGAATCTGGATGGATATGTAGGGGAGCCAAGTATGTTGGACTCCGAAGGCGCTAAAGTTCTTGTGGGTGTTCGGGCTGTATACATATCTGACGGAGAACGAAACAACCGCATTTGAGATTGTTCGCTCGGTACGACCCACAATCGTGCTTTGTTCGCAAGAAAGGAAGCTATTGGCTCAGCAGCGATGTTCATGAAGAGTTATGCGTTGTCCCTGAGTTGTGAAAGCGAAACCTTGAGATGGCCCAGTAGGAGCTGTACTTGAATCTGAGTTTTCGATTGCCGGGTGTTAAATGTTGAACGTTGACGCGGACGTTTGAGAGTACGGCCCATAATTGCGAACAAGAAACAGGAAACAGGCTACGGCTATGACTGCAACAATTGGGGCTGCCGCCGGCTCGCTTTGACTCCGGACCTCCGGTGTCCCGGGCCCGCCTACTCCGAGTAAGTATCGAGCACCAATACCACCACCAGGCTAATGGACACGAGCCATTGTACTCTGCCTCGAAATACTCTTGTGGATATTGGTAAGTCCAGACTTGGGAAAACATAATTTATGCGCTAATTTATGCTAGACAGGGCTGTTTGGCTCAATAGAAATTTCAGCTTTTACCTGCTTTACAAGAATGGACACATTTTCGCGGTACAAGGCCCAAAATCCACTGAAATCAAGTCAAAATACAACCGTGGGGACCCAGTCCTTCAGGATCTTCATCTAAGAAAGATAGTCAGTTCCTCTCTCTGTTGATTCAGATTTCAATCGTCTTGATCAGCTAGACATTCAGCTAGAGCTTTTAGAAACCGTATCTATCGAACGGCACAAATGGCTCTATCTCTTTGAAAACGACAAGAAGGAGTTTCGACTTGTTCCTAATCACAAGTCTCACACCTTGTACAAGATCAAAACTCGGCTATGGCTGCGGACAGTTCAAGAAGGAGAGTTGCAACTTCTCAGATGGATTGGTTGGGGTCGGTCTGTTTGTCTTTTGAATGGTGAACAGCGAGGTAAGAGAGCTTCTAAACCAGTTGCTGCGAACGCTATTTATATTGATCTCCAGAGGTCGATATTGCTTGGGACACGGAGACTTTCAGCCGCATGGAATCAACTATGAAGCTTTTGAAAATCTATAGTGAACTGGACGTGTGTTTCAAGCCAGTCGCACATGTGTTGAGGGGAGATGATATTATCGGCATAGCATCCGAGAAGAGAGCAGGTCGTGCCATTCGGTACTCGGATAAGCGACTGGTGCGTTTCAACACGTCTGTCTGTATCACACTCACACGATATGTTCTCCCAGTTTTACGAAACTATAGCAAGAATAATCGCTTGTCGCATAATCCCTCGCGGACCCCACCGCTCTTATTACCAAATACACAACGGCAAGCTTCGTATAACGAACAATTTTCATGTCACGAAGATTTGGGAAGGTCCAAGAACCGAGGAAGAAAGCAAACAAGAGGAATTTCTATGGGAAATGATTGGGGAAATGTTTGAACAATTGAAAACCGAAACTGAGGCCACGTATGACTCTTATGAGCTCGCGGATCCACCTTTCCTCATGCGCTACCAATGTTGGCATTCGGAATATCCGCAGCGCAACCCCAGCATGATAGATAACGCCCGCTTCGCCCTATCCCGTGGTTGGGAGGTGTCTCATATCTCCCGCCATTATATTGGTGTCATTCGCACCAACCGCCTCCTCCTTCCTGAGGACCAATCGACTGAGGATGATGGCACGTTGATAAACAAGCCTCCTGAAGGTCGGCAGCTAGTAATATCCCTACATACTAGGAAACGGCATTGTCCTTATTTCCCAGAGGCGAGGAAAGCTCCACGTCTCTACGAACTTCCCCTCCTTGGCGATAAAGGAAGCGTCGAGACCATAACAGGTCGATAGCAATACAAGCGACAAAACCACAAGGATACCCGTCATATAGATCTTCCCCCCTCCATAAGTAATTCGAGTCAACACAAAGTCGAAACAGATCGGAAACGCTCGCTGTAAGCAAGTGTTTCTGTATCATCGACCGAAGTTCTGCGTAAATATGTGTCGCACCCGTTCTGTATCTGTTTTCACAATGCTTTCGCACTCCCTGTTACTCCCTATGTCCCGTCCTTCAAGCGCAATGGATATATTGACCCTCTACTATTCATGTCAGGTTGCGGTTTCTGATCTAATCAGTCCGACAATAATGGATCGGACTAGGTGGCTGGACAGGCTTCGAACAGAGAACCCCGAACCTCCCTCTTCTGCCTGTTCAGCATCACAGAGCAGTCCTTGAAAATCACTCCGAATGATTGAACATCCCGCTTTGGCGGTTACCAACTCCAGGGGACGCCCAAACTGTGACCCGAGTTCTGATCAAAACATCCGCCCTCTTTTAAATTCCCTCAACAATAATCATTTTGGACTCACCAAAAATGGTAAGTTGTGGGACCCACACGATTTAACGCCCACAACAGGACTTCCCTCGCCTGTCATGGGCATCATTGTTTCTGAATATGAACGGCAAAATCTGCCGAGTCTATGAGTGAGGAAGTCGGTGTTTACAGGGCGAATATGCAATGCGGGTCAATTGATTTTTTTTTTCCAATGCTCAATTCGGTTTCAGGACGGGTCCATTAGTAAAAAAAACCAGTTCTGCTTTTTTGACTTTTTTCGACGTTGATGGTGTGACTCAACTCAGTGCGGGAGATGCTCGAAACGCCCAGTAGTCAGTTCTCGCTCAGATAGGGACGGGGGTACCATTATGCCTTTCCCCCTTTACGCTTTCCGGGCCGAAACGTAGTGTAGAAGTGCCCAAATCCGAAATGGTGAGGGGGCCTTGTAATCAATATGGGTAGTTGTGATACTAGTCACTTGAAGGCTCGTCGTACTTGACCCGTGTAAAGAAGGCTGCGGCTTTTTCGGATATAACTGTTGCGAGCAAAAAGCTCGGAGCTTTCCACCGAACAGCACTTTATCTCGGGCTACAGCAGAACTGACGCCGGTTCAGCAACATCCTCGTCTAAATTTTAACGATCTGGTGTAGATCCCGTTGCGCAGGGGGGTAAAAGATTGAGTCAGCATTGATATCCTCCCAAAGTTGATCATGTGAAAAATCACTACAAGCAAAAAAAAAAAAGTGGCTCGTCTCCATTACACAAAAAACCAACGGGATTCTTCGAGTTCGGCAGCACAGCTGCTGTTCTTCACCGTAGGGACACTGTATGGACCCTGGGGCCTTAGATCCCGATTTCATGAGAAAACAGAGGCAGTCGAACACTCACTCCGGGTGAGTAAGAAAAATCTTCGGTCTCCGTGATCGCTTTCGACTCCACTGGGTACTAAGTACCGGCGCTTATGGAAATAGTGACCTTTTTGAGAATCGGCGGTGTGATAGGCCCTGTGTTGGAATTTGACGATTTTAGGAAAGAACAAAGTGCCCCACATCTCAGGGACTATGAGCGGCGCTTAATTCTGATTCCGAAAGTCTTCTTGAGCGCGTTCACACCCTGTACTTTTGTTGATCTTGGTAGGCGGGGAAGTGCCACCCAAGTCCCACCACCAGGACCGTATACTTGGTATGGAGCGAGGTGCAAGCTCTGTAACAGGATAAACTCGGGTAAAGAGCTCCATTCTTGCTGCTGACACAGATCTTAATTTCATAGTACGACTACTGGACTGGCGAAAATCGACCATGCAGGAGGAGGAAAGCCATTCAGTGTGGCGTGAGACCCTCCACCGCTACTATACAATAAATTATGTAAGCTCGTGAGAGTCGATGTGAGATCATCGTCCCCTTTATCCTCCTTTATCCTCGTCAGCTCCCTCGACGAGTAACGCAGTCCTTGGATCTGGTCCTCTTACTGCAACGTTCATTTGATCCACTTTACTTCCCAGCTGCGATGTTCAATCTTTGTTTTATTTATCTCTTCGCTTTGGCTCTCGGCGTTATCGTAAACGCATCACCGATTTCCGAATCCGAGTTTGTGCCCATCCCACATCTTTCAAATGCTTTGCGGCAACGAACAACACCTCCTCAATTCCCCGATACTCCTCCTTCATGTCCTATATGCCAAAAGGTTCGTTAGTGCAACCACCGTATGCCAGATTGTTTTGCTATATATCTTCTGGTACGTCACTCTTTCACCTTGTTACTCGGAGCGCTGATCTTGAAGTCATTTCTATCGGGATCTAGATACGCTGCTAATTGAGGTTGATCTCTTTAGGACTATGACAAGATCAGTAATTGCGCGCAAGCAGCTCCAGTTCTGGCCAATTTCTCGATGGTGATTACCACACTCCTCCACCAGCGCTCACCTTACGAGAACGCTTTGGCAGATCATATTCAACCCGGGAGCCTTCATCAACGTTATTCAGTGCTCTTGCACGGAGACCTTCCAGTCGGTATTCCCTCAGTGTGTTGATTGGTATGAATTTCTCGTTTCACTTGTACTCAGGTGTCGCCGTATCTCATCTACGACCCCTAGTTTCGAACGCACGAATCAAACCGACGTTTTGAATGCACCATCGTTACCTAATGTACTCAGTGGCATGCGGCAGATATGTGCACTCTCCAGCTCTCTTTTAGGAGGCGTGGCATCCGCTAATGGAGAAATACCGAGTGGCACGACGACTAGTGCGCCTACACCAACCGAAAGTAATGGAGTCAGACGGGGTCTTGCGGTACCAAATCTTTCTGTCGTTGTGACCATGATGTTGGTTTTGTGTGGGATGGTCGATGTGCTTTTGCGAGGGTGATTGGTTCAGGATATTTATGGGATATTATTATGAAAATTGACGACCTGTAACGCCTTCAAGTTAATGTCTGGTGACGACCGTAACTAATGACAATGACCGTTTCGATTCGGGTTCATTTCGAGCAATCGCGTAACTAAAAGCGTTAGTAGCACCAGCGCCGCTGGCTGGGCCCGTGACAGTCGTTACGGGCCCCTTTCCGAGCTCTAGTCAGTTGTCACTCAGACTGTGTCAGATTCACCTCCAGCACTGTCACATGCATGGACCAATGCCTCCGATTCTCTACATCTCACGACTACCACCATGAAGCCAGCGCAAGCCAGTGCTCAATCTCGTACTAGTCGCCTAGCTTTTCCTATTCGCCGCCGCCCCACCTATCAATTCTCCCGTCATAGCACGAAACCCGTTCCAGATTCAGGATGGACTTGTCTTGATTTCATGGTGGGAGCTGGAATAGTCGTAATCCAGCCTGCAACGAACAGGCTTGTCCTTATTCAAGATACCTCAACAAAACTGTGGATACTTCCTAGGGGAAGGAAGGATGTCGGAGAATCGTTGGAGCAAACTGCGCTGAGAGAGGGGTTCGAAGAGGTACGCCAGCCACTCTTTGTGCTTGGTTTTTTTTTTGTTTCATGTGTTCCTCTTCAACCAGACAGGTTATGAAGTTGAATTCCTTCCCATGTATATGATGACACAACAACCTCTTGCACCGAAGGATCATGGTCAGTTCCCTATGAAGAAGGGTGAACCTATTTATATGAGCACTACCTTTTGGAGCGCGAGGTATGATCTACATGGGAACATGAGGAATGGTGGAGGTGAATATATCGTCTCGTGGTATGTGGGACAGATACCAGAAAATGCTGTAGGTCTTCTTGCTGTGTCGGACAAATTGTGCTTTCGATCTTAAACCCTTTTATCACCGCTAGGTTCATCATAAAGGAACTGGTATGCCTGACGAACAGGGATACGTACCTCATCTCGTTACCTTTGAAGAGGCGGTCAGGTTGTTAGCGTCCGATGTAGAAAGAAGGGTTGTCGAGATTGCATGGGAGTTGTATTGCAGTCATTTGCAATATGAGGAGGAACTGAGGAAAATCACCAATTCAGCACAGTCGGATGATGAGACTCAGGCTGGGAAGAATGAAGGCAAGGTTCAGCCTTTCGTTTTATAAAGCACTCGGCGCGTTGGAGACTTGAGGAAATCTGGATGGATAGAAATTCGGTCGGAATTGTAGATGTTATGGACACACTTGTTTGTCGGAATGCATTTTAAATGTACATTTTCCCAAAGCTGCTTGTACGACCTGTAATATGTACTTATAAACTTAAAATAATCCAGGAGGCATGAATTGTATGTACCTTCAGGCGAGCAAATCTACCACTACCTGTGGCGAAATCAGACACTTGTGGCGACACACTCCCCGTCAACGCTCAAAGCCACATTCCAAGTTTGAGATGTGCCGTTGAATATGTACATACTGTTCCATTTTTCACATCGCATTTCCGCATTTCTCGCCTTCCCTTCGCGTTTTCCCCCGCCTTTTTCTCTTCAAGTTATGGTATACTTGGTTGGAAAGTAGATAACCATCCGTTCTAGCCTTGCTCGATATTTCCATTTCCATTCGGGGGGTTCCTTTTACAGGTGTACCGTCCTGCCTCGAGTGCTCAGGCGATGATTATAATGTTACTTGTATACGTACTGGCGATGGCAAGCCTTCGCGAAGTCCGAAGAGTCCGAAGAGTCCTAAGAGGGTGAACAAATGACAAGCTGGATTACCTCATTAGGTTACATGGACCAAATAACACGTCAATAAACTCAAAAAGCCGGGAACGCTTCTTGATCTCCGACATTAACCTTGCTCTCTCGAAACAGGTCGAAAACCTCCGTACACCTAATTTTCCCCCTTCTTAATCACTCTCTTTCAGATTCATTAGAGTCTCTTCTACCTTCTTTCTCCTCACGAAGTTCACTCAACCCTCCACTCTAGATCCTGCAATCGAAACGCCCCTAGTGATGGCTGAGCCTGGTCCGTCCGGTAACCGACTCAAACGACAACACTCTATCGAGGACTATGACTCTTCCAGCAATGAACACAAAAGGTTCAAGCAGGAAGTCTCGTTGTATACCGAGTACGACACTCTGTCACTGGGTCTTCTCTCTCCTCGTAGTCAGCAGGCACACCCTTCCCCACGCAGTGTGAGTCAACTATCTTACGTATGTCGTTAGTAAATAATCGAGGCGCGTCAAATTTACTAGGTAGCAGAAACACCCGAAGTTCAAGCCCGACGGGACGCTCAACTGCGGATCGCGATTCAACATCAGGCAGAACTTCAAGATCAAGCTCAGAGTCCAAAGTTTCCTGCCACTATGTGGCGCGATGGAATGCTCATCGGATTCAGTTCTGAAACCGACAGGCATATTCCTAGTGCTCTCAAGGCAAAATATCCGCCTTTAGCTCCTTCGTTGACCAGGAGCGCGTCAACTTCTTCCCTTTCTTCCTTCATGTTAGCCCCGGAACCGCCGAGGTTTGCCCCTAATTCATCACGCGAATATCTCAGTGTTACCAAGACAAGCATAGACTTTAGTTTGCCATCTTCATCCCCTGCTAGCGGCGATGCCGCTGTCCCTCATTACGAATACCTTCCATTGGCTTGCTCTTCCACGAACATGCTTTTCTTTACCCGTGGTAATCGTCTCCATTATAAGAACCCCCTCACTTCCGAAGACATCGGCCAGCTATTTAAACTACAGGAGAAATACGGGGACATTCAAGTTGTTCAGTGTGGTGGGGTCGATCAGAGTAATACACTCGCAGTCTCTACCAGCAAAGGGTACATCCACATCTGGGACGTTGCGTCAAAGAAGGCCACAATGAGCTGGCACACGAGGGACGTCGGAACGATGCAATGGAATGGTCCGGTTCTTACAGTAGGCGAGGTGAAGGGAACTATCCGTTTCTTCGATACTAGGATCAGTCCAGTGACGAAGATGAAGGGGGAGGCTAGAAAACTCATCAGACACCAGACGCGTATTACTCATCTGTCGTGGAACGAGAACAAGAAGTACTTGGCTACTGGCGACGATTCTGGTACTGTGTACTGCTGGGATGACCGCCAAAAGAGTCCACTTGATGTCGGAGAGTTTGTTCAGCGTCGGAAGAAGATTCAGCATGAGGCACCTGTCACTGTAAGTACCAATCTAGTCGTCTCAGAAACATTTCAGTCGCTGATGATATTCCATTTGCAAGGCATTAGCTTGGTGTCCGTGGCAAAGCAGATATCTAGGTACTGGCGACGCGAATGGAACGATTCGCCTTTGGAGTATCGATCCCGAAGAGACGCGACCGAACACAGTTGGTCCCCATCACACCATTCGCACCGGGTCTTGTGTCACTGGCTTGCATTTTTCTTCTCAATGCAAGGAGATGATCAGCATTCACGGAAAGGAGGCTGACACTCTTCCTTGGGAAAGCCACCCCCTCATGCAACGTTCAATCCCAACCCCGACTGCCAATTCTATTGTTGCGCACACGTTCCCAAACTCTCGCCATGTGAAGACGTTAGCTGTTTCAGATAAACCTTTGGCAGGGAGCGTTTTGGTCGGTAGTGGGATGAAGGTGATTGTTGCGATTCCAGAAGAGGGGAAGCTCAAGCTTTACGACGTGTGGGGCAAGCCACCTCCACTCAAGAGGCAGCCTAGCCTTGTGGATAAAGCGATGAGTAGTATTCGTTGATAGGGGCATCCGTCTTCTTCCCCCTTATTCGTGGATGTTATATACCAGAGCATGAGGTATGTTATGCATTTATATTCCTGTATCATATGTCTTGCTTTCGATGTCTCAGTCACTAGATAGGTAGATAGTTGGGCGTATAGTTCTCTCCTGAATAAGATGTTTGAGCCACGTTGAAATTCTGAGATGGTCATTACAAGATTTGGTGACACTGACAGGCCACATGTGAAATCGAAGGTCCTTTAACACGAAGTGGCGTTTTTTTAGTCATTTTCCTCAACTTCTGAGACCTCCGAAAGACTATCGTCCACGGAGTTGTGGCAGCCGTTCAACAAGGACGCAAGGGGATGAGCAGTCCTAACCATAATTGTGCGCCGATATACTCTAAATAGGCTCGTACATAGAAGTATATCGGGTCCTTCTGTATCCTGTGCGGTCCTATAGAGGGATTTAAATATATTCTAATTCTAATTCTCGATCTGGAGCGTGCGAATGGGGTGTACTGAGAATGCTGTAGCAGTACGCACGCGGCTGCGGTTTGTGGTGGAACTTCCTCGACTCTTTGAACTCTCGGTAGAGAAAAGGGTCTTTGTTAACGACCTTCCGAAGAGTCCTTTAGGTGCACATGGCATCTCTTTTTCAGTTGGATCATTTCATCTGTCAGAGAACCGTCATTGGAATCCGTGATGAATCGGAATTGAGTCGAGTCACCCTTGAGAGTCAGTTTTGCGGAGGGACATTGTAAGTCATGGCAGATCGTACGAGGCATCGCAGACCTAGTACGTTGAATAGTCACTAGTCACTCATCAGTGATGGTTCAGGCGGTTGATAGTAAACCGGACTATGCGCTTTTATTGCCGTACTGAGCGAGGCTCACTTGAAGGTCCCCCTCGTGCAAGATATCATAAGTACATGAGTAGAGGATTGTACCAGAGTTTGGCCAGATATCTAACGTGCTCATTGCCATCTCGAGGTTTTCAAGCATCCTGTCATCCAGGTCATGTTAGCGAACGTCTTTTAAACGAGAGGAGGGGGTTGACCTCACCACCTACTTGCTCTCCTTGAATGAGGCATGCCAACCTTCCCCAGCTCATCCAGCAAGTAGTTGCAGCTCTTCAAGGCCCGGGCAGCCACGATGGGAAGTCCCTTTGGGAGTTATCTGAGAACGTGGTTTTCTAACTGCGGTGATAAGCTGTTCCCGTCAGCGTTTTGAACAAGTTCCGTTCATTCTCGGAGATAGGCATATCCGAAAGGGTCATGAACGGCGAGCGAATCGCGATCCCCTTCGTTCTTCATCCTGGCAGAGTCAAGAGTCCTGATCAGATAGAGGGAGTAGCTGAGGTTCGAGCTACGAATATGTTCCCGTCCTTGAATAGATAGAAATATTATGTGTAGTTGGGTACTGCCATGTAAGAACGATAGGAGTCGAACTGAAATTGACGGACAGGTAAACTTTTCATCAGTTTCCACAAGGTGTTCCGAGTGTGGGAGCGCACAAAGGCTAGCAAGTACTCATCACTCAAGCTGCGATTGACCGGGGAGAATCTGGGCTTCGATATTGTCGAGCACCACTTAGATTCGGATTTATAGTTGTAGAAGGAGCTTTATTGAGCGTTCCGATCTAATTATTGGATGGATTTCGAGTCAGTTGAATGCAAATTGAGCGGGGGTCGAAAGTGAAAATGGAAGATTGGGTCCTGGCTGGTCGAGGCTCAGATTGAGCTCAGAAATTCCGTTGCCAGGCGTAAGTTATGTGTCATCCGTGTTCTAGCCGTCGGACTCCTCGGAGATTCACGTGGCTTCGCAGCCGCCAATGTCACCAGCAATGGCGACCGCAACAATCATGTCTCCTACCCTCAAGCAGCCACAAAGTCAACCAGACTTGAGGCTTTGAAATCTTATCTATTCCAGCACGAATTTAGCTTTCTATTGAAGGATTCTGTCGGAAAAATGGCAGTAATACCACCTGGGGGTACGTTGATTATCTTATTGCTCTACCGCTTGGGAAAATTCAATGGATATTACAGAGCCAAAGGAATCCCCGAAACCTCAGCCACTTGGGAACATGCTTTTTGTCGTCTTAATTACCACCTGCACGGTGTGTGGGCTTTTTATTTTGTGGAGAAGAGTCGAGGGTGTTCGTGCTGTTGTCTCTCATCGGTGGGTCGCTTGTCAAATTGTCGAGAAAGCGTAGGGCTGGTTCTAATATGAGATGTAGATTGAAAACACTCAGAAGGCCGGAAGGACGGATACGGTTGAGTGAAGACGACGGTCCTCCAGCCCATGAATTCATTCACGACGATGCAGACGATGACGAAGCTGACGATATCGACGACGAGCCTTTGACCGAACGACCACCGCCGGAAATTTCCACCTCAGCGGCGAGAACCAATGAAAATCGGTCTTAGCTCTTGTGCGTTATTTCGACTGGATATATCTGACTCTGGTGTTCTAACACATCATCCTCTGTATAGCGATTGGTCAAACCACCCTCTCTATTTCTGAATTTCGGCTTTCTGCACATTGCATTGAGAGGATCTGGTATAATGAAGGAACGTTGATTACGGATGTTGGAGTATTTATTAATGGACAGGTACGGCTCGGAAGCTTTTGGTGTTCTGAGCCCCATCTGACGTTCGAAAAAGATATTTGTATCATAAGAATTTTTGTTCATAACAATTGCGGTTATCATTTCAATCGAATAATGTCACGAAGCAGGAACTACGAACAGTGCTTTTCACCTCTGCAGCCAGACCTTGTGAAATTCAACTTGAATTTCAAGATTATGATAACATTTGCAATTCCGACGGACCGCTCTATCACCATTCTCCCCAGCTCTCCGAAATCTGCGCACCCCTGCTCACCATGGTGTTCGCCACAGAAACTGTAGAATACTTTTCACGGCGGCCTTGAAGTCAGAAGGACCGAAAATTCTCCAATCATCACAAGACCTATGTGAGCCCCGTGATCCTCTTCCTTCCTTCCGTTATAAAGTTTTAACACCCAGGAACGCGACGTCCGCCAGCAGCTCACAAAGCCCCCGGTCCTCCTCCATGGTGCGGACTTTTACAAGGTTTTTGGCAGGACTCCTGCTGGCGACTTTCGCTCTTAAAGTTCAAGGATTGGGTCAACCGACATGTGTTGCTTTTCAATCGTCATCCAATTCGAGTTTCCCTGTCGTGGGGAATGGCAAATCCGCACCTATTCTTCTTTCGTCTGACGATTGGCCTGGGGTTCATCGCACTGCGTCAGACTTTGCAGCTGACATACAGCGCGTTACTGGAGTCAAGCCTCGACTAGTCAATATTACATCAAGCGACAGGGTGAACAGTTCTCCCAAGCCTATCATCATCGGCACTCTTGGCAGGTCTTCCCTTATTGAACAGGTCGTAAATGCAACGAAGCTGGACGTGTCTTCTATTGAGGGATTATGGGAGGCGTTTCTTTCTACGGAAGTTTCAAACCCGTTACCTGGAGTTGAGAGCGCGTATGTCATAATCGGCTCAAATAAACGGGGAACTATTTTTGGGATGTATGATCTTTCTGAGCAATTTGGTGAGTTGTGCGTGTCCATTGCACCACTATTCCGTTTTGATCTCTCTTCGATAGGCGTATCACCGTGGTATTGGTGCGAAAAAGTCTCCTTAATCTGTCATCAGTCACTGAACGGCGATTCAGGTGGGCGGATGTCCCCATAACAAAACACGACGAACTATTTCTGACTCCTTCCGGCTGTTCACATGGGCCACCGACAATTCAATACCGTGGAATCTTCTTGAACGACGAGCAACCTGCTCTACAAAACTGGGCTATGGAGAAGTTCACCAATGGGACTGGATCGTTTTATTTCAACTCTCCCTTCAATCATCTATTCTATGAGAAACTGTGCGTGACAATCCCATCCTCCCAAGGAATGAAGTTGACGAAACTTGATTCGTTTTAGATTTGAGCTCATATTGCGGATGAAAGGAAACTATCTTTGGCCTGGTCCGTCTTTTCTCCATCCGTTCTTCACTTGAACTTCTGTTTAACGAGTATCTTACCAGCTATGTGGGGAAGGTCGGCATCGCGCTTCTCCTTGTTCATTGAAGAAATTCAAGCAATCTGACCATCAGTCGTTTAGCGCGTTCGCTGTTGACGATGAGCAAAACCAACCTCTTGCGGATTACTTTGGAATTGCAATGGGGACCAGGTATGAAGGGCCTTTTGTTTTTACAAGTGTCGTTGTACGTTTTGAATCAATTTCAAAAACACTAGCCATCAAGAGCCAATGATGCGTAGCACCCCGAATGAGTTTAACAAGTTTAGCAAAGGACCTTGGGATTATCATATCAACAAGGATAATATCTACCAGTACTGGGTGGAAGGAGTAGAGCGTGCAAAGCCTTTCGAATCTGTTTATACCGTTGGGATGAGAGGAGCTGGTGATTGTGAGTTTTTCACACTTCCTCCTCTTTTCCTGTTGCCGATGTTTCAACTTTTTCGCGTGCGTATAGTACCTCTGGAACAACAGGGACAGAATATTGCATTCTTGGAAGGAATTATGGCTGATCAGAAGCAGCTGCTCACGGACGTGTTTAATGGGACGAATATCTCCACTATTCCTCAGGTTTGGACTCTCTGTGAGTCGTCTTTTTTTTTCTTGTTGAGATTTTCTTTATGGGCTTACCATCGCATCGTGTCGTTTGTGTCATTTTAGATAAAGAGGTGGAAGGATACTACATCGGAGGCCTCAGAGTAGATGACTATATCACTCTCGTGCGTTGTTGGTTCCTTTCTATCCTTCCCATTTCACCGATTGATACTTTTTCAGTTATGGCCGGATGACAAGTTGAGTTCTAATAGTAAATGTGGAGATCGAGGTTATTGACGAGGCGCACGGCCTGCAGCTGGGGCAATGTTCATCGTTTCCCGACATTGGACGAACGGGATCGAACTGGTGGTGCTGGTGTTTATTATCACGTATGGGTTTTTTTTTGTACGTTTCCGCCCACTAAAGTCGCTCACTTGTGGCTCGTTTCTAAAGGTGGACTACGTCGGTGATCCAAGGAACTACAAGTGGATAACCGTGAGTCGTGTGTGGACGGTGTCGGCTGCCGAAGCTGATCTTCCATCGGTAGAGCAGTCAGATCCCGAAGGCAAGCTATCATTAATCATTCCACTATCGCCGGGGGATACTGAGGCGAAAATTAATGTTTTAGATCTACGAACAAATGTCCCTCGCTGTCGACCGTAACGCTACCCGAATTTGGATCCTCAACGTCGGCGACCTCAAACCCTACGAACGAGAGACTGAATTTTTCCTGACCTTGGGATGGAATTCTTCAAGATGGAACCCGGATAATGTCCATAGCTTCATTACGTCTTGGGCCCAACGGGAATTCGATGTCGATGGTGCAGGTGCAGAATCGATAGCAGAGATTGTAGGCAACTTGACTAGGTTCAACGCGAGGAGGAAACCGGAGTTGTTGAATTCGACGACGTTTAGTTTGGTGAACTATCGAGAGTATGTTTTTTGTCGTTTTGTGGTACTCGATTGGCTTAAATCTCTGATCAGGGCGGAAAATGTCATTGATGCATGGGACAAGCTGGTCGATGCATCAACAGCAATGTACAATAAACTGTCTTCCGACACTCAACCCTCGTTTTTCCAATTGGTGCACCATCCGGTGTTGGCTAGCAGCAATCTTGGAAAGATGTATATCTTTGCGGGGATGAACAATTTACGAGCTTCGCAAGCCAGATTAAGTGCCAATGCGTTGGGTGACCAAGTTGAGGAACTGTTTGACAAGGATTTTGATTTGGAGAGTCAATATCATTCGATACTCGATGGTTTGTTTCCTCATCAAGTTTCTGCCCCACTACCTTACTTATCCTCGGTTGTTTTCTAGGAAAATGGGATCAGTGAGTCTTTGTTTTTTGAACGGGTCTATGTTCGCTCACGAAGATGATCAGTATGATGGATCAAACGCGTGAGGTTTATCTTGCTCAATTAATCTATATTCAGCTGAACCTACCTCCGGTTCAGACTTGGGATACGTATACTTCCAGCAACCAATGGCCAACGTGTACGTGCTCATGAAAGCGTTTCGACCTGGTATATGCTAAATGACTCTAAATCGTGTAGGATGCCACAGATCACAAAGATACAGAAAAACAAACAAGCTCTCGCTGGAGTGATGAGGATTACACCTGAAGGAACTCTTGCTGCGTGGTACGTGATATAATAAACCTCTCAAATTTGCACTGACCTTGCCTCGCTCAGGCCTGGGGATAACAAATTCCAATGCAGTGACGGATACAACTGTCCACCGCCATCAATGTCACTGGACTCGTTCGACCCTATTCAAGATCGCTACATTGACGTTGGCTCCGGTGGACCCAATCCATTCGACTTCACCGTGACTACAAACGCGAACTGGATCAAGCTTTCCGATACTTCAGGCTTTATTTCTTCTGATAATACCGAAAAGAGGATTTTTGTGTCTGTACGAGACTGGAGTCAGCTTAGGGCAGGTTCGAATGCGGCTTTGATTACTTTTACCGCCAAGTCCGCTTCGGGGGGCAACATGGCTGTTACGGTCACGTTTACTGCGATCAATAACAAGCCTTCGTTGCCATCGACCTTTAAAGGTGGGATGTTGCGGTTGTTTTCCGGATGCAAGTTTTGTTTCTGAGGTCTCGCTGTTTTTTTCATAGGTTTCGTTGAAGGTGGTGGTACCATCACCATCGAGGCTTCCCATACAGCTCGAAACACGTCGGTCAACGGGTTGTCATGGCGCAATTTGCCAGGAATCGGGCGCACGGTGTCCGGAATCACACCTTGGCCACGTGGTGGATCAGAAGCGAATTTCACGGCTGGAACTGGACCTTCGGTGTATGTCCCCTTCACGATACGCTTGGCTTACATCTGGATTAACGTGTTTGAAGCGAATACGACTTTTACAATTTCAACACGACTAATATGACTGTGACGACTTTTATCTCACCCTCGTTGAATGCTAATGGTCGAGATCGGCCTCTTGGGTTTGCTATGCAGATTGATGATGAGGATGTGAAGGCTTCGTATTATATGCCGTTTGGGAATCCTGGATCGGAGCCTGCGGCTTGGAATGGGCCTGATGGGTTTGTGGCCAATTCGATTGTTACGGCGAATTTGACGTGGAGTGGTGTTGGTGCGGGGAAGCATACGTTGAAGGTAAAGTGTTTACTTCTTTACGTCGTTTCCTTCTCTGATCTTGTTATTTTTATTAAAGCTTTTCATGATTGAACCTGCTGTTATTGTTCAGAAGATTGTGATAAGTGAGTAGTGGTTATTGTTTGTTGTGGGATTTCTACTGATGTGAAAAACGCCTTGTGTTTTGGTATTACTATTAGATACTGGCGGGTTTAAACCTAGTTATCTTGGGCCCCCTGAAAGTTTGGTAGTTTAGCTAATGTGTACTTTTGTACTTGCTGTAAGCAGATAGTTAGCGCTTGGTATTGGTTCTAATCGGGAGGGTGTGGCGACTAGCAGAAGATAGGCTACGGCTGATTTTTTCTTCTTAGACGTCCCCAGACCGTGATAAACGGGAGATGCAGTTGCAGTGGTGACCCTAGGAGACGTTATGTTGTTCTGTTTCTCCACCCAATGGAAAGAAAGACAAAAACCAATTGTCCCCTCGTACCTCGGTCCTTGATTCCCGAGCTTTCGGTCGGTTATCGAGCATCCGACGCGGTAAGTCTTGCCATGGCTCATGGGTCGTATTAGTAGGTTCAGATCAGACATTCACTGGTGGATCGCACCCTCTCTTTACTCTTGTCGGTGATCAAGGTCGTTCGTCGTTAGGCAGTTGAACAGAATTCCAGAGAATTTCAACTTTTCCTCAGCGCAGATGTTGCGAGCGTGTCGTATCGTTGAATCAAGATCCAGGATGAAGATGGACTGTGTAGGGATGGCGAAGAGCAAACAAGCTGAGCCGCCATTAACTTCTTCGGCGTCTGTGGGCGACCACGTGTTCGGGGCTAACGGCCAATGCCCACCATCGCGTCCCACAACGTCCAACCCTCATCGGTCGACGTCCTGCTACGGCTACTCCCCAGTACTCAAGTTCGATGGTTGCTACTCGGTGTCTCCGCGGAAAAAGATAATGGCGGACTAGGCCAATTCTAACTAAAAGGGTATTCAACTCGCTAAACACCTCGAACAAGCGGCGCGTAACGTTATTCAAGGATGGCTACTCTATATAAGCCTGAGGCCCGCTCGGCTCCTTCATTCCTTCAATCTCACCAGTCATTCCTTTTCATGCTCAGACACCTCCTTCCACTCTCTTTCACAATCATAAATGCTTATGCATCCATAGGCCCCGTAACCAACCTCTCTGTTCTCAATGCCAAAATCTCTCCAGATGGGTTTTCTCGTGTGGGTGTACTGGCAGAGGGATTATTTCCTGGTCCTGTTATCCGTGGGGAAAAGGCGTGTTCACCTCCTTTCGTTTCATTCTTAAGCTTTCGCTGATAAACTTATTAGGGTGACGATTTCAAAATCAACGTCATTGACAAATTAAACGATAAGTCCATGTTACGGAGTACTTCCATTGTACGCCGGGCTCCTTCATTTTACTACCTGGTCGCCTCATGCAACTTCCTTTCGGTAGCACTGGCATGGTTTGAATCAACATGGAACCAATTGGGCCGATGGGTGGGTAGCTGATTCATTTCCAGTGTTAATTAATCGCCTCCAAACTCATCCCACTGCTCAATATCCAATATTGACGCCTTGCGAATATTTGCCAAAATCCTATAACCACGCTTGAACAGTGTTGCGTTCATATCTCAATGCCCCATCTCTCCCGGCGGTTCCTTCGAGTACCTTTTCCACGCTAAAAACCAGGCCGGAACGTTTTGGTATCACTCCCATATATGTACGCGTCTTCCTATTGCTTTATTCATTCGCTGACTGCACATATAGCAACGCAATACTGTGATGGACTGAGAGGGCCTTTAGTCGTCTACGACCCGAACGATCCTCATCAGAAACTTTACGATGTTGATGACGGTACGTTCCCTTGATAGATCTGACCCTAACCTTCTGACTCTGTTTTTGCAGACACCACCATTATCACATTGGCGGATTGGTGAGTCTGGAGTGCTGTCTGTTTTTTTCCGTACTTACTTTCCTTTCCTTTCATAGGTACCGTGAGTGACAAGATGACTTCACCTCGTTCTCACGCGCTCACTACCCTCCTCAGACAAACCTGCACCACAGTACGGTGGTAAAGCGTGCGTAATCTATCTACCTTCTTTCTGTCACGTCCTAAAGATTAATGCCTTTGCTAGCGAACCAGACTCGACCCTTATAAACGGGTTGGGTACGTTTTATTCCCCTAAAGAGCTTTCGTCCGGTTACTGATCACCCTCTCCATAGGAAGATACGTAGGCGGTCCACCTTCGCCACTTGCTGTTGTCCATGTCGATTTTGGCAAGAAGTAGGTTGTTTCTTCATGCATCTCTCTCACTGGTTTGTCTTTATCCTTCATTGCATTCAAGCTATCGATTTCGCTTGGTATCCCTTTCTTGCGACCCCAACCACGTCTTTTCGATTGATGGACATGATTTGACGGTGAGCGCTTTTCAAGTCTGATGTCTCCCCCCTTTCTCCATGCTCGCTCTTCGCAGGTCATCGAGGCAGACGGTCACAACACCGAGCCTGTAAAGGTCACTTCGATTCAGATATTCGCCGGTCAACGATATTCGTTCATCGTAAGCACGAGTCAAAAAATCGAAATTGGGCGATTCTGAAGGGCTGACGTTTTCATGTTCCCCCCCGCTTCTAGTTGAACGCGATGAACCTGTTGGGAGGCAATTTTTGTGCGTCACTTTCCCTACTTCCGTCAACGAACCCCCCTTCTTACGTCCAACAGGGATCCGAGCCCTCCCCAGCGCCGGCGTAAACCTCTCCAAAGCCGACCCTTTCCAAAACGGTACCAATCTTGCGATTTTGAGGTACAGGGGAGCTCCCGAGGTGGACCCTACAACGGAGACTCATAAAGTCGTTATTCCGCTCAAGGAAACCGACCTTCATCCGCTGGCGACTGAGAGTCCTGCTGCGGTGAGTGTTTTTTGAGGGTATTGCGTGGGTTGGGAGAGTCGTGTTGACTGGCGTTTTTATTTATTTTTTTTTCCTTAGCCAGGAGAACCGAGAGTTGATGGAGCAGATGTGGATATGAGCTTTGCTCTTGGATTTGTGAGTCCTCTTTTCTTTTTCCCCATCCTCGTCGAAAAGACCCTCTTGGCTTACTCCGTTTCGGCGCTAGGACCAAATCAAAAAGAAATTCACGGTCAACGGTGCAGCTTACGTTCCCCCTACTGTTCCTGTCCTTTTACAGATTCTGAGTGGGCAAAAGAAGCCTGGTGAGTTGGGTTTTGTTATTAGCTATGGTCGTAGCTGACAGGGTCCTTTACGGGATAGGGGAACTACTACCCAAAGACTCTATCATCTCCATCCCAGCGAACAAAACGGTTCAAGTGTCTATGCCTGCTGGGAGTGCCGCTGGGGCTGGTGCGCCTGTGAGTTGTTGAACGTATTTTTTGCCGTTTTCGTTGGTTCACAAATATGGTTTCTTGCCTCCCTCCGCCGTCTGTCGACAGCACCCGATGCACCTACACGGTCACCCCTTTTCCGTCGTCAGAAGTGCAGGTAGTGATTCCTACAATTTCGTCAATCCTGTACGAAGAGATGTTGTCAACACGGGTGACGATGCGAAAGATAATGTTACTATTCGGTTTTTTAGTGCTGCTGAGGGTGAGAGTGGTAGTGGGAGTGCGGGCGTTTGGATTTTACATTGGTTAGCCGTTTGTTTTTTTTTTTCACGGTGGACCGAACCCACTAACGCGTTTCGTTTCGTTTGTCCCCCGCATTTCAACTAGCCACATTGACAGACACATGGAAAATGGGATGGCTATTGTGTTTGCTGAAGATGTTTCTTCTGTTGTTACTGCTAATCCCGTTCCTCGTGAGTTGATTCAAAAAAAAACCAGTTATTCGTCTTCGGCTCCTCACTTCTCTCTTTTTTTCCTTCTTGCACTAGAACAATGGAAAGATCTATGTCCAGCGTACGAAGCTGAGTTTGGAGAGAGAGGAGAAGTGGTTGAACTCACGGGTGGGAGTGGCGGAGGTGGTGGTTCTTTGAACTCTTCTTCTACCGGTGCCGGAGCGGATGATCAGGCTATTACGAGCGAAGGTGGTGCTCGGCATCGCCGATGTAGTATGGGTTCGTCGTTTAGGAGACTGTGTATGAGGAGTTTTTGAATTTCGAAGTAGGTGTGAGTTTGTTAGAGCCCGGTCTCTTTCGTACTTGCTTTTTCTTCTTTCTTTCTTGGACTTCTGATATAGTACCCTCGATTTGTGTAATTTTTTGAGTAATTTTTTGAGTAAGCGCTTCGTACCCGGGGCGAGGGTACCGGTAGCCCCCTCATGTCAGTGGAGTTGAACTTTTCTCTCTCTCGCGGTGACCCAACGAACAAGTGAGGAATAGAAGACTCAGGGTAAAAGGGGTTCTTGAATTGCTCGATAATGGTCATGTCGATGGAATTGGTCACTCGCACTTCTGCATCTTACTTAGTTGCATAAGTATGTATGTAATAATCCCTCATGTCCGCGTAGCCAAGGTAACTTCAAGACGTTTCATTTTAGAAAGATAGGTACGAATGGAGCACCGGTTCAAGTATGGACAAGGTCGGGGGTGACTGATTTTAGAAGGAGAAATTAAAACACCGAGGGTGCTCAAATATTAGTCTGACCTCGGAGGGGATCATATTAACGAAATGGTTCTTTCGAAGAGTGATTGCTCCGAGTCGGACACATTGTAGATGATTGACCCGGCTACAGTTCGGTGCCATCCCATCAGTAGCTTTAACAGTTAACGACGGAAATATTTCGAGGGGGAACTTACCGATCGTGAGAATTTTCATGGTCCGAGTCGGACAGTGGTCGCTACCGGTCCGACCAGTCGACACCGTAACCCGGAGTCTGGTACTCATCGCAAGCTTGAGAGTACCAAGTACTCGATTTTCTAGAAAGACATTTCCGGTACTTTTCGGCGCGAGTAAAAAAAAACAAACATATATCTTGCTTTTTTCCCTTCTTCATGTAACAAAAAAAAACAAGTACAATACAGATCGATGCAAGTGGACAATTACTTATTAGCGAGAGCTTTGGGATGATGGGTGGATGATTTCTACAAGATAGAGTAGGAATAGATACTGATACTGATACGGATACGGATAACAAAAAGAAATAATAATCTCAGGACAACAACAACGACAGTGGGTTAAAGAAAGGGAGAACTAGGTAAAAAGACCGGAAGACCGGAAACGTAAGCCAAAGAAAAGAAGGGAAAAAACGAAAAAAAGCACGTAACAACGAAGCATAAAGAGATTTGCAATGAGGGGGTTGAGGAGAGAGGAAAAAGCGGCGCACATGGGCTACAATTTTTCTTTTTGCAAGGTGGTACAGATAATTTGGTTGGTTCATGGGTCGTGAATGGGTAAGAGGTCCGCAGATCGGTTAAAACAACGTTCGTCCAAAAGAAAACCAAAAAAAAAGAAAAAGAAAAGATCCATCCAAGCGATAAAAGGAAACGGAACAGTTTCCAAGTCGAACATGAATGAGCGCGATGGCGATGAGTAAGGAGAAAAGCAACCAAGACAATGGAGGAAGGAGTAAACGGTGCGCTCTCGTTAATGGTTGAGCGGAGGCCGACTATCGTCACTAGAGAATGACATAAATCCTTCCGAAGTCGGTGAACTTCCTGATCCATTACCACTTCCACTCTGAGCCGTGTAGAACGAGAAAGTGCTATGGCTATGAGCCAACCTGCCCGGCAGTGATAACCCTGAACGTCCGATACCCAATTCCATTTCCACAGGAGAATCCTGCAACTGTCGACCCAGTAATCCATCTTCTAGACCAGGTGTCCTCGGAGTCTGTGACCCACTTCCGGTTCCTCCCGTCATCCCTCCTGGGCCCGCCGAGGTTGTGGTCGTCGCCAAAGCATTCATGTTCAAATTCAGTGAGCCCCTGCGACTTGAAGGTTCACTTCCGCCTCCAAACTCCGAATTGTTCATCGCGACCGTAGGTGGTCGACTTAGCGTTTGCATACTCTGGCCAAACGCCCCAAAGGATCCTGAATAAACAGAATTCGAACGAGGTGTCCCAATAAACTCTCGTGATCCCAAAGACTCTATAGTAGGCATCCTCCGAACGTAAGAATTCAAAATCCTCACATGGTCTTCGGGTGGGTAGGGTCTCCCGAACTCGTCGTAGCCTATGGTTGGAGGTGGGAATGGGGGGTAGTCGAAGCCACCGCCACCGACGTGATGAGCATGATAAACAGCACCTGGAGAATATCCAAATCCTAAACCATAACGGGCAGTCTGAGATTCCTCGTCTGATTCTTCTTCTGATTCATCCTCATCAACAGGCCGCACGAACGTGTCTGATCTAGCGTAATCCAACGCGTCCTCCGTCTCTCGAGTAATCTGAGACACGAGCATCCGAAATCGGTTCACAAAGTTCGTCAGCTCTCGGTCGTCTCGAATGGTAAGTGGGTCTGGTAAAGACGACACTGTAAGTCCTCCACTTGCCCCGGGAGAGAGATAGATGGCATCCGTCAACCGTTGAAGACCGTCAGAGTCTAGGCTTGCCAAAAAATCAGGATCTAAACAGAGATCTTCGTCTGATCCTCGTGGACAGTTTCCACAGTCCACTGTCGACGTGGATCCCGCCGCACAATTGTTGTGATTGCTTTGACGAGGATTTGATGTAGACCGCGAGGGAGGATGTGGCTTCGCAACCGATTGCGACGTCGTTGGTTGTGATGTAGACGTGGCGGCTGACGCTGACGCTGCAGTTGTGGTGTCGGTTGAACTTTCTCCGTTCCTCAGTTGCTCTTTATTCCTTCTCCAACGCCGCCGCTTTCGGTGAGACCGATGCGTAGGTCGGCGTGTCATAGTGGTCTGAAAATGAGAAACGAAAAGAGCGAGCTAAAAATAATAAAGAAATGCAATCAGTGATGATATTAAAGTTCATAAATTTGCCTTGACGTACCACAAGAATCAACGTGAAAGCTACCCTAAATATAGCCAGAGCGATCCAAGCGGTCCAATTACTCGAACCAGCCGGACATGTCGCCTTTGATGAAGGAATCGACCATATCACGTCAATGTCGATATTGCAACGAAGTTCAGGGTCGAGCTCCGATTGCGAGCGCCGCCAGAGTATGGTGACTACCAGGTTAACGATAGCTGTGCCGAAGAGGAAGAAGGAGGATAGGGATAGAAACACAGTCCGAAGAAGAAATAATGAGTGAATGGGGACTTGAGAAGCTATTAGACGGGTTTGGAGGGTTGTTACTGCTCCATCGCAGATGAAAAAAGCAGATGCGACAGCAGAGGTGCAACCCAAGGCCAATGCAAAGATTTGGCTGACCATGGAGGAGTATATAGTATACGCAATAAAATATCGAACGGTATTGTAGATCGCCCATGAACCTGTAAAAAGAGAATGAGAGAGCTTGGAGTGAAGTAGCTTTCGAGTACGCACCCAGGACAACTTCTAACGCTATTCTAACACCTTTCCAGATCCCCAGCCTCCTTCGCTGAAAGTTACGGCCCCGGTAACGTTGCTTCTCTGTTGCAGTGAGATCTCCATCCGACGAAAGATCTAGCATGTCCCAGTTACTGTTTCTTCCATCTGGGTTTGAACGATGGCGATTGTATCGAGGCTGATGCAATTCCGACCCAGAGGCGTCACGGTGAAGCAAGGGTTCTGTTGGATGAGAACTTTGGGATTCTAAGGTAGCTGTTGAAAAGGTCCGGGAATGAGGGCGAGGACGAGAAGGTTCGGGAGATGAGTCCGGTATAAATATTGAATTTAATACAGGGGCCATATTAACAGAACAGATTAAGGCTGCTTGTTGACATCCAGATGATGGGAACGAATAGGACTAATTCGACAGTTCGCCTGATTTGGGATGACGAGAAGGGGGATAGCCTTAGTGTAGTCAATTGGGGATTATGAGGGTAAATTCTATGTCAGTTCTTTATAACTTGTAATAAAAAACGTTTCAGAAATTGGAAATTCGTCCCAGAGACCGCGGCTTTGTTTGGTCCTTATTTGGCCCTGCGACGCGTACCTTCTGGTCACCTGATTGCTCGGGTCGCCTTTCCTCGACAATTTTCTGGCACTCGGCTGCCTTTTCTTTTTCCTCTTTTTTTTCTCGTTTTCTGTTTTTGTAGATCTTGGGGGGTCGGAGTCAAGGCTGAGGTCAGTCGAACATGTGCAGACCTCGATAGCTTTCCAATCGTCACGCGGGACCACCACCCCGTATCGCCACTCCCGCTTTGGGCTGTCTCTGACACCGTAGGCTCACACACACCCACACATTCATATCCAGCCTCCACCGTATATCCCCGAAATCTCAATTCAACTACCCTTGCGTAGTTGTCGAGAACTAATCTTTGGAGCGATCCCCGTCTCGAACTCGGGGAAGGCTGCTAATCGTACGCGTACAATTTTCTTCGAATCGTACAGTTATTTATCCACAGCTCTGATCCTTTCCACTCGCCAAGTCATACACCTCATCAGTGAAAAAAAAACTGCGCATTTCTCAGTTTCTCACTCTAGTCTCCGCTTGTAGCACTGCCCTGCTCCAAAGCCGTGATCCCAGTCACCGAAGCTCTCATGGCCATGGCTGCCAGTTTATGCAGACGGAATACACGGTCGCGAAATTCAACGGAAGTGGAGGTGTAATCAATCACCCTTAACGCCCTTTTTTTGACAAATTAATTCTTTTTTAATCCATGATTTGACAGGTCTTCCGCAAGATTTCTCGCATCGGAGGAATAGTCGGTAAAAAAGACTCTCCCCGCACCTATCGGACGATCCTTTCGAATCCCCAATCTAACCCCAATCTTTCAAACCGTCAAAGCTGTCTACCCTTCTAGACTCTTTGGAATTCATGTTAAATGCTCTCAGAATTTACTAAAGGGATTGACTGACTGATTGACAAACCTCAAAAAAGTGCGGGTTCGTAGGATAACCAGCTGGCAATTGGGCGACCGTCGTTCTGAAGAATAACCCGGAAGGCCTCGTTGCCAGTGGCGTAGCAGATCGCAATTTAGATCATGACGCGCATGACGGGTCGGATGGGAACATTTCGGTTCATTTTTTTTACATAATGCTATAGGGCCCTCGAGGACAAAGGTCCCCCATGTTCTGGGGTGTTTATGAGGTTGTGTGGCTTATTCTTGTTCTGTCCTATGCGGTTCCCCAAGCAACAACTCGTACTCGTCCTTCCGAGAAGAGAATTCAGAAATCAAGTGGATCCATGACTTTTTCTGTCAAATAAATTAAAAAAATTAAATTCAAAAGAAATAAAAAAACCGGGAACATTCTGACAGAAAGTGATTGACCTTCTGAATTATTTTTTTTGAAAATGTGGGGAAGAACGGGAAAACGGGGAAAGGAATAATTGAACCGGGTCCAGAACGAATCACACTTGTTCCATGTAATAATGATTATGGATTTCTGCTCATTACTCACTTGCCTCTCCCGTGAAGCCGCACAATTTCAATCGTGCACGATCGTAAACCTCCATCGGATGGGGACGAAGAGTTGGCACCGGAGGTCAAATTGAAAACGGGTAGTTAACTCACATGAAACACGCAACCATCGTACCGGTGTCTTCCAAAATTCTGAGATAAAACATATCGACTGGGTTACAAAAAAGAATCGCGCCCCATCCCGTAACTGACGACGAAACTTCGATTATGTGTGTCATTTCCCAAAAATTCACCTCTAGTCAGGGCGGTTGAAGAAAAAAAAACAAAACCGTAAACGCATAATTGAGCAAACCAAGTTCACTGCCCCAAGGCACTCTATCGCTAGTGCCTTGAGCTTGTAACCGGTGAATTATAACAGTGACTGAAAGTGAATCAAATTCACCATTTAACGCTAGTTTATATCATAAAAAGAACTGGAACGTGCCCCGGAGTCTCCACAGGCCCCAGGGGTGAGGGGGAGGCAGTGAAATCCAGGCTAGCACTAAGGTTGAACAGCACGTTTAGGACCCGTCGGTTCTGGTTTTGGTTTTGGTCCGAGACTTGAACTTCTTCGACTACTTAGGTCCCCGGTGACTCTCCATACCTCATGAGATGCCAACTTAAGGCTCTAAAAATCCTGTGATATTTCGCCGTCCTGGAAGGATAGATTCAAGGTACAAGGCAAGGTACAAGGCAAGTGCACCCATCCCCTGTCAGTTCAAAGAAATAATTCCGGATTCCGACGGAACAATTTGAGGTGTATTGAAGGTCTACTGGAATCGTATAACAATGCAGTATCATATGTGCATATTTCAATCATACCACTATCCTCAATGACCCGACCTCCGAGGACTGGAAGAAAGAAAAAGGCGACAACACAGGATTCACAAACAGCAATTCGCAAAACGGCGGATTTTTCCCAGGTGCCCAAAGTTCCAGACTCGCAGTCTACTCTCCGCTCTATCCAAACTTGGATCTTCGCATTAATCCCGGACACAGGTTTTGGCTATGTATGAGAAGTAGGAGAAACGGAGGAGTAAGTTGCGGAGTTAAAGAGTCAACTAACAGGCAAGGAGGGGATCCGTTCACCCACAAACCCTCGCGCGGTCGTAGTGAAAGCAGTACTCGCCGGGAATAGGATTATTAGTCGCAATATTCATCAAATTGCTCCACGAACACGATAACAAAACTTCCCCTGTCAAAGAAGGTTTTCAGTACGTAGCTATTGATTTACGTCGAGAGTCTGGGAAACTTACCTCTTCCATATGGCTATCCATGGAGTCAACCAGCCAGAGTTGGGACAGGGAGTAACAGGCCTGGGTATCAAAATGACCTGAATGGAACTAACGGCTGTAAAAACCAAACCCCGGGGCTCGACAGCCACTTAGCTCCTTTCATCGAAGTCCCGGTACATACCAGAGATAAAACGGAATTGTAACGTTATCCCCTATAGTACCCGCGTTGACAACGTCTCTCCGAGCGGGACTGATTAAGTTACAACAATAGTGAGGGTCATTGACAGAGACCCGAGGGCCGCAGGCACGTTTGAACGACGGAGAAAGGGTGGCCCTGGAGGTGTGTTCAAGGGTACTATGGGGAGGTGGTACGTTAATGAAGCCAGCAAAGGAAGAAAGGGGGAAATTAGGGACCAGTGTTAAACAGTTGTCGGTTGTTAGGCCGGAAAATCGCAAATGCGGATCTTGATGGAGACAAAATCGAATTGAGTGAAGATGGGGTGCGGTAAGGATAGTAAAATGGACGTATCGAAACGCAAGGATTGCTTTGAATCCATCATCTCGAAGAGAAGGATGATACACGATACCCGAAACCGCGTGTACAGCTTCTATATCTGTGTGATGTCGCTACATATTTCGAAAGCTCTTGCGACCGGCAGAGGCGCTTATACTTCGGTTTGTTGGAGTCTAACGAGGGGGTGAACCTTCCGGTTTTTGGGACGCTCCCTGGGCAGTGTTAACTAAAGGATATCAAAGAATCAGCCCCAAACCGAAGAAACAAAAAGACGAGCAGTAGCGGACGCACCCAATTTTGACACAACCGAGACAAAAAACGAGAACTCCATGCCCTCAGACGAAACAGAAAACATCGTAACTTCAAGTCCAAATAACCTCACGGAGGAGCGAATAATCCAGCGTGAAAGAGACATGTGCAATTATGTTTTTCGTACCAGGAAGCACATAGCATCGAAGGAAGAAAGTGTAGACCAGATATGGACCCAAGTGGACGGAGGAGAAAGCTCCCTTTAGAGACCGTTCTTCATAATAGTAAGCCGATAAGAGTTTCTTGCTTGTAGGTCCCAAAGGAGCTCACTGGGAAGGGATCCGGATTTAGAGGAACAACGGCGAGAGCGTGGAATATGTAGATTGCATGGGAAGCCCTGAAAATGACAGAAAGTGCCCAGAGTGGGCGCTCGAGCGTGCCTTTTGGGTAACTGATCATGACGGTTCGAGTTTTTGTCGGATATCGAGCCAAGCTTGCCTACGAATCATGGGCAGGTTTCTGCGTCAGGGAGTACAAGGATAAGTATAAACTGGCTTTATCCACCATCGAAGTTCTCCTTGGCAACAGCCTCCCAATGTCTTGGCTCCGAATAAAGGATCATCGAACAACAACTTGGAAAGATTGAATAAATACTTGGGGATGAATACGATGAGGGAGAACAAGAGAGTCTCTTACCTGATTCGACGCACAAAAACCTGCGCGTTCATAACTATGCCGTTATGTGGCCAGCTTCGAGGCCAAAGACTTTGATACGATTTCGAGCGGCCTGGAACTCCATCGGACAATATCCAGATGAGAATTGAAGGTGACAAAGACACGGTTAAGCTCATGTAATTGACGAATCGACCATTGGTGCAAGCCATGAACTTTTTTGGTGGGTGTGAGGATGAAGTGATTCATATCCCGCAGGGTACACCAAAAAGACGAGTTATTGCTTGGAAGGCAGAAAAGGAAAGGAAGATGTTGCCAGTGATAGTTGCCTAGCCGAACAAGCTTGAGTTACGATTTCATGGCGTTGTTATATTCTTCAATTCGTAGAGCCGGTTGGGTTCAACGCGAATCCTCGGAGACTGCAGTGGTGGTGGTTTGAGCGAAAAACCGAACCGCGTGATCAACCTACAAGGAGGGACCGCTTCGCGAAACCGAATACTACCTCCATTCCCGATCTTCTTCTACACCGTTCCTCGCATCCTGTCAGCATCACTCAGCCCATCCATCCGCTTGCCTTAATGCTACTGTCCACAACGCCAATATACTCCTCGACTTCAGCTCCGGAGATGCCAGATTCAGGACTTTGGGTAGAGGCGTCGTCACCGTGCTGACAAGTACCACACCCTTAATTTGGACAGCAACGACAACAATTGTGAGAGATGGAGCCCTCCTACAGGCACCGAGGATTGAAACGCGTAAATTTCATGGGCTAGTCTGAGAGATGACATCAAGTGGTTAAAGGGGGGTTTAGGACGTGCTCTTCACGACGCGCGTGGATAAAGGTTAGTGCCTCGTCGTTGGTTTGTTCGACCTGAGTGCCGTGTGTTAGACCACCTTCGAACGTTGGTCTGTTTTGCTTCGTTAGTGAAGCGAGCGTACTAGAGGGTGATTAGACTTACGAGGTTCATGTTACTCCTCGCCAGAAGAATCCCCAAAGACCATAACTTCGGAGAGGGTGGTCAAAAATTTGCGACTGCGATGCAGCAACATCCGAAGAATACTTTCAAAGGTATGAATACGAGTATGATGGATAGAGAGAGCGAGAGAACGTTCTTACCTGCTTGCGGAAAGGTTCATATCGATAATTCCACCGTGATATTGATTGTGTAGTCGATTATGGTTCTCTGGATAAATGAGACGGCTTGAAACGCCTGGTTCAATTGTCGTCTGCACCTTTTCAATTATCCGCGAATAGGACAAGGAATATAAAGTTTCGTTTGAAAAAGTTCAAAGGAACTTGGAGAGAACTAGAGCCAGAGGAGGTGGGACTGGACTTCGCCTTACGGCATCAATATATCCTAGCCGTTCGCCAGCGAGAATTGGATAGGTCGGTGATGAATTAATGAAGCTTAAAGCGAACGGTCGGTGGACAGTGATGGAGGCATATGGAAAGCTCAGTTGAACTCTTGCCTTTTAACGCTCACATTTGGTCCAAAATTTCTTTATCGGGTCTGATATCTTCTACGAAGCAAACAGTGCACCGAGGAACTGAGAAAAGAATATGTACTCGCTGTTGAAGATACTGCAGGAGCGCATGAACCCTTTTTGAACGGAGCGGAGAAGCTCAATGACTCGACCCAAACTCGAAGTAGGCGGGTCCTTTCTTTTTTCTGTTCCATGGAGTCTGACATTTCAACAGTCAAATTAATCCATAAACATTATTCTACATCTGAAGAAGTAAGAGAAGAAAAGGCGCTACTCTGCTGTAATAATTTTAGCTCAATACAACTCTGATCTTTCAATTTGATATAAAATCTGAATGTCGTTTTTGATAGTTTTAATTTTATGTGCCAAATGAGCAGGAAAGAACTAGAAGAATATAATGGCAGTTGGTCGATGCAGCGTCAACAAAAGCTTAGACAATGACACACCTCAAGCCATATTACCAGTTTTCCGTATATCATCTTCTCATAATCCGAGTAGTGATAACTATATCTCTTCCCTTTTGCAACATCCAAAACTGTTTGAAAAAGGGTTAAGAGCTCTAATTTGGGGGTGCATCTTGTCAATAGAGCTGAACCCAAGATCAAATAGTTTGTTGCAAAGTACAGATCTTGCTTTAGGTCCAGATTAGCCACTATTGCTTTCCATATTTGAAGGGAATAAGCTGAAATATTGATGTGATACAAATCTGTTGTACCTACAACCAGACTTGTAGCACACTCAGAGTTGGCATCTAAATTTGAGCATCTGCAGCCACAAAATGTAACTGAGCTCAATTGAAGCTTGGCCAGGTTGTAAAGATTCTTGAATTCTAGGTCAAGACCTAGAGCTCGCCGCATTGACAATCCAATACTTTCCCGGCTATCAGATAAAATGGACTTGCAGAGTTGAGAATGGAGGCAGATAAATAGGGTCACAGCACTGTTTTGGAGCCCCAGCTCTACATCTTCTCTGGTACTCCGGATGTGAAATCCCTTTTGAAAATTCTTGAAACAATCAGCAAGAACCAGGGTGGTTGAACTGCTGACCTAAGAACAAACAATTGAGCTTTGTGGTGATATATCCAGTTATTGAGAAACTCACTTTGGACTCTAACCAGCATCCAACAGCTTCCAAGTCAGAGAATAGGCAAGACAGTATTCTCTGTGGTTTTATATATGCAATATCCAATCCCTTTCGGATTAAATTACCCAAGTTCAGATGGGAGAGTTTAAATAACAACTTTTCACTGGGTTTATTAACCTTGAACAAGATCAAGGTCCATTGTTGCAACATAAACTCATCTTCATGAGTAATCATATGATGTTGTAAATGGTGGATGCATTGTTGAGCAAGGAAGTCATTTTGATAGTTTTTGTCAATGAAAAATCTGTTTGACTTGGACCGGTCAAGAATAAATGTTCTGAAAGATAGATTGTGATAGCAATTTATTGTAATATCCTGAACACTCAGGTCAACAACAGTTTGCAGTGCTCGTAATCTATGAGCCAAATCTTTTTCCTGAAGGTCAAGTAACCACTGGATGTATTTGGAACTCGGAGACCATGAAGATTCTTGGAGTAGTAGAATAGCAGCAAGGATGTGAAGAAGCATGTCATGACCCAGTTGTGAGGCAACGGACAAAGCTGTGTAGTAATAAACATCTAGCCTCAATGAAAGCTCTGGTCGTAAACCATGATATTTTGGAAAGCAAAAACTGTTCCATTGTTGAACCAAATTCTCCAAAACATATGATTGGATTCTACCCTCAAAATGTTCTAGCAGATAATGGTAGCCTTTCCAATGCTCTGTAAGAACCTTGGTCCACTGACAGGCCAAAATATTCTTCCAGCTAGGCCTATCTATAAAGAATTCCTTTGACCGTGCTCTATCAAAGAGGAAATCGGTGAAGGATGTGTGATAAGTACAGATGTTGGATCTGCTGTTACCAATGTTCAGTACCGAGTGCATTGCACGAAATGTCTGAGCAACTGTGCCTGGAGAAATTTTGAGGATAAATTCAATGAATTCTGGTGATGAAGATTCTAGAAGAAGTGATGCTGAAAGGATACAGAGGAAAAGCTCGTTGGGATTGGGGTTGACACGCAATATTATAAGATAGAGATCATCAAGATCTCTGAAAGGAGAATGTATTGATGAAGCAATGGATTGATTCAGTATATTGTCAAGAATGATATTCAGCTGGTCAACTGGAAGTGAAAACTCTGCCTTTAGAAATTTTATGACAGTTGATGCATATACAAACTGGCCATCAGCTTTTCCTACCAGCAGCTGAACCTCTGTTGAAGAAGGCCAAGGATTTGGAAACTGAACCTCTTTATATCTAGGGTCCTCACGGATATCCTGAAAGTGTTTTCTGAAGTACAGTTCAATGTCATATTGGGCTTGAAGTTTATCATCAAGCTTGATGTGTTTGGTCAAGTTATGCATGCGAGACTGAAAGAATTCCTGTATCCAGGATTCGGGACGGCTGCATATTAGGAATCTCAGGGGAGAGTGAAATGGTTCTTTATAGGTAGAAAATATGATGGAAAGAATGCGCTGCTGTGTTTTACTGTCACCACACTCATCAAGACCATCAATTATAACCAAGTTGGGGCTTCTTTGGTCAGAGGGAAGAGCAAGATACTCTAGAATGAGTTCCTTGTATTGATCTTCCAGTCTAGCCTTTAGAATTCTGGGGTCAGCAGTTATTTTCCAATTGATGTGGGAAGCCAAGTGGGGTCTTGACACTAGAAAGCCATGTGCAATTGACAGAATAAGAGCAGAAGGGTTATTCCGTTTTGGATCTGATCTAAAAAAGAAGAATGAGGATACCAGTTCATTCTTCTCATATTCTTCTGCAATAGTCAAAGCAATAGCAGACTTTCCTACACCAGCAGCACCAGAAAGCCAACATACTGGCAGATCTTTGTACTCAGTAGTATTCCAGTCATGAATGAGTTGGAGAACTGCTTTGCGAGTTCCGGGCAAACATTTTCCTCTATCAACCTGTTGTTCCGAGTTATGAGAAGCTCCTATATCTGCAATTGTATCCCATAGCACTGTATAAAGGACTTTAATTTGTCTGCTCTGGGAAACAATGCAAAATAAAAATTACTCACAGTCTCGAGTGTTAAAGGTTTGATGATTAGTAGTAATTTGGTCATGACCAACATTAATCAAGGTTGAATTTGTTACATTAACACCTGAGACTCCATGAAGGATAGATTGCTGGGAGAAAGGTGTTTTTTCAGGTTCTGTTGGGCTGTAACCAGAGTATGCTTTTTGTAGCATGTATTGATTAGGAAATTTGGGCTGGTTAGCAAACTTGACAAAGTTGGGCTTTGGGCTATATGAAAGAGATTGGCTTTTTTCAAGCCTTTGGAGTGCTGTTGCATGGTGTTGGGATGGGAGGAGATGGGAATAAAGCTCAGAGTCAGGGATATTCATATTGTTGATGAGATGACTGTGATTTTGATTGTTGCTGCTAGGTGTGTATTGCTTTTGTGGGTTAAGCAAGCTTATACTATCAATATGAGCTGGCTGTAACAGGATTTTCTGCTTGGGAAAAGAGTAGGAGTGTTCAAAAGAACCAATAAGACTGGGGCTTTGGGCATGCTGGACATATGGAAGACTTGGATGTCCTTGAAAGGTCAATGATGGGGAGTCCATCAAATGATATCCAGATTCATGAGAATGCAAAAAAGCTTCTGGTATATCTAAGATATTGGCAATACCACTAGAGTATTGCTGATTGGTGTGGTTGACAAAGTTGAGGCTATGATGGTACTGGAGGGGATGACCTTGAACAGTACACTGTGGATGTACTGAGTAGTGTTCAGAGGGAAAGGTGTGTGGAGAACACCCTGGAGCATTTATACCATTGTATTGCTCACTAGAGTCATATATGAGCTTTCCTGTATTTATGTCATCAGGCTCGGAAGAAGGCTGAATCCAAGTCCTGTCTGTGTGGACTCCTGAGATCATTGAGGAGGAGCATAGAATAATGAAGTGCTCACCCTCCCCTTTGGGTTCATTAATTACTGTAGCTTTCCCCTTGGACTTCTTTCCTCCAGTGAGGAGTTCTGAACATTCAACTGGAATATAATAATTATGAACTGATACAAGTAAAATGACAGATGATATTACGCACTTGAAGGTTGTGGAGAGCACAGACTAGTGCAATCCATATTGTGTGCAAGATCTAGGGGAGGCAAAGTATGGGTTTGAAGAACCTCAAAGGGATGTGAACTTGGGCATTGCTGATCAGAGGACCTAATATATTGTGAGGGCCTTTCCTGGCAATTGAGATCAGCCTGCTTTGAGCCCATGGTGTTGAGATCTAGTTGCCAGGTAGTGCTAAAATGTAGAACAAAAATTGATCAAGAATGAATCAGGGATTGGTACGACTCAAATGTCGCACAGATGGATGTAGGACAGACAAGCAGAGGTAACAAAGGTGAATTTTAAAAGGGATTGGTACGACTCAAATGTCGCACAGATGAATGTAGGACAGACAAGCAGAGGTAACAAAGGTGAATTTTAAAATGAAGGAGGATGAGGATACCAGGTAAACAAATGCTGTAGGGCAGCAATGGACATGCAAGACAGAGCTGATAGAAAGCAGGATGGACCTGGGAGAGAGCAGGAAGTTGATGTGCGAGAGACCTGGAGCAGTGACTACTTCCCATGCACAGCACTGGCAGTGCAGAGAATTTGATGAGTGATACCGGCATGTTATTTTTAAAAAACCGTTGAATGACCTTCGTGGCTTCCATGTGGCACTGGCTGGCACAGCGGCGGCATCGTGTCGGTGTCATTGTCGTGCTGTTGTTGTTTCTGTTTTTGTTTTCATCTTTTTCTGTCTCATGGTCAATCAAATCACTTTTTTGAGGGTATGTGGAATGATGACAAGGCAAAAATATGGCAGTGCATATATACAAGTGAGATAATTGCTGAACTGGGGGGGAGGGAAATTGTATGCCCAATGCCTCTGCAGTATAGGCGTCGTCTGATCCATCCCATAATCTTCTTTTTCACCTTCAGCGCACCATGATCGCGCACATCGGACCTCCATCCACTTCCCCTTCAATCTTGTCATTCCAGAACGCCAGATACCATGCAGTGACAGATATGCAAGGAACACTCGAAGAACAAGAATTGCTTTTTTTCCGGGAAAAGGATGTATGATTGCATGGTGTTGGACATGAAATTCCGCTATTATGGGGTTTGTATAGGATTTGCAGAGCAATGTGAATGGGGATGGATAGGGTAATAAGATGAGGGGTGTGTGTCCCTTTCGTTCACCTTGCACATCTCCTTTCTAACCACTCTTATGCTGCGCACTGAAATTTGTCAACCAACGCAAAACTGTGAGCGCTAGGCTCGAACTTACAGTGCCTCACACCTCAGACGTAAACTAGACAGGGCTTTATATTGCCACTGAGCTACGTACAAGGTAAAAGGCGATGGAAGTAAGTTAAAGAAAGAGGAAAGATAGCGAATCGGCTTATATACCAAACGAGGCGTGAGAACGGAAGATCCCGAGGTATGTGATGAAGTAACGGCGGGTTACATCCTCCCCCACCAGAACGAAGCATAGCATAGAAATCAATTAAAGAATGAAAGTAAATTGAGCATGTGTAACGTAGGACTTCATAGGCAGAAAGCGCTAATGAGCACGAAGTGAGTAAGACGAACCGAACAGTCACAATCTCATCATAAGAAGTGACGAGTTTGCGTACCCCCCTCAATTACCGGTAGAGCCCTGAACAGAACCGTTATTGGCATCAGAACCATCGTTAAGGGACAGGTTAGATACACCAGCGATGGCAGCAGCTGGTCCGGACTGAGGGTTATAATGGGTAACCGTGACAGTGTACCCGGGATCGACATTGACTCGAGAAACCTTCGGATCCTTCCAGCGACGGATAATGGCCTGGCGACGACGATATTCGCGTATTTGAGCCATATCCCAGTGCCCAGGTACAGTGTAGATGTCGTTAGAAGGAATAGGAAGAGGGTAGAAAAAGGCACGATGTTGAGCATGAATAAAGATGCGAGCATAATCACGTCGAAGTTTTGGGGGGAAGTAATGGAGGCGGTGAATGTCAAGGCAGTACTGTAGGGCGAAGTAAAAGAGTGATTCGATCTCGTTAACAGAAACGCCACAACGAGCGAGGTGGGCTGCAAGAGTGTGAATACTCTCAATGTCAGAAGCGGTGGCAGGAGAAATACTACGAGTGGCAGCCACAAGTTGACCACTCCTCGCAAGAAGCTCCCGGTATAGCCCAATCATCGCTAGAAGTGTGATGAACTTGGTGCGGAAGACTCCAACGACATTTGTGTCAGTCGGTGTGAGGAGCAAGTAGAGCTGTAGTCCAGACAGGGAGACCTTGTCGGCATACCCAGAATCGCTAATCATGGCTCTGTGATGAACAGCATGGGCATGGTGAACAAATAGGCGCTGGGCGAACTCCTCAAGAGGGAGATTCGGATCGAGAACGTCGGATATGGAAGGGATATGAACGGGATTTGCCTCAAAGAACTCTTTAGAGTCGTGAGAATCAGCATAGGCAGTGAAGTCGACGAAAATGGAGTGGGTAGACCATGTGGAATGAATCGGTAGATTGATGGCTTCGAGAGCAACACCTTCGAGGTCGGGAACAATGTGTGGTGCTCTATCATGGATGTATTGACAAAGTGAAAGGTAATACCGAATAGCGCGACCCTGTGTCAAAGCTCCGAAGTTGCCGGGAGTCTCGATTTGGGAATGCAATGCCTCGATCTCCTGTGACGTTCCCGGGCATAGTTGGGCACCTGACACTGGTCCATAGGGGTTGATAGGCGAAGGGAATGTCTTCTTCCTAACGTGGGTGTTGACGAAATCCCTAGTTTTGATAGCACCCGACTCGTCGTCCCAGTGGAAGGTGAGAAGATGAAGGGGATTGCCTGGGCAGAAGAGGTAGTATTGCACCAACATGACATCAGTGCGCTTGTATTCAGAGCGGAACTTGGTGTCTACGATGTTATAACCGATAGAGGGAATAGTGTCAGTGGCAGATGCACGCTTAGCCTTAGCTCCATCAACATCCATCCGATCCTCATCACGATTCCTTCCCTTTGCTGAGCTGGGTTGGTTCAGTGGTTTAGGTGTAGAGGATAGGCACAACTTCAAGGCTTTGATTTCAGACTCGAGTTTGGAAATGTCATCCCGAAGGGAACAAATCTCCTCCTTCTTGTCCTTGAGTTCATATCGGGTTTCACGAAGCTTCTCCCGGATAGGCCCTTCGAAATGATCGGCAAAGGTGTCGAGAATCTTGAAGAACTCCGCATCCCTGGTTCCCATGGCTACGCAGAAGCAGTTGAGCGGATTTGTACATGGAGTACCATTCGCATGAGTGTGAATGGTTAGTGCGAGATGTGGATAGGCCGTAAAAGTTCCTTTTGCAATCTCTGGTTCCAATCTGCGCTGAACTGTGACCATTTTGGGCACAACAGAAATATCTTGCATAACAAAATCTTCGGATAATCCCTCCCCTCCTGAAGAACGAGGGTTAACCGAGGAATCAATCAAAGTAGAACTTTTTGTAGACGCACCTGAACCCAGATTCCCACCAATCATGTTCAAAAATTGAGGGTCAAGGGCATTTTCAGGTGCATGAAGAGTGGTCAATTGCGGAGGAAAATCAGTGTGATTGATTTCGGTAGGCAACATAGTAATAGCGAGCGCACAATGGCGGCAGCATACGTAGTCAAGAGTAAGGACTGGACACATACTCAGTCAGAATCCTCCTTAAGTACTCTCGTGAATTTGAAATAGGCTGTCAGGATAGAACGTTCATGAAGGAATATAATCCCAGTGGGTTAATTTTAGCGCAGCACTGGCGTCATTCCCAGCATTGGTCCAAACGGGAATTCTCTTGTCCAAAAATGAAATTACTGGGCTGACAAGATTACCCCTTCTGGTTTTTCTTGGCCCTGGGCAATTCTTGCCAGCGCGATACGCCATGAAGAGCAAAGTACTCATCAAGGACCTTCAAACGGCTAACATTTGTGTATGGTTCCCAAGTAATGTCACCCAAAGTCCAATAAACTTTGAATAAGACTCGGTTTTTCACCCATTTATGGTCTTGAATTGAATCAACAAACTCTTCCGAGTCGTCTGGGGCACCAAAGTCATACGGTTCTGGTTTCGTACGATTGGGGAATAGTAAGTTGTCATTAGCATAGTATGGCTTCAACAGACTGACATGAAAAACATCATGCATTCGTCTATCATGTAGTTCTTGCGGCAGATCCAACTTATATGTTGAGGAATCTGGATGAGCCTCCAGAATCTCATACGGTCCCACGTACTTAGGCAATAATTTAGTGGCACGACCTCTTGGTAGCTTCAAATTTTTAGTAGAGAGATATACCTTGGAACCCGCCTTCAATTCAGGTTCCTTGGTACGTCGTTTATTAGCTTCATGAGTTTGGAATACACGAGCCTCAATTATCCCATCATGGGCATCAAATAGATTCTGCATAGCTTGAATTCCGTAGGCTCAGATTCCCGGAAGAGCAGTTTCATCCTGGCAAACATCAAATAACATAGATGGAATGTACCCATAGTTCAATTCGAACGGTGCAAACCCGGTACTTTCATTCACACTCGAGTTGATGGCAAACTCAACAATAGGTACTTTTACTAACCAATCTTGTTGATCAGGGCGTACTGATGCTCGAAATATTTGTCCCACAGATCGGTTAGCTCTCTCAGTTGCTCCATCAGTCTGTGGATGGAACGACGTCGACATGAGCAGTTTGGCACCCAAGACCCGGTGAATTTCTTTCCACCATATTGAAGTAAACTTAGGGTCCCGGTCAGAAATTATTGAAGATGGCAGACCATGTAGTCTCACGATCTCACGGATATACATCAGAGACAGGTCAGTAGCTGTGTTACTAGTATGACACGGAATCAAGTGAACCATACTAGTAAGTCGGCATATAACTACCCAAAGGTAGTTGAACCCTTTTGTCTCAGGAAATGGGCCAATAAAGTCCATACCGATAGACTGCCAAGGGCGAGTCGGTATGGGTAACGGATGTAACTTTCCTGCAGGTGCATGTGTGCTTGTTTTTGATCTATTACACGGCTCACACGACTTACAAAATTTATCAGTCATAGAGTATATTCCAGGCCACCAGTACCAGCGACAAATGTAGTCAGTGGTGCGCTGGGGCCCGAAATGACCAACAATTTCATGTCCAGTCTCAAGAATCTGAGTACGCATTGAAGGTGAGTGACTTGGTGAAACTGGCACACATAACACACATTCACCCGCAAGGTTAGTAGTCCAAATTAATTTTGTCTTCTCATCCCAAATGAATCGGGGGTGATCCTCAGGTTTGGCGAGTATCCGTTTGAATAACGGGTCAGAATGATAGCAAGTACGAATTCTATTCATGAACTCAGGCTCCACTTCGAATTCAGTTCGTAAGTTTGGGCCTGATGCTCGAGAATCAAGTAGAGTAGGGTTGATTATAGGTGGAACAGTGTATTGCGGTAAGTTTAGTTCACGGTTGGCCTCAAGCGCTGCTGCTTCGAGTTCTCGTGGTTCAGGTACGTCCTTCAGCTCACGGGAGGCTTGTAAACTTTCAACCATTTCAACAATCTCCTCCTTTCGGCCAAGAGGCAAGTCTTCACATAATTTGTCAATGCGGACATCTGCACTCACATATTCGTTAGGTGAGTGTTTCTCATCCCAATTGTCAGATTCATAATATCGGGACAGAATATCAGCGACACGGTTCGTTACACCCTTCACATAGGTGATATCAAAATCAAATCTTGCAAGAAATTCCATCCATCGCATTTGGCGACTGGATAATTTCTTTTGAGTCTTAAAGAACTCAAGTGCACGATGGTCAGTTACAACGTGAATTCTGTAGCCAATCAACTTGTCTTCCCACTTTAGGAGTGCTTCAAGAATGGCTAAAGTCTCTGTTTCAAACACACGGTAATTTCGCTGGGCCTCTGTGAATTTTTTTGACATGAATCCAGCGGGTCGGCAGGTCTGCCAGGTAGGTCCTTGACCATACATTGCCCCCATGCCAGATACTGATGCATCACACACAACCCAAATAAGTTCATCACTATTAGGGTCAATAGGCTTCAAAATCGGAGTTTTGCAGCAAAGATCCTTGATGTGTTGGAAACAGACATTGTGAATTGGCCGCCAAAAGAATGGCTGATTGTTTCTTGACATCTCAGATAGAGGTGTCGTGTAGGCAGATACATCGGGCAGAAAATGCTGTAAGTAATTCACAAGTCCGAGGAATTTTTGAACATCATTATAGTTACGTGGTGTTCTCCATCCTCGAATTCGTTCAAGCTTATCCGAATCAGCATGCAGTCCACGGTCATCAATCTTATGACCAAGACAGTCCAAGCTTTCAGCATACAACTCTACCTTACTGGCCTTGAGGTAGAGGTGCTGCTCTTTCAGCTTTTCAAAAACTAGGCATAAGTGTTCCTCGTGTTCTTCAATTGTGTTACTGAACACGAAAATGTCGTCTAGATAGACGTGCATAAATTTCCCAATGTAAGCTCGAAAAATGTGGTTCATTAGGCGTTGAAATGTCGAAGGTGCGTTAGTATCACCTTGTTGCATGACTTCACTAATGAAGGTACCAATAATAGTCGAAAATGCGGTCTTCCAAACATCCTCAGGTATGATTCTCACTTGTTCATAGGCATCGGAAAGATCTATTTTAGATCTATACTTCGCTCCAGCCACCTGCATCCGAACTTGGTCCTGATCCGGCAAAGGTGTAACATCTTTCATGGTGTTACTATTCCTTTCCCGGTAAAACTGCTAAGTGTGGTGGGAATCTGAGGAAGCAGATATAGCGAAGCTAGATCGAGGGCCAATCTGAAGACCAACCCAAAACCCAACAAACACCACAAACAACAACCTCAGAAGTGGACTTATGCGTTTAGTTGTGCGAGGACTGGTTCAACGTTGATCGAAGGTTCCGTCCGTAGCTTAAACTGCACGAAAAGCGCTAGGTTCTGAAGCTAAAGTCTCGTATCTCTTATGTTCAAATCCTGCCAGAGGCTCTGACGAATTTGGGTCTTTTTATAAGGTTTTATTGTATTGGATATGAGGGAGATAACAGAATAGAGATGCCAGATACGTCCTAAATGCTAAGAAACCCACAA
>MU127816.1:96096-197219 GCA_014904975.1 Marasmius fiardii PR-910
TTCCTTACTTCTGCAGCCAGAACATCCGCAGAAGTTCGGTAAAATTGCTTAAACAGTGTAATCCGCGTAGAAGGCGCGATACCGGCAGTCGACTGTAGTTCTAAGTTTCCCATCTTTCTTTGGGATACACAACATGGGCGCAGCTTGAGGTACTGTCATGGGTTTCCACCACCCGGCACGCTCATATCGGGCAATTTTATCAGCTAATTGTCCTCGCAACGAGTCTGGACATCTAGGCATGTAGTAACGATATTTTTTATCAGGGTCAATGAGTGGAATAGTGTGGTTGATATCGCGCATAGGAGGTAACTCCTCTGGCACACCTTGCATGATATCACGGTACTGATTTAGCCACTGCTCCCGTAGTCTTGGTATGTCGGCGGCTGTCAATGGTCTCGAATTTTCAACCTCGTGCGAGGCATTCAATCGTTCAATGTGAGTCTTTGAGCCTGATTTCGAAGTATTCAGGTTCTCTGCCCGCCGGAATTCCTCTACTAATTCGTCAATAGGTATTGGGTCTCTGGTGTTAATTGCATTGTCAATCATTTGCAGTAAGTCCTCAGTATCGAGGCGATCATTAGGTGCAAGTAGAACCGGTAAGTGTTTACTTAGAGTATTCGTATTCTGGCAATCTTCGTCATCAATCACAGTTTCCACTGTAGGCTTTCGTGACCAGGGTGGCTCAACTGTAGTCGAGCGCTGTGACAAGCTACCATCATATAGTCATTTATTCTTTGTGGATTCCCTACGCTGTTCAGGCTTGTACTTGGTCGGGAATTCTTTTGTGATTGAATTCCGAGTAAGTTTGTCCACTTTTAGTTTTGGTCTAGGCATAACTTCAATTTCCTCATTGTTATTCAATTGTAGATTGTCAGAAATGCATTTTGAAGCTCGACGAGCTAATTCGGTTAGTTCCTCCCCTTCAGAAAGAGTTGGTACAACTGAACCTTTTAATTTTATAGTATCATCATTAAAATCAAGAATGATTCCGTGGCGCTGCATGAAAACGGTGCCAACCACAGCATCATAGCGATCGACATTTGCTATATCAAAGTAGTCCTTATGAGAAATTGAATCCTTCATAGACTCAACGGTATATTTCAAAGTACACCCATGAGTGATCTTGGAGCGACTCCCTTTCGTTCCCAGTTGTAACGTAACTGGGTTCTCTAGGCGGAAGATTTTAACCTTTGCGTTTCTCGCAAAGTCGGGGCTGATAGCATCAGCTGTACTCCCGCTGTCAAACAGCGTGAAACCCTTTATTCCATTAAAGGTTACCCAAGTGGCAAGGCATCGTTTCTCGAGGTACGTTCGCTTGGGACGATTACCCGCACTTGGATAACGTTTTGACACAGGCTCTAACGTAGCAGTAACGTTACCGTTCTCATTTATTTGCATGGAACGTAGGTATTCTGGGAAATCGAGAGTGAGTACTTTATCGGCACACTCATCCTTGTCACCACAGGAGTAATAGTCACCATCGGTATCTGTATCTGATTCAGACACTTCCCAAGCACCTGCAATACGTTCGGGAGGGTTCAAAATAGTATAGTCATCAAATTCTGAGTCGGCATCGTAGGATTTGTCTCTCATAAATCCTGTATGCTCAAACTCACTCTCACTCTCATATTGCGAACCGTAATATGAATTAGGTGAGTGTGTTTCATCCTCAGAGTCAGTTGGAACTGATTCTGAGTCGCTATGTTGGGCCCGAACATTCTCATCTCCATCGGAATCACCGTGGGAGTCAACGTTCGCAGACGCTGAATGTCCTTCATCAACTTCAACTATATGGCAAAGGCGAGTCTGGCCGTCCTCGTCAGTCATCCTGAACATTTGTCCAGGCTTAGGTACGCCATTCTGCTCATTAGCAGATTTTTTTGTTTGCGCAAAATCGGTTTTCACGAAGGTACGATTTTTATTGTCGTTCCTATTGAAATATTGTCTATTTCTATCCTTACGCGAGGGTCTAGGCGGGTAGCTTGGTGGACGACTGTCCCGGCGGGGAGGTGAGTGTGGTTTCACCTTGTAACGCCGATTATCGACAATCTGGAGATGGCTAGGTGAGCCGTCTCGCCGCTTATCGTATCTAGGCGTATTCTGATTGTTCTTACGCTCCCTAGACCGAGAACGTGATCATTTACGGCATGTCCGTTCTAATTTTTTATGGGCTTCCAGATAATATTCACGTGCTTTCTCACTCTGCTCGAGTGAGATTGCTGTCTCCATAATAGTCTGTAGAGACGATCTTTCAGCCGTGACTCCATGTATTTGAGTCATATCATCAGCCATACTAGTAGGGAGTAACAGATATAATCTTCGTTTGAAGTTATACAGATCTGGTGGTGTAGGTAGTTTCTTCGCATGTTTCTTGAGCGTACTGAATAACCCTTCTACACCACGAGACTTAGCATAAGTAACTGATTCATATTGATCTACTACTCTGGTGAGTGAAGCTTCATGTATGAATCTGCAGTATAGTCCCGCAACAACTTGCATGAACATCCAATGACCTTTCAATGGGTCATTGGAATCAAAATCATCCGGTATTCTCTCAACAACATCAACATAATAGTGATGAGCTGAGGATTTGAGGAACGCTGCAAGAGCATTAGTCCTTTGCATATCAACGGAGGTGAGTACATAGGCATTCTTAGTTCAACTCCATCTCACAGGAGGTCCACATAAATCAGCAGTGTTCAACCAACGAACTAAGTCCCGCACAAAGGTGTCAAAATAAGTCAAATCGTCTTCTCCGCCATAATTTCCAGGTTTAGGCAACGATTGAAGCAAGGTTTTCTGTATTCCAGTGTTTCCCTTGAGGGGCTTACAGTAAAGGTATGTAGTTATTAGTTCTTCGAAACCTTTAAAGGCAGCCTTCAGCATTTCGTCCTCAGATTGAGGTGTAGAGTCATAAGCCCAAATTCTTTTTTGAAGCATTTCAGGATCTTCCGAGGGGTAGCGGAGTCGATTATCGCCTCCCTCAGGAGTCACAGCATTATCATCCATGTCAGACTTGACTGAACCATCAGAACTTCCGGCGTCACCATCCGGATTGTCGCTTGGAGGTGGTTCATCACCACCACCACCACCGGCTTGGGCAAAATTATTACTCCCAGAGCCCTGACCATTTGGTAAGTTGTTGGGTTGGTGGTTAGACTCCTCAGATGCTGGTTCAGGGTACATGGTTCGTAGGCGCATAATTTCGGTGTCCTCAAGAGGCCACGCATTCTGTCGAATTTGCGGTCGGCTCAAATGATAGAATAGACCGTCATTTGTCAAATAGATATGCTGGGAAGGTATTTCGCTTCTGCCATGATTCAACAAGTCATGGTCATGTAGCCTGTACAGCACATACTGCCGTCTCAATTCCGAGTGATAGGCTGTTAGCTGAGACTCAATGTCTACAGAACGTCGTGAAGGTCGCGAACGTCAAGATCCAGAGTAACGCGAAATCAATTCATCATCAGTAGTCAAGTCAGCGGTTGATGGTGCTGTCTCATTTCGAGAACTTTCGGTGTCACTTGGTGCAGCTCCACCTTCGGATGATCTAAGTTCCGAAAATGATGAGTGTCCCCGTTGACAAGCTACCCGGTTAGTCTCTTCAACAACACTGCTGGAACGAGAAGCCTCAGATCCAGCACTGAATAAGCTGTTTCTGGTCGAAGAGTTGGCACTGGGACTCTGAATTCGGACTGTGTCCGAAGATCTGGATTCAGAAGGTGGGCGGTTAACTGATGGGGTACTCGAGGATCCCCCTGACGTGCTAGCGGAATTATTTGCAGGCGGATTATTCATGTTACTCGGGCCTCCGGAATTATTGGTGACTCTGGATTTCCCTTTCGCATTGCTTCCCGTCGCTGTCGACGACGAAGCTGGGGCTTTCGTAGCAAATACACGGCTCGTGGTTGCAGACATAGTCTGTATGGTTCTTGGAATAACTGGTGAGGGGGAGTGGGCGTAGAAAGGAAGTTCTTTTGCAGTGGTTACTGCCTCAGAAATTGTCTTACTACGTGTAGTAGGTGGGTTAGATGTAGGCTTAGAATTTCGCTTCAGCTTGAATAGCTCGGTAGCAAATACTGTAGTTTAAAAAATATGTGAGCACGAGGCTCGAACTTACAGTGCCTCACACCTCAGACGTAAACTAGACAGGGCTTTATATTGCCACTGAGCTACGTACAAGGTAAAAGGCGATGGAAGTAAGTTAAAAAAAGAGGAAAGATAGCGAATCGGCTTATATACCAAACGAGGCGTGAGAACGGAAGATCCCGAGGTATGTGATGAAGTAACGGCGGGTTACAAAAACTCTCTCATATCTTCATCAAGTTCGTGATGCGGACATATCTATTCTTTCCTGCTCCTGTCATCAATGGGTGTGTTTTGGGCTCAGGAACTGTCAAGACAGTCATGTACTGCTCTCAAACCTGACACGGGACGGGCCATCTACTGAAAGAATGTTTGCAGAAGGAGGGAAGGAAGGCTGAAATTGCGGTGACACAGTCTGTTGGTGAAATGTTATACAACTAGGAATGATCTATTGCACCCATTATACAGGAATTGCTACAAATTAATATTAATTTCCTTGGTTGCTTTTTTTTTCCTGGTGAAAACTCTCCACTAACTTATAAGTTTGCAGGTCAACTTAGCATCATCTTGGTTAGACTCCTTGAGGCCCTATACAAGATACCCTTCAAGGTTAGTATCTTTGACAGTGTGCACTCTCATAGAGATTGTGTGGCATTCAGGTTATCCATCCACAGCACAGAATGCAGAGTGCCTGGTATGCTGGATACTAGTGGTGGTACATCTTTGCAGCAAAAAAAATTGAAGTATTGAATGGACTTTCCAGCAGTGAATTTTTTTTGTAATCAATACAGGAACAAATCTCCCTACATATCTTGACAGCAACAGAATGAAACCAGGAAATTCTAATCTACAGTCCAACAATTTGAGTTTAGTGGTGCTCATATGCATTGGATCTCCATTTCACATAGAAACTGAATATCATCCTTGATAGTATCAATTTCATGAGCCAAATGAGCAGGGAGTAACTAAGAAAATATAGTGATAATTCATGAATGACATTGTCAACAAGAGTCTGATAGATAACACACCTCAAGCCATGAAAGCAGTCTATTATATACCATAGAGTCATCTGAGTGGTATTTAAATCTGTTTGCTTTAGCAATATTCAAAACTGTTTGGAGAAGTTCTGGTTGAGGTGCACATGTTGTCAATAGCCTTGATTCCCATAACAAATGCTTCCACAGGTGATAATCTTTATTTGACTACAAATCAATAACCATTGCCTTCCAGATTTGAAGACAATAGGCTGGAATATCCACATGATATAAATCTGTGGTATCTGCAACTAGGGCGACTGGAGCACACCTAGAAGTGGAATCTTTTGTGCATTTGCCATCACAGAATGCAACTGAACTGAACTGGAGCTTGTAGTACTCCTTTGAGAGACATTTTAGCTCCCAATATAGATTTGGATAATAATATGTTATCCATGTCCAGCTGCACACATAACTGTAACGCCCATCTTTAGAGTCACAATGATGAATGATGCAGAGGATAATCAGAGTAATAACATTATTTTGCAGTCCAGACTCTATATCTTCTTTGGTGCTCTGAATATGAAATCTCTTGTGAATACTCTTGAAGTGATCAATGATAGTGTTTGATCTGTCAACCTAAGAACAAATGTATATTGGGCCTTTCTGCATAATTGCAAAAGATGAAAGTGATTATAGAACTCACATTAGATTCTAACTAGTGTATAATATCCTTCAAGTTGCTCATTAGAAGACCCAGATTCTCTAAAATACCACTTGATGATAGGTTACATATCTTTTTGATTGTACTACCCAATTGGAACTGAGAAAGTTGAAACAACAACTGTTCACTTGGCTTGTTGACTTTGCAACAAATCTTAGCCCACTCATACCACAGATGAATGGTTCCATTCTGATGAGATGGCAAACACTGAATGGATTGTTGAGCAAAAAAGTTAAAATTTGTTTGACTGAGAGCAATCAAAAAGAAAAGCTCCAAACATGGAAATATGGCAATTGCGTATTGTCATCTTCCAGTTATCCAGAATTGGGTTCAGCAGCTCCAATCCTCCAAACTAGTCTATTTTCGCTGGTTCAAGTAATTCCTGAATAAACATTTGACCTTGTTTATGAACTCCAAGATCAGGAAGTAGTAGAATGGCAGCAAGTACATGAAGAAGCACATCATGACCTGATTCTGAGGCAACAGACAAAGCTGTACAGTAATAAGCATCTAACTCCAATGCCAGTTCTGCACTTATAACACAACCATTTGGAAAGCAAAACTCATTCCATTTGTTGACCAGGTTCTGCGGTAGAGCAGAGTGGAGGAGAGAGGGAGAGAGAGCAAACGAATGTGTTGGCGGCGAACACGCCTAAAACGCGCGGCAGCCCTTCTTCCGTTTTAGACGAGCTTAGCGCTCGCGTAGCTTCGCTCGCGGGGAGCCTGCCCTAAACACCGACCTCCGTTTATCTTTATCTTTAGATCAAGCATCCTGGTCTTCCCCTCTAGCGCCCTGCCCATTCCTTTTCAGCCTCATCGCTCAGGTACTCGGAAGATATCACAAGTAACATGAAAGGAACATTCGGACTCGGAGGACCTTCAAGATCCCCAAATTCCCAATTGGTTGAGACCACTTTCTGAGCCAAAGGTCTTCTGCATGGGTTTACGCCAGCGTCGGTTGTTGGGGTCTAGCAAGCGATAGCGATGGTGCCTCACGATAGAGTAAGTCGTATTCAATGAACTGGAACATTTCCTCTTTACCTTCCGTTGCTTCGGACAGAAATTCCCCGCGTAAAGAACGTGGATTTCTATGTTCTTCCCTGCTTTTTAATCAACCTGTTGCGTTGCTTTGAATTCGTCTCAGTGTCGCCTGTTTGGATGTATCATCTGCATCTCGGGCACTCTGACGATATCTTCTTGGGGATCGGTCGGAAGTTAGTTTTAATCTTACTCTTCGGCAACGACTTTTTCACTCACCTTCAAATTTTCCAGACTTGACTTGTGCGTCGACGGTCGAGACTCCTCGCCTGATCTCTAAATTCCATTGTACGAGCAGCAAGCGTCAATGCATCAGCACATCGTAGTTGATCATCTTTATCTCATCCCCTCGCGCACCTCGCACCTCCGCTTTGCCCTTCGAATCAATCAGCTGTCTTTATCACAATCCCGAAACTAATCAGTCTGTATTCCAAAACATCATTACCAACCGTTCTTTACATCCCAAACACGTCGGACCTACGTTAGAAAAATCGTTTCATACCCGCTACATGACTACCAGGTTTATGAGCCGTACCTTTGCGATCCGCCAGCTTTGACGTTACGACCGCCTTTCCAGGACACAAAGTTCTTTTGGCTGCATAGGGTTTCCGTCGATGCTAGTGTTGGGGGCTGTAGAAAGCGATGGCGATGGTGAAAGGGTTTCAAAAGCTGAGGTGTGTCATCTCCGTTGGCTTTCATTTCTCCTTTTTCTAACTCTCCGCACAGGATTTCGCCAAAACCAACGGATCTGGAAATCCTTATAATTTCGCCAGCGGCATAACCTGGACATGATGCTCTTCCACGCTCCTCCTATCATCACCAATTGTTGCTTGAAGACTAAAGCAGCGTACACTGCCTATGTGCAGGTGCATACCGTACTGTTATCGTTTTTCGTTTTATGGGCTCATGCTTTCTACGGCAATTCCTCTTCCCCGTAGATCATGCGACAAAAAAATTGCAATACTCAAGTTTGATACCTTCCCCCCTCGTCGAACATCGACGTTAGGCTTTCTTCTACGCAAACATACTCCACTCGTCCTCCAGCCAGTTCAATTCGTCGTTTACATTTATAAATTTCTATTTCGTTTTTCAACGAAAGTAAAGTTTACACGAGTATGTCCAAACATGGCACCCCAACGCCTGTAGTAGTAAGTGGCAGTTGAGCAGATAGGTAGCCAGACCTGTAGCTAAACCTCGAACACGAGAGAACTGATATACAGAGGAATGTGTTGTTCTATGCTGTAACTCCATCGTTCTCGTCCTTGTCCTGAGATTCCCCGTTTGTTTGCCTAGGCTCGAGCATTTCGGAATGTACAACCGGTCTCAGTATCGAAACCTTCAAGCACGAGAACTTACACATTGACAGGACCTTCAAAGCCTGAAGTCTGAGGCACAAGGTAAACATAAGGTGTCCCATTGACTGGTGCTGCTGCAACCCGCACGATTCCATTATGTTACAAACGACACGAAATTTCGAGGGAAATGTGCGCAAAATTGCAAGATCCCTGTTATCATCCTCCCACGAGGGATAAGCAGGTCAACGCTGTAGCATTTATATGGAATACACCCCACTAACAATTCTCGTTCTATAATTCTGAAACGCTTCGGCACTCCAACCTCTTCTCTAGATTTCAGATTGGGCACCCAAACGAGACCAACGAGTCTTCCGTAGGTGGTGAAAAGCTAAACCCTTCAAGCGCTGCATTAGAAACTGAAAAACGACTAGAAACCCACAGGACACACCCAAAGCCAACAAGTGGCAGAACTGGCAACTCAAAACATCATCGTTACTTCGAAATCCAAAACGCACCCCCCCAACCGTTGACAAGCCAGAAAACGGAAATGCATATCTTGGGAGATAAAGAAAGTAGAATGCCATGGTCTAAATGGGTTATGATATAAATAAGCGGGACATCGAACGAGGAGAAAACGGGAATACCGGGGGGGAAAGCTTGATCCACCGTTTCCCGCTTCTGATTGTCCCGCGTTGAATGGCCATGAACCATCACGGAGAGAAGTGTTAAGACGGTATGGGTGGGACGCTACAGATTCTAGACGATACATACGACTAGGTCAAACCTTGTCATCATTATGTTTGTGTTATGTCGTTACGAATTCCGAAAGCGTTCGCAAATCATGATCCCTGTAATTGTATCCTTTCTATGTTTCGTGTTGCTGGTGTCGAACGAGACCGTGAATCCTCGGGGGTTTTTTTGGTCCTTCCCCTAGGTAGTTAACTAAAACTTTTCGAAGTATCAGGATCAATCCAGAGAAAGACAAGCAATACATGGACGCACCCGCATCTGATGCTGCCAGAGTCGAGAACTCGACGCAGTACCTCGTAGCTCCGCCAGCGTTGCTGTTGGTTCGACCACGAATGAATGGGTTGATTTCTGCGTCAGAATGAATAAGAAAGTGACTTTACGCACCATTTCTGGCTCTCCTCGTCTAAAAGCCTCCCAATACACTAATATAAGGGTTAATGAAATCTCTGACTGATAAATAGAAATTTGGATTTGAGAATGATGAACGGAGAAAAAAAGAGAATCTGACCCGATCCAATGCACAGAACCTTCGGGTTCACATATACGCCTGTTGAGTGATGTGGCCGGCTTCGAGGTCTGGGGGTCTGAAGGGAAGGACCTGATAGGCTCGTTGCTGTGTAAGGAACGGAAGCAAGGCACTTGAGTTGTCGTCTTCAGAAGATGTTCATGTCGAACGGGGAAGCCAACAAAGATGAGTTATTGCTTTGAAAGAAAAGAAAGGTGTTGGATGGAGAAACTGAACCATGTTGCCAGCGATAGCAGCGTAGCCCGAACAAACTTGATATCCTTCGCAAGATTGTACTTCCAAAATCGTCACCATGCGCCGCTACAGTACCTGGTCACAAGAACGCTCGGAGGTATGCATCTGGCCCGAAACTCTAGCTTCAGAACTGAACGACAGACGGTGGTTGAATTTGAAATGCGAGGAGTATGGACGCATTACATAATAAGCTGCGGCTTCCTCGCTGATGCGTGTTGCGCGGCTTGGAACAGCCATTGCCGGTGAGCTGCGTGCAATTGAGGCTTTCCAGTAGCTCGAGTTTCCCATTCTCTTTCTTGCAGAGTTGAGTGGAACCACGACTTAGGCTACCCGTTGCTGTAGTGTCGTGAATTCCGGGGTTTGTTTTAACAGTTCATCGGACCTCGAGCGTCATGATGTACCGAGGACTAAAGATTGGAGTATATGGTATAGTTCAGTATAGATGATGGTGGTGATGATGATGGAGGGAAGGGTTCTAGCGAGAAACAGCCAGAGAAACTTACTGAGCATGCTACGTGCAAGCCCAAGATGCACGCAGGTCTAAGTCTCCCGGAACCATTTTCTCATACGGTTACTCCACGTTTCCGAACGGGGAGGTCCATACCTCAGATCCCACAGTAGTAGCCTTGGAAGAAAACAATGTAATTGATATTAGAAAGTAAACTTCATTCTATCCATGACGAGTCATAAGAACATTGTTCGGGTCATAGAATACGGTGGCCACTTACCACAACAAAATCGCCTGTCCGTATCCTCAAACCTCAGAAACATGTATCAAAAACTCTTCAAGTAACGGGATAGCTTTAGCTGCGTCCTTCGAAAAATATTTCTCCGTATTCCTGATATACCTCGCCAATTCGTTTTTGGTCTTGAACGTCCTCGTTGTACGGCCTGCGTTTGCAGCGGATACCAAGTCAATGATGTTGCAATGCCTCCTTTTCAAAGCCTACTGCTCAATCAGTCCATCATCACCAACGATCTCCTCACAACGAACGTACCTTTCTGCATAATGCTATGCTCGTGAGCTTGGACATGCCCTTTACACCGACAGTCCGACATATTGCCCGCCATGCCTCTAGGGAATCTACATCCTCCCCAAAGTGCTCACGAAAACCACGCAGCACCCTTTCAGTGATGTACTCTTTCATCCGTTCTTTGTACTCATCGGTTCCTTTGATGAGGCCTTCCTGCTCTGCGGTAAGAAGCCAGCTCGCAAAAATATCATGGGCGCTTGACATGTTGTGATGAGCACAGCTGGGGGGTCGTGCAGAAAGTGAAATAGCACAATGCAGTGGTTTGACGTGGGTGTGAAGAATTCTGGGGGAATCGTGAATCATGACTTCCGCATGACATGACATACACTCGCACTGTAGTGTAAACCTTAATTCTTTATCTACATAGATACAGTACAATTAAACCATCTCATAATGCACAACAGCTCATTACACGACTTATAATGGTCGCCCGACGTTATGTATTATGAGATGCTCTACTGCACAAACCGTGGAACTTACTGGGAATTTGTCGTAAAGCTGCATGCTCCAATGTAGAAGGGGCGAGCCCTTGACCTGTTAGAAGCGGTAGCACGACAAAGTAGACAAGCTTTGCCTGTCGAAAGGCTCAAACAAGTTGAGAAACAGAAAAGAGTCGTTGTTGACGTGTGAAGGGCCCAGCAGCAGTTTGACATAGATGAGGGGCGATTTCCCGCAGTGAGATACAGTAGAGATGACCGGAAGCCTGATCGTGGTAACTGGGGAATGTTGTTGACTGGATCGCTGATTCAACGCTTGTTCGACCGGTGAGTCGCAATTCTGCAATGGGCTAGTGTTCAACTTCCAAGAGATTTGCTGAAATTTTCGACTGTTGATACAAGAACTTGGACGTGAGAACGATGAATGGAGAGAACGAGAGGTCCTTTTTACCTGATCCGATGCACGAAACATGTGTATTCATAACTACGCCGTTATATGGCTTCCTGTTGAGTGACGTGGCTAGCTTTGAGGTCGAAGACTTGAATACGAATTTGAAACTCTATCGAACGATATCCAGATGAGAAGGGGAGGCAAACAAGGCACAGGTAAGCTCATGTAATCGACTAAGAGGGTCATGAAGTGGTTCCAGGTTCATATCGCGCATGGAGACCAAGAAGGACGATTTCGAAGGGAAAAAAGAAAGGCGCTGCCAGTGATAGCAGCGTAGCCAAACAAGCTCGAGTTTCGGCCCCATGGCATTGGCGCATCCTTCGATTTGTAGAGCCGGTTGGGTTGAACCCGAATAGTCGGAGACTGGCAGTGGTGGTGGTTTGTTGCGAAAAACTGAACCACGTGATAAAACTAGCCGGATACCTCCATTCCCCGGCCCGATCTTCTACAACCGCTCCTTTCACATCAGCTCACTCAGCTCATTCCATCAACGACAACAATGGTGGAAGGTGGACCCTTGCTACAGGAGCACCCAGAAATGAGAAAACCGTTCTGAACCCCGCTCAAGAGGGGTGCATTGCAACCCGATATCGGAACCCACACGAACTCGTATCGCCGACCTATCCATCGATACCGGACAGAAGTCTGCCTTTTTCATTCATAAACAGAAGCACCGTCAACGGTTATCCTCGTAACAGATGTAGGGGGCTTGAGCTTCGTCGACTATGGGTATTGGGGTCCGACGTCCGTAGAGAGCGAGGGTGATAATGAAGGGATGTCAAGCTGAGGTATGTTGCCTACGAAGTTGGCTTTCAACGTTTAATTCATGCTGTGAACACAGGAAGTGCCAAAGCCAACGGGTCTGGACAATCCTTCGCTAACGTCGTAGGGGGCGCGCATGTTTTCCTCGCTCCTCTCTTTGACCTATCATCACCGATTGACCAAGTTGACTAAGACAGCATTTGATAGTTCGAGAGCCATCAAAGCAAACTCTGCTCTCAAATGTTGGGAATTTGCTAAACGGATGGTTGCAGAAAGAAGGAAGGCACAGTGATGAATCATGTTGGGCAGCTTTCAGGTTTAGAGAATGAGCTTAGAGGACTCCCATATGAAGGTGAAGTACCGTGCTTTTTATCTTCGTTTTCGTGGGCTTATTCTCTCTACCGCGAATTGCCCTCTCTCTCCAGATCTTGGGACGAAAATTCAGGAATACTTGAGTTTCGATTACTTGACCCTCATCTTAAACTGACGGTCGGGTTTTGTTCCCTTGGATCATCGCTCTTGGAATCTTAAAATCTATTACATATACGCAAATACGACCCCTTCGTTCTACAGCCTGGTTTTCATCGACAAGTCCTAGTTTTTGTTTGAAATGTCGTCTATGTACTGGTACACCTATGACAGCGAAGTGCCTCATCCGGTAGGAACGAGCACATGCATCAATATTGTAAACACGTGACTAACCTTTCGATCCATCCATCCTGATAGACATCCGGTGCGAACCCCAATTATATTGGAATTGATGCACGAAGGAATGCGCCCAATGGACTAGAACGTTCCCCCGCTACCATTCTTGTATCATGGATCGTCGTGATACCTGTCCATCCCTACCTGGGAATCCATAGCATTGGTGAATGTCGAAATTCTTTTCCCGGTTCCGCTTTTGAAAAAAAAAAAAAAAATAATAGTCGGGCCTCAAAACCCCCGATGGCTGGCAGTACCAAATCCTAAACAAGACTTACTCTAAAACATTCCAAAGTCGATGACAACCCACAGGATGACGCGAAGGCCGGCTTCGGTTCGTCCTTCGAGAAAGAGGTGGATAAAAAAGGCCGCAGCGAAGACGCGCATGTCAAAGCCTTGCAGATAGTTTCGTTCCATCCTCGGGGATCCGAACGCTACAGTACTCTAAGCCCTACTTCCATGTATCGTTTGTTCTCTCTGAACTTCGTATTGGGCATCCGAACAGAACCGACTATTCGGAATCCTCTATTTTACTGTTCTTCTGCGAATAGTGTCAACTATTGGGGAAAAAGAATCAAACTCGACGAAAAGGCCAGCAGGACATGTAGTACGCACCCACGGAAGCCCTGGTGGACACCGTTCCGCCACAGACTAGTAACTCTGCATCCTGCACAACTGTAATTTCTACGTTGGCCAACGGTATTGCCATATCTTTGTACATCATTTGCAGTTTCGAATTTCCGAACACTTCATTGCTCCGACCTTCCTTCCATGTTCTATCTAGACTTCAACTCGAACGAGACTGACGGAATATTCGGATTCGTCCATCTTCCGTAGATAGTGACAACTAAACCATTGAAGCATTGCACAAATACGATAGATACTATTCAAGAGCTCGAATATGAGGACGGTGAATATCGAGAACAGAGCCCTCTTCCGTAGATAGTGACAACTAAACCATTGAAGCATTGCACAAATACGATAGATACTATTCAAGAGCTCGAATATGAGGACGGTGAATATCGAGAACAGAGCCCTCTCACCGTGGCTCGTTCTGAGTCTTCCGAATGTAGTTCCACCGTGCACACCGCATTCAACCATCGAAGATTCTTTCTGTTGCAACTCTTCTGTACCAAAGGGCCCATATGGCATAAGAAAGACAAAAAAATTCTTTCGTTTTGAAGGGAGGAGTTCGAAGGGACTTGAAAGAGTCGAAGAGATGAATGAGGGTTGCGATGATCTGACCACGATCAAGTTGAAGCTCGAGGTTCGATTTCACGATAGAGAGATCTACATTCAGATGGCGACAATGTAGGCGTAGTGAATGTACCGATGATAGGTGGTGGTAGTGATGTGGAAAAAAACTGGGCCACCGCGCGGCGCGCGCTAAACATTTCGTCTTCTTTACTCACCCTTAGGATCACTGAACGTCAGTGCCCATTGGAATTTTTTGCACAACCGGGATATAATCCGTGAGTTTGTTTTCGCAATATAGCATGCACTGTACTTGGTTCTCGTTTTGCTCATCGTCTCTTACCATGGCCCAATAACACTATACATACGGCCTCACAAATTCTCTTTCATCCATTTGACATCGAAAATCACCGAAAAAAATACCTCAAAATCCGACGTTCGTTACGATTGCCACTTTCAATCTAGAGAAGGTTGCAATGGCTCGATCTGTTTAGGGATTTCTGGCTACAAGCAATGCCTGATTGACATGGGCTATTGAGGCAACTTGAGTGAGCGCCTTTGATGGCTTTGTTTTATCATCTTTCGCAGACAGGTTTCAGGTCTAGACGCCGTCAAGTAACCATACCCGCTCTCGAACGAGTGGTAGAAGTCCTGGATGATGAGCAAGACCGCCTCCAGGCGAGACAGCAGACACACGTCGAATTCGAGCCTCTCATTTTCATTCTCAATGTACTTGAATGACGCAGCAAATGAATCGATTGTGTGATGGTGGTGAGACTGTCAGAATGCTAACTGCACTATAAAAACAGTGTGGACAGGAACCTCCTCCTCATCACTCGCAATCTCTAAAGTGGTAAGTGAAGAATTTGACTCGTAAGTATACTGTGCTCACGTCTTTTTTAGTATCTGCTTCACTAGGTATATCTTCCCATATATCGTTTTTCATATATGGCATTGAGGTCTCTGTCCTCCTATCCAGTTCATCATTACAATGCCTTGGAAAAATATCATCGGTAATCTCACACGAATCTCTGCAGGGTCAAGGACCAATGTCTGGGGGATCAACGCAAATAACGATGTCTTTCGTTACATGGCTGATGACAGCAACCCTTGACTCAACATTCCTGGCAAGCTGACAGATATCGGCGCCGCTGCCGATGGTGCGGTTTGGGGAGTTAACTCCAACAACGACATCTTTCGCTATTCCTGGGACATCAATCATTGGACCAACATTCCCGGTAAACTTACCCGAATCTCTGCCGGATCCAGTACCAATGTCTGGGGGGTCAACGCAAATAACGATATCTTTCGTTACACGGGTAATGACAGCAGCCCCTGGGTCCAGATTCCTGGCAAGCTGGCGGATATTGGCGCAGGTGCCGATGGCACAGTTTGGGGAGTTAACTCTGGCGGCAACATCTTTCGCTATGTCCCGCAAACCAACTCATGGACCGAGATCGTCGGTAACCTTTCTGCGATCGACGTTGGAATGAAAACCACTGTGTGGGGGGTCAATGGCGCAGACCTCATATTCTTACTCACAGGAGATGATAGCGACCCTTGGGTCGAGATTGCTGGCAGTCTTGCGGATATTGGTGTCGGTGCCGATGGCACGGTTTGGGGTGTAGATTCGGCCGGTGCTATTTTTCGCTGGATTTATGATTAGTCTACTCTTCTTTATTTTTGTCATACTGTCGTGTGCAAGAGTCACGCTGCCACGGCCATAAAGACTGAAGTTCCTCATCTACTTCTACCTGAAAGTTGTCATTCTTATTATGTATACTTTCTCCCTTACGTCGCTAGTCGGACATGGACGAGTCCATTTCTACCTCCACCCCTGGTAGTTTTGTGTATATAGAGGTCTTTATACTTTATTCAAATTAGAACTGCCAACGTCTTTAGTTCACGGTGAACAATTTTCGAACCCTCAACATGATTCTAGATTATCCAAAATAAAAGGTGGTGGCGCGTGTATGTAATCGAAAGTCGGTAAACGCGGTGCCGCGGCCAGACTTTTTACTATCACCTTGATATCCCGACTCCTTCGGTTTCCCTCCCTACCGTCCCAAGCCCTGCTGCTAGTGAAATGAATTCATACCGGATGTATTGTCGCTCTCGAGAGGATCCTCGCCGAGCTCGTATCATTGACTATCCATCCACAACGCTCAGCCTTCGTTATTCATATTTTGCATAGAAGTGTCGTCCGAGTCAACGGTCGTCCGCATAGAAGCTGTACATTTAAGGGAAATGAGGTCTCTTGGATTGCGAGAACATGGATCAAGGAGCATAGAGGGCAAAAAGGCTCGTACGTACGTAGCTTTTATTGTCTAAAATATCCAATGGCCTCTTCTTCACCGGTCCAGCACAATAACATGGAAGTAACATTCGAAGAACCTTCGGCATCCCTAATCGCTATATTCGTTCTTCCCCGGAAAAAGGAATGTCATGGGTGCGAATAAAAGACGGTGTCAGTAGAAGATGAGCTTGCGTCGATTTTGGGGATCAGGGTCCGTGCTCTGTAGAGAGTAGCGGCGATGGTGCGAATGACAATTTGCAGAGGTGTGTCGACTTCATTGGCATTAAACGTTCCCTTCTTAACTTTCGTATGCTTTAAACAGGGATTCGTTCAGAAAGCCGTAAGTACCAGGGAGACCTTGACAGCTTCACCAACTTTAGAACGTGGACGGGTATGTCTTTCCTCGCTCACCAACTGACAGAGTGTTGTTTTGTGGTTTTTCTTCTTATGTACTCACCCTCACCGAAAATGCATTTTCTGCAGGATATCCTTTTCCTTGAAGCCAAGATATAACCTGTGGATTCTTTTTAATACAGCGTGTACTGTATTTAGTTAACGTTTTCCGGAATTGAGAGTACTAACTGGTATTAACCTCATCGTCTCTTGCAATGGTTTCTTCCACAACACTATCGCTCGGACGCAGGGCCTCACAAATTCTGTCGTATTCATTTGACATGGAAATCATTGAAAACACTCTAAAATCCAACGTGCAAGCTGAGCGCCATTTGCAGTTGCAACGGTTCGATCTGTTTATGGATCTTCAGTATTAATTAAGGAAGCGGACATGGGCTATCAAAGCAAGGTGAGTGAATCATCTTCGACGGCTCTGGTTGATCACCGTTCGCAGACAAATTTCAGGTCTAGACCCCCGTCAAACAACCATGCCCGCTTTCGAGTATGTGATAGACGTCCCGCATGAGGCGGGATTTTGGCAGAAAGCTACCAGGCAAACTGCAGACCGATCTGAACGCATTAGTCCTTCCCTATGACGCAGCAAATGAATCGCTAATCCAACGGTGGCGAGACAGTCAACGCTAGCTGCACTATAAAAGCAGTACAGGCCAAAACTTCCTCCCTTATCACTCGCAATCCTTTACAGTAGTAAGTACAAAATGTTACTCATGAGTATACTGTGCTCACGTCTTGTTTAGTATCTGCATCATCAGGTACATCCTCCCGCATATTGTTTTCCTATATGGCACTGAAGTCTTGGTCCTCCCATTCAGTTCATCACTACTTACAATGACAGGTTGGAAAAACATCGGCGGTGTTCTCACACGAATCTCTGTAGGATCAAGGAACAATGTCTGGGGGGTCAACTCGGCTGGCGATGTCTTTCGGTACTCGGGTTATGACAATCTCCCCTGGATCAACATTCCCGGCGTGAAGCTGGCAGATATCGGCGCGGCTGCCGATGGTACCGTTTGGGGAGTTGACGCCAATAGTAACGTCTATCGATATACCTGGGAGGCCAATCTTTGGATCGAGGTTTCCGGTAGACTCAGCCGAATCTCTGCCGGATCCAAGAACAATGTCTGGGGGGTCAACTCGGCTGGCGATGTCTTTCGCTACACGGGTGATGACAACTACCCCTGGATGAACATTCCTGGCCAGCAGCTGTCAGATATTGGCGTAGGTGCGGATGGCACAGTTTGGGGAGTTAATTCGGCCAGTAACATCTTTCGCTATACTGGGGATCAGGGTCCCAACAACTGGGTTAAGGTTCCCGGTCTCCTTTCTGCGATCGATGCTGGAATGAAAACCGTTGTGTGGGCGGTTAACAGCGCACAGGCCATCTTCACATACACAGGCGATGCTAGCAACGCTGATCCTTGGGTCACCATTGGTGGCCTCTTGTCGGATATTGGTGTGGGGGCCGATGGCACGGTTTGGGGTGTAAACTCGGCCGGTGCTATTTTTCGCTGGATTTATGACTAGTCTACCTTTTCTTTCTCTTTGTCATACCGTCGGGCTATCACGGCCACGAAGACTGAAGTTCCTCATCTACTTTTACCTGAAGTTGTCATTCTTATTATGCATACTTTCTCCTTACGTCGCTAGTCGGACATGGACAAGTCCAATTCTACCTGTACTCTTGGCAATTTTGTGTATGTAGAGGACATCGTACTTTATTCAAATTCGAACTGTCAACATCGCAAGTTTACGATAAACACTTTCTACCCAGACGATAATCCTGAGCGACGATTAAAATGGGAAGCGAGGTGCGGTCACTGGTATGCAATGAAAGCCGAACGGCGAACATGCGATGCCGCCAAGCCTCCTCTCATTCACACAAGCACATCCACTCAACATCCAACTAAGTTGATCAATAGTAGGAAATGGGCTTTGAAAATTATTCCAATGTCTAGGGCCTGGTTGACGGCCCGTGCGTTCGGCACAAACAGCTGATTTCCAAGCGCCAGTTTTCTTCGCATTTTCCGACCTACCGTATACGTGTGGTTGTTGATGCTTAACGGCAAAACCCACTACCCCCTTGATATCTCGACTCCTTCGGTTTGAAACAACCGTTTCAAGCCATGCTTCCGAGCTACATGTGACAATCGAAGCATGAACATGGAGGAAAACTGCTATAGTAACTAATCCAGGCTTCTGGGCACGCACATCCATCCGATGGACATCTAGTGCGGTTATCTCGAGCCCTTCATCACGATGTAGAACTGATATACGAAGGTGCCCCGTCGTCGTCGTCCTCGTTTCGTAATTTACCAGATGCCTGTAGAGTAACTAGAATTGTGAGCATTGACAAATGACAGACCTCTTACGTTTTTTGAAGAAAGTTGACAGGCCTCGAAGGCTTCAACGATCAGTACCCCGCATCCCACACGAATCCCATACCGAACCTGTTCTGAAACATTCTAAAGTCGACGAAAATCCGCAGGATGACGCGAGGACCGACTTCGAATTCAATTCATTCTTTGAGAAGAGGTCTCAAGATGCTGCAGTGTTCGGATCCCCGTTGTATTACCCACCTCCCTCCATGCATCATTCATTCTCTCTAGACTTCAGGTTAGGCATTGAAATGAACCCAACAATTCTGATTCTCCATGGTATCGTTCTTCCTAGCAAACTGTAACAGATTTAAAAGAAGGCTGGTACCAAACAAGCTTGAAGGAACTTGAAGGCTGAAACTCTAAGAGATAAAGAGGGTTGCGACTCTGACTCTGCCCCACGATCAAGCCTGAGGCTCGACTCCAAGATAGGGAGGTCCTTTAGTGAGATCGGTAGCTCTGAATGTTGCAGGCGTATCGTGAATGACAGGAGACTGGTGGTAGTGGGGGGGGCAGGAAAGCCGCCGGACCGCGACGACGCGTTGCGCCCCCAAGTACCATAAAATCAAAATATTGGTATCGAGCCACGTATATATATAACATCAAACCGAGCACTGTACAGTTTGAAGGCCTCGTACTTCGGGCACAAGTCAAGGGTGAACCGATATTGTAGACACATATCCAATAGATCATCCACGTCCTTTGCCCAAAGCTCGATCCCATTCGTGTTAGGACTGATACAATCCTTACTGTGATCCCCGGAACGCGTCGCATTGCATATCCCTACTCAAGGTGCTTGTTCTTTGTTTTTGCCTTGGTTGAGGTAGTCGAAAATGATAAATGAGGCCAGACGACGAGAAACTCACCGACAGACGCTTAGACTTCAGGCAAAGCTACAAGGTTCCCCCGCCGACCAGTCCCACATCCCATGGGTCGCACACAAACCCTCCACTACGTACCAGCGACTTGTAACTGAATTTGACAAAGGTCCGTGCACACCCGCGAAAATCGTTTAAAATTCAGCCTGTGGAAATATACGGATCAACACCACAGAAAATCCCTCGTTCATGTTGCGTGGTATATCGTGATACCGCCTCCTTGAAAGTTTCAGCCCTCTTTGGGAGCGAAGAATCCCCAATTTTTCGGTTCTCCGAGTAGCGTCGATCAGGGAAAAAATCAAACATTAGAAACAGGTAGATGACTCGGATCCTGAGTTGATGACGCTTTCATGCCAAGTGTAAGCCCAAAGAGAGTTTGTAGCGAAGGGAATTGGACTTGAACAAAATGGAGATGGAGAGGGAGACGATGAGACGTGCGGATCGGGAAGATGACGGAAATTCGAAATTGGACTAATACTAGTGAGCGACTACCCTCAAGTTGAAGTTGACTCGTGAGAGATTAATCGATTATGCGTCGTAACGAATGAAAAAATAAGCAGGAAATGGCGACCATGATACCTCTGTCCGGGAGCCTTTTGACCGGAATCGTATTTTTTGTGAGATTTTCCCATTTAGGCAGCTTCCCGGGCACATTTTTGCATTACATAACGCATTGTTGCTGTTGACTCGTGGTACTTCTTCCCCCCTCAAGCTCAACAACGACGACGATGGCAACACAAGCTATCGTATGCCGTGACAGAGTCAACTGCAGATATCGACCAGATGATCCCAGTGGTGCCATTGGGTGTATTGACCGGAGGGTATTCGAAGCTTTTTCCATCTCCTTTCCTCGACGTGTTATCCTCTGTGCGCTCTGTTTCGCGACACAGCCTTCGACTATGCGTACTTAGTTCTCCTTATGCACAATCAGCTCCTACTCTGACGTCTGCCATTGACTCGATCCCTCTTGTTGCGGCACTACAACACTATCGCTCAGATATACGGCCTCTCCAATTCTGACTTGAATCTAACCCACCCTCTATCATACAATCTATTTAAGGGCCTAATGTTCAACCATCTGTGTCCAGTGCCCACTCGTAGGAAATCGTCTTCAACGGTTTTGGGGGCTCATTTTTTTGCTTCCTATCCCCCCAGCCGAGAAGGACCAAGAGTCGATCAAAACTAATGGAAGCTGTCAACCCACCTTTGGAATCTGGATGTGTATGCTCCCTCCCCACTCCTCAATCCAAACATTCATTATCCGCAGACGGGCTCTCAGTCCTAGGCTTCGTTCAATAGCAATGCCACTCTGGAATATGTGATGGAAGTCCTGCTCGAGGCGGGATTTCAACAGACAGCCACCAGGCAAACTACAGACATAAGCCGAATCTCAGGAATCAATCTGAATCTACTCGTCCATTCCAAGATGAATCCATGGTCTGATGGTGGCGAGACTGCCAGAACGCTAGTGCACTACATAAACGGTACGATCACAACCCCCCTCACTCATCAAACGCAATCTTTTATCGCGGTATGTACAGAATTCTCTGCTCATGATTATACTAAGCTCACTTCCTGTTGTAGTAGCTTAATTAGGTATACACTCCATATTTGTTGTTCCGTTATGGTGCTGAGGGTTTTTGTCCTCCTATCCAGTCCCACTACTTGCAATGCCTTGGAAAAATATCCCCGGTAGTTTCACACGAATCTCTGCTGGATCGGTCACCAATGTCTGGGGGGTCAGCTCTGCTGCCAGTGGCAATATCTTTCGTTACACAGGTGACGACGACAGCGTTCCCGGGCCCTGGGTCGAGATTCCTGGTGCCCTGACAGATGTTGGTATCCTCCCCCTGACAGATATTGGTGCCGCCGCAGATGGCACGGTTTGGGGAGTTAACTCGATCGGCGAGGTCTTTCGCTATACTTGGGACAGTAATCACTGGACCAAGATTACCGGCAACCTCAAACGAATCTCTGTTGGATCCAGGACCATTGTCTGGGGGGTCAACTCTGACAACAATGTCTTTCGTTACACGGGTAATGACAGCAACCCCTGGGAACAGATTCCTGGCCCAACGACTTCTGGCGGCCTTTCGGATATTGGCGTGGGCGCTGATGGCACAGTTTGGGGGGTCAACTCCGCCGGCAACATTTTTCGCTATATCCCGCAAACCAATTCATGGACCAACATTTCCGGTGCTCTTAATGCGATTGATGTTGGATTAAAAACCAATGTGTGGGGAGTCAGTGGCATAGACCAAAAAATCTTCACGTACACAGGTGATGATACCAACCCTTGGGTCCAGGTTAGTGGTGGCCTTTCGGATATTGGTGTAGGCGCCGATGGTACGGTTTGGGGCGTTAGCCCGAATGGCAATATTTTACACTGCCACGGTCCTGAAGACCGAGGTCCTCCATTTTACTTTCTTCTGTTGTCGTCCGTATCATGTATGCTTTCCGCCTTTATGCCGCTAACTGGGATGGAAAAGCCCAGTTCTATTTGCACTCTTGGTAAATTGATGTATGAACGGCATGTGCCCTTGTTTTTGAACTTCCTGGCGAACTTCAGCTTTACTGAAGATTTACGGAAACGCACCCGACATCAGCAATCGACCATATTTGCAATGCGTTTTCTTCAGTTCTGAGTCAACTTTCGGACTTTTCCGTCCCACCAAGATATCACGTTTTCTCCCTTTGTTGCGAATTTACGGAGAAGTCCGAAAATCGTCGTTTTGGCGGTTGCAAATATGCTCTAATCGTGCGGAGATTCCCGGCCGGTAAGTCTTACACCATCTGATCTCGACAACTCGCCATACTTGCCCTTTCTCTTTTACTCAGCGGCTTCGAGGATCGACATTCCCTCCGACTCTAAGCACTGGATGACTTTCCATCGGCAAAAATCCCGGATTATTTTCTAATTTGAACTGAATCTAGGTCTGGTTTAGAAACCGTCGACCAATTTGTGTTTAGAAACACATGAATTGTCGCTCTCCCCAATTGCCATAAAACTATACTACATCGGTCACTAAGGGTATCAGGTTGACAGTGTAGCAAGATCGGGAGAAGAGGCGGGAGAGGAGGAGCCGTGAGGACGCGACGAAATACGTGGTTGAGGTCTTGTCGTGTTGTCAAGGCTCGGCAGCTCACCTCGCTTAACATCTTGATTAAAATCTAGGATAAGATAGACTTTCGAGTTCCGCTGATGGGGTTCTACTTCAAGCTTCAAGCTTCAGCCCTCAATAACGTCGCTTAGGTGGTATAGGATGGCTGCGGACGCCGGAAAGTCATCCACTCTTAGTAATTATTTCCCGTCAAGCTCGGGAAATGGGTCTGAAACCCGACGGGCTGAGACTCAAATTCCTAAATAAATGGGCTACACACTCCCCTCTGCAAAATCAAAGTCGCTCTGTTCACTCCCCATCTTCCCAAAGCTCACGCGTTCAACCTTTTTTGCAAGTCTATATCAATGCCTCAGACTGTCTTTCTTGCAGGAGCTACAGGAACCACCGGATCATCAATTGCAAAAGCATTGGCCTCGCAACCCGAGAAGTTTGTTCGTAAATCGTCTTCTGCTTGAAGCACTGGATTCTAACCACCCGCCTTCCTTCCAGTCCGTCAAAGCTATAATCCGCTCTGCTTCGTTAGAGAAACCCGTTGTTCAAGAACTCAAAGCATCCGGGATCGAAATTATCACCGGCGATATCAATATTGACTCGGTGGAAACTCTAGAAGGGTATCTGAAAGGCGTGGACACGGTGATAATTGCAACCAACCCTTTCTACGAAAAACCTGATCACCAACACAAACTGATATTGGCCGCTAAAAATGCCCAAGTCAAACGCGTCGTCCCTTCCGACTTTGGAACGTACGCACCACCGGGTTCGATGAAGTATCAGGATGAGGTTGGTCGCTCTTTTCTTTGAGGCTCTTTGAGAACCGGGGATTCACAAAATACTTTTTGTTCGAATGGTCCTGCGTTTCTTCAGAAAGTGGTTACGCAAGAGTTCATTGAACGCCATGGAGTCCCCTACACCTTCATCCAAGTTGGCTTATGGATGGATTTTATGTTCCCGCTTCCACACTCTCAGGTTAACACCCCCGAATTTCCCTCCCCCAGTCAAAAGGAATTTTACGGATCGGGGAAAACAAAGTCAACTTATACTTCCATCAAAGGAGTTGGAGAATTTGTGGCGCGTATCATTTCCGATCCAAGGACTATTAATCGAACGGTGCAGACGTGGGATGTAGAGCTTACTGTGGATGAGATATGGGCGATTGGAGAGGCTGTTTCTGGAGAGAAGTTTGATGATTATCCACGGGTGAGTTACTGTCACGATTGTGATATGACAACAAGATTTGATTATTTTTTCTCTCTTCGTATGTATAATGCAGGTTTCAGCCGAAGAAGTTGAGTCTCGAATTCGCGAGGGTCCGGAAGGCAGAGTATACAATGAATACATGCGGAATGTCTTCATCCGAGGAGAAAACACGGTGAAGAATGCAGTCGAAGCGGGGGCATTGGATGCAAGAGTTTTGTACCCGGATTATGTCCCTCCAGTGGCGGAAGAGTTTGCGAAACAATTTTATGGTCGTTTTGGGGTAGTCAAGAGCTGAGAATGCTGAATTAATTACTATGAATAGGCAAGCTGTAAAAAGGAGATGGACGTTTTTACACATCGACATAGTAGCCTGACCCTGTATCAAGATTATCCTCGCGCCGTTCCTTCAAATTGTTTCGCCTCCTGTACACATAATTTCGCTCGGTTAACCAGTGAACCGTGGATGATATGGTGCTCTAAGTTCACCCCAAAAGAGATCGACGTTTGCTGGCCCGAGGTCACATATCGGTCCAGGCTTCCGCAGAACGGTAAACGGGTCCCACCTCGAGTCGCCTTCAGAGTTCTTTACCAGATCAAATACATACATTGATTCGTGGTTCAGTGGGGATCACAAGTCAATTTATTGCAGAGGCATGCACCGGAGAGGTTCAGTGTGATGGACTCTCAGATACGTCAGTCAGTGCCAGACTTGAATTCCTTGAATGGCAGCCAGTGTCCAGTCCTCTGGCTCCGGTGCCAAACTTCACTCCAACTTACAGAGTGAATGTATCCGAAGTACGAGATATATGAATAACATCATAGATTCGGATTAGCGTTTGATTACAGCTGCTGTGCACCGCGCAGAGTTTCGGGAACCTGTTGTACACTGTGTCCGTGCCAAAACCTACTGTATCACCGTGCACAACTCCCCTGTCGGCGTGTAGAATTCCTTCCGCTATCATGTCTACCCGGGGGAAAAACGGCGTCAGCATTCTGACTGAGGACGGCACTTATCCGTCTAATGGTGTAAAGATCATCGCACAGTCCAGTCATCGCGCGGCCAGGAAGGACCTTACAATTGAATCCCAAGAACCGTTGCCGCACCACATACCTTACTAAGGGCACCCCTCTCAGGCTCTCACTTACTCAGCGTGATCGAAAATCGTTAACCATCCAGCCAAGTATCTCCCGGCAACTTCGGGAAAAGGCTCTAAAATTTTAGGTCTGAGTTTCCTACATAAATGCCACTGAACACAAACCTTTTGCACCACATCTCCCTACAAACTTTAACCCTTGCAAGTCCGTACCGATGATTCAAACTGTTTTTCTCGTGGGCGCTACAGGAACCACAGGATCTTCGATCGCAAGAGCATTGTCCTCACAGCCGGAGAAATTTGTTCGCAGCTCGTCTTCTGCTGACTATGCTAAGAATGCTGAGTTTTGACTACACCCTTGTGGTTGTCATCTAGTCTGTCAAAGCCATTATCCGACCGGGCGCTTTAAACAAACCCATCGTCCAAGAGCTTGAAGCATCCGGAGTCGAAATCATCACAGGCGACATCATTCTTGACTCGCAGCAAATCCTAGAAGGATATTTGAAAGGCGTGGACACGGTGATCATCGCGAGTAACCCTGGCTACTACCAAGGACGTGATCACCAACACGAACTGATATTGGCCGCAAAAAACGCGCGAGTCAAACGCATTGTTCCGTCTGACTTTGCAACGTATGCACCACCGGGTTCTATGAGGTATCAAGATGAGGTTCGTCGCGTATTCTCTTTGAGGTTTTTTTGAACGTCGGGTTTAATGCCTGTGTTTTTTCAGAAAGTGGTTACGCAAGAGTTCATTGAACGCCATGGGATCCCCTACACCTTCATCCAAGTTGGGATTTGGATGGAATTGATGTTTCCGGTTCCAGACTCCGATGCAGCAACACTACAGCCCATCCCTCCCATCCCTAGCCAAAAGGAGTTTTTCGGGTCAGGGAAATTAAAGTCAACCTATACCTCCTTGGAAGGAGTTGGAGACTTCGTAGCGCGTATCATTTCTGACCCAAGGACTATCAATCAAACAGTGCAAACGTGGGATGTAGAGCTTACTTTGGATGAAATATGGGCGACTGCAGAGACCGTGTCTGGGAAAAGTTTCGGTGGACACCCACGGGTGAGTTACTTGTTCGATTGCGATGCAACCTGAGGTCCACAACTGAAATTTTACTTACTTTCTCCTTTCGTATGATGCAGGTGCCAGCAGAAGAAGTAGAATCTCGAATCCGTGACCGCCCAGCGGACATAATAATCAATGAATACATGCGGAATGTGTTCATTCGAGGAGAGAATACTGTGGAAAATGCGGTTGAGGCGGGGGCTTTGGATGCAAGAGCTCTGTACCCAGATTATGTCCCTCCAGTTCTGGAAGAGTTTGCAAAGCAGTTTTATGGTCGATAGAATTGAGATATGCAGACCAGCCATTGCAGAAAGATAGTAACACTAGAAAATTGAGATTGGTTTTGCATCAGTATGTATGGCATGACGATCGAGGTTTTCTGAAGCGGTTCTAGCTAGCATCGTGAGTTTCTTCGAGTATTATCGTGTAGATATCCCTGGTAATTCTGAAGGAAATCGACATGACAGAGCGCAAGTAAATAGGTAGTGGTCGAGTGGAAAGCTACGTTTCATCCAGGTCACCGCCGGAACAACACGTGGCCACCCCCGGTTACCGCCAAATTTCACTGTCACAACTGACTGTCATTCACTTTTTTCTCTCCCATAATATACGAGGCTGAACGTGGCAAAGCCACGGGGGCTAAGTACATGTTTCATCTCACAGTTATAAAATAATTTTTCTGGACTTTGAAGGCTCTGTACTCAGTAAGTTTAGATTCAAGCTGTTCTACTTGATCTGTTCTGATTCATGCATTGAGATACCTTTGGTGAGGGTACAGATTGTCTCATCCTGATTCCGAAGACCATTGCAATACTTTTCTGACTCCATACATTGCTCCTGGTACTGACATTGAAGACTCTGGCAGGCAGCTTACATAGAATCACTGGACATGATTCAACTTTTAAGATGAGTTCATGTAGAGGTAAACCCAGGCCCTCTGTAGCCACTATCACTCATTCAATGGAAGAGGGAAAATCAGACCTGCTCAAATATATTTGGAGAACTCTGTTGGATATGTATAGCAGAATGCTCTCTGCTCTCCTAGAGATCAGTTCAAGGGATAGGTGTTAATGTCATCTACATCTTTTTAGCAAGAGAATAGATCTCCCTCATAGGAATCTGTCTGAATATTGTCATGTTCAATATTGAGATACACAAACTTGTGGTGGTGACAATGTGGAATTCAAATGTGGGGGTGATGTGTGCTACAGGCAAGAGAGATGGAGATAGGAGCTCTACATTAGTCTTCAGGGTGGTGTTTCATTGCCTTGCATGCAATATATGAGTGGTAATCAAGATAAATGTTGTAACTGGTGATTGTGGAGACTACAGCAGGAATAGTTGTGGAATTAGGGATAGAGATGGGGGTAGTAGAAAATCTATGAAAGGCAGAGATGAGACTGGGCATTACTATCAGAAGGATGTGCATTTGGATGGAGGATTGGGCTGTACTATAGTAGAAGACTGCTGTCTACACTGGAAAGGGGAAGTTATTTGACATTCATATATTAATGTCTTATTGATATTGTGATTTGCAACTGTGCTCATGAGTCTGCAGTGGTTGATTGTAATTTATACAGTTCTGACATAGGTGCAATAAGAATCAGATTTTATGCTTAATTTGGGGAAGAATGTGCTACAGGTAAGGGCAATGAGGTAGGAAATGGGAGTTATGGTGGTGTCCCATCTTGTATGTGATGCATAAGTGGAGAATCTACTTATGGTAGAACTTCACCTCAATATATAATTGGAGAATTTGGAGATTGTGGTGACTGTGGTGACTGGGAGAATAACTGCAGTTGGACTTGGATAGAATTTGTGGCAGCAAGGCCTATAATGACTGGAGAAAGATCAGTGGTAGAGTTGGGGATGGGAAAAGGTGTGGCAGTAAGAGTTGTAGAGGTCAGGGCTCTATAAAGGATAGAAAGGAAGGCTGACAATAGCAGCTGCATTAGCAATACCTTTCCAATAGTTATGCTGAAATACAGCCTTGCCATCCACCAATTAGTTTGCATTAGTGAGGTGGTGGTGTTGATATCTCAGCAGGGTCATAGAAGGCTCTTGTCATTATAAAAGAACTCATACAGATTTTGACAGACAATCTATGTAATACAGACTGAGTAAAGCTCTCTTGCAATCCAGAAATTGGTCTGTATCAACTCTTGAATAGAAAGAGGGAAAAGTAGTAAGTGAACATGTCAATCCACATTGCAGGCTACACTTCAACTTGGTTTATATAGTTAAACATGACTGTAGATTGATTATCTGCAATATATCGTTGACAATAATACAATGCTGAAACCTACAGGCCTGAGGGGGCAGGAGGCAAGAAGAGGGAACACTTATCAGATTGAAGCAAGCCAGGAAGCGTGTGACACAGCATCATCATGTGCACGGCTGCTTTGCCGCTGTGCGGCTTCGCAACTGTATTGGTTTTGGGCGCTGATCGCTCGCGAAAGACCTACCCTAAACACGATGTTCCGTTAACTATTAGATCCTCCATCTACCAGACCAACAAATAACTACTCTACCATGGACTCTTGCCTTCCTATCACCAATTGAAACTTATACGCCGAAGGAATGAGAGGCGAAACTTGGCTGTATGATATGGCAATGAGTGAGATTGGAGAGGTTTTCCAGGGTCTGGCACTTGAAGCGCACCTCCGACGAAACGAACGATTGTCTAAACATAGGGATGTTCGAGCAATTCTTCAAGATAGCAATTCGCAGGCATTGGGATGGTCGTCATCAGATTACATGGACTTTGGGATGTGTTGTCGTTTGACAACGTTGGTTGAGAGTTTCATAGAGCCAGGGTTGACGTTGAAGAAGAAGCTTTAGGAGAATCAAACATCATTCGCGAAGCTACTTGTCGGGAAATGGCGACCTTTGATTCGTGTATGTCTTGATCTTATCTCTCATTTACAATGTTATTTTCCTGTATACAAGTGATAAGAATCAAACTTTGAACTATGCATGGAGATTTTTCCCTGGTCCCTATAACTTCGATGGCATCCCATATATTTTGACCCTATACCGTCGCTTTTACTCTCATTTGCCCACGCACGCAATGTCCCAATCGACGGTGGTACCGTCAGACAACGAAATGATGACAAGAGAACCGTAAACTTTCTTCTTTTTTTTGTAGAAGAGTCTTGAGGACAAATGTAGTCTTGGATATACCGAATGTCAAGGTGGGCAGTAGGCTGAGTTTGTGGGTAGGCGTCAATAATCATTTTGAACTCCGATATGCACGTGCCCTTTTGTTTTCCGAAAATTTGAAATTTCACTCTTCTCTCAGTGCCCGCCACAATTGCAAGCTTCAGTCTTGTTTACGTGAACAGTTGTCAAAACGGTACGTCTTAGAATCTTCTCAATAGACCAGATTGGTTAATATGGCCTTTCTGGAAACCAGATGTGTAGAAGTCGTAGTAAGTAAACGACCTCAGACGTGATAATAGAACGGCTCTTTATACCTGTAGAAGTCGTAGTAAGTAAACGACTTAATAACGACAAGTAAACTATCAGTAAATGGATATAAACAATGGAAAGAAAGATACTCACCCTCAGACGTGATAATAGAACGGCTGAGGGTGATAAGGTACTCGAAACAAAATATATATATGAGGTCCGGAGGTAAAAACGGAACCTGATAAGACCTGGGCGTGCGCCACACCTAAACGTTTAGCCTGAACCCTGAACCCTATCGGAACCAAACCCTCTATCCTAACGCCCTAGCCTGAATCTCAACAAGATGGACAGCAGACGAATTATCTTGTGCAAAAAATGTCAAGATCATATAGATGCACCTACTATAACGCCAATTGACCCCATTCTCCTCCACCCCGACCATGTCCCCTCACGGACAGAAATTACCCAGATGGTAGACTTGATTGAGGAAGAGACGCGACAATTACTGGAGTATCAACAGGTCATCCGTCACCTTCGTCGAAAATTGAAGATGGTGGAAGCTAATGGACGACGACTAGAAGCCCACATTGCTCACCGTCGCTCTGTCATCTCTATTCAGCGTCGGGTTCTGTAGAACTCTGGGAAGCCATATTCGCTTTCGTGTGTTCAGAGGATCACTCTCTCGACATCTCACAAAACGATTGTGGAGTCGCGGTTGAGGCTATGATTCCCGTCACTCTCACCCATGTTTGCAGCCGATGGAGGGCCATTGCTATTAGCTGTCCTAAACTTTGGGCTTCAATCACGATCCAACTGCATCGAAATCTTCCTACCGAAACAAGGAATTTGCTCGAAACTTTTCCAACAAACTCTGCAGCTTCTCCTTTAGATATATATGCGTCGACAGCAAAGCGTTCAGAACCGGTACTGACTCGCGACACCTGGCAATTATTAGCACCTCATTTCCCACGATGTGAGCGACTGGGTTTGGCCATATGGATCTCACCGTCTTTTGTCGGTCAAATTTCACATTCCACAACCTATCGTCGTTCCATCTTACTGCTCTCCTCTCCACTTTTAATGATAATCCATTCTGGAAGGCACCTCATCACGCTCCAAGACTGACCGATCGCCTTGATCATATCATTCGTCGTGTGGAAATACCCTCTTTACGCACTCTGTCACTCCCTGGACAACCAGATGATTTAACAAAAATAGACCATTCGATGCTCGATGTATTGTTTTGTCGCTGGTTCTCTCTGGCTTTGTAACGTTCTCTTTGGCTTGTGCACGTTCGAGGACCTCAGAGGTCATGCATTGGCCCCCATCACTCCTATCCATGCTACAAAATTTCTCCTCGACGCTTCGGTACATGGAGCTCTTCCTCTACCCTGTTTATAAGCCTATTTGGGACCCACTTTCCGTGCTGTTGAATGCGACCACCCCACTTGACACATCTAGACGTGGGTGGCGAACGGAGCGAATATATCTATCCCTCCGATTTTTCCGACTCTTTCATCGCGTCATCAATGACCGAGCTCACCTGTACGACGCAGACTCTGACGAAAAACATCCTCCCTAAACTTGAATGCCTGTCTATCATGCACGTCGATCTGGATCCTCAATCTGACGCACTGGCTACCATCTTTCGGTTGGCAGCCTCGAGGAACTCGAAACTCAATGGCGTCACTGATGTTTGTTCTTTGAAAAAACTTCGTGTTGTCCATTATGTTACGAAGGGTGTTATAGAATTGATGTCGAAACCTGTTTTGCTGGAAAAGATAAAGGATTTGGAAGAGAATGGGACGAAGGTGGTATTTGAGAAAACTTGAATACACGCACGTTCCTTTGTAAGAGGACGGGAGGGGGCGACATCGTTTGCGGTCGTGGCGAGGATAATGTGATTGTTCTCAATTCCGGGTGATTTCGCTCAAGGTGTACGATGGGGTAGTGCGGAACGGAATTTGCTCTTGAGATGGCGAAATCAATGAGTGTACATACAAGCCCTCCTAGTAACAAGGGATACAATCTATTGCCACTAAAGTCTCTTCCTCATTAGAACAATCGAAAATCGCCCCGGTTTAAATACTCACTTAACTACGAGGCCTCAATCTGTGAAATCAAAACCTGAGCGGCGTCGGACCGTAGTCGTACCTCGTATTCAAACGGACACGGTCGACTATGTAATTTCAAGGGGGTCAGGAAGGCTCATGGTCAGAAAGCAGAACAAAAAAAAAAAAAGAGGAAAACCAAACCTAATCAGTCCTTCAGTAAATGCTACCTCCGGTACCCTCTCATTTCCGACTTCATCTGTCGTGGGAACAATCTCCAAGGTGGCAAGAATACATGCCATAGCGTTCCACAGGGCCGAATCGGCGAAATAGCGACCTGGACATATCCTGTTTTGTTTGTTTTTTTTCGGCGTTTCTAAGAACTCAAAAAAAAACAAATGTTGTTAGGTTATAGAGGTACAAACCGTGGTCCGAATCCAAACACAGCCGTGAAAAGAGGTTCTCCTTTTCCCCCGCTTAGCATTGGAAGGTAGCGAGCGGGATCAAACTTGTTTGGGTTGGAGTATACTCGTCCGTCCATGCTCATCCCTCTTGGAAAAAAGTGAGTTTGTATTGAAAAAGTCAAAAAAATACTGGTGCCCGTACACAATATTCGCGACAACCATGGCACCTTTTGGTATGAACATCTTGTTGTAGACGTCGTCTTTAAGAGCATGGTGTGGTACCCCTAAAATAGCGAACTATCAGTAAACACAGAGAATCTCGAGCCTTGAACCAATTGAGCTTCACCGAGAGGTACGGAGGGATGCCAGCTGTACATGGTACTCGCTCGTCAATGACATTTGCGATGGGGTCTAGAACCAAGGGTAAAACTCGTACCGGAACGTCTCTCGGAGGATACAATCCACAAACGGCAGCTTTTCGCGGTCACTTAGGTCAGGAAGACGGTCGTGGCCAATGGCGGATATGATCTCGTCGTAAGCCCGCTTTTGTATGTCAGGATGGAGGACCATAGCCAATAGGAACGTCATCAAGGTTGCGAATGTCTGGTGTTTGATACACGCCCGGATTACAATGCGGAAGGTTAGAAATCGAGATGACAGAACGTACTGTATCTTCTCCTCCTGTTACAGCTGTCGCTGCAGCCCCTTTAACGTCTTCAATGCTCTCTTGATCGCAGTCATCGCCGATATCTTTAAGCATATCAGAGGCAAAGCACTTTTCGATGGTCCCTGTTTTCTGTAGTGAGGTGCATGTCACGTTAATAGTCAGTGGCCTTGGAGCAAGGGGACGAAAAGAATGGTGAGTTTACCATTCCCTCTTGAACGAAACCCAAAATCTCGTCATGCAACTCTCGAACAACTCCAAAATACGAGCGCGCGACTGAAGCGAAGTGATTACCAGGAAACCACGAAGGTAGGTGCCGCACTTATTAAATGAAACGATCAGCTTAGAAATGTCAATTGGGACGATAAATCGGAGAGGCGACATACACCACGGGAAAAAATCAGGAGGGGTATTTCCTGCTGCCCCACAGTTGTTCAAGCCATACATTACCCCCTCTGTGATTCTGACAAAGGGATCATCGTCGGATCTGACTGGATGACCGAACGCTGCTTGCATGATATTAGATAGCGTGAACCTGTAAATTAAAAGTCAATAACCTATGAGAGCGGTTTGGACCCTGGATTTAAACCACCTTTGGACGTGATGTGTATGTTTTCCTGGTACGGCGTTGCTAAGATTTTTCACAAGGAGGTGCGCTTCTTCAGCGAGTAGATGGTCGAAAGCAAGGCTCTCTTTACGACCAAAGTATTGTTGGAACATTTTCCGATGCTTAAGAAAACGCTTTCCGTATTGCATAAAGGTCAACGAGGGATCCCATCCCATACTGAAAGATATCATAAGCACCTGAGATTTGAAGTGAGAAAGGATGAGAATTCGGAACGAACAGTTCGAATATCGTGAATTTGGGTCTGCAGCTGTGGTTTGCACCGCGGACTTCTAAAAGAGATTGTGCGGCGTCCAGGCTTCCGAGAACTATCATCTCTCGACCAAGGGATTTGAAGTACATAACATCGCCTAAAGAAATACAGATGACAATAAGTCTACATGGATGAAGGCAAGATGAGCTGACCGTATGTTTTCGACCATTCATGGAAAGCTTCTCCCGTTTTAGTACTTGGAATGATACGTAAATGACCGATTAGAGGATCTGGGGGAGGCCCTGGAGGAAGAGAACGGTTTCGCTTTGACTTGCTGCTAAAGAACGACGCCAGAAGAATCGCAAAAGATATTATACCAAGGACTTGGAGTAACAGAGACATAAGGACCTGTGGGCGTTTCAGTCAAGAGGCTTTGTGGGTTCTTAACTTTAAGTAGTCGTCGAAAATGAATTCAAGTTGACAGGCATTGAATGAGCACGCCATCGGAGAATAACCCGTCGTGAGTAGAATAAACCAGGAACTGTGATTGACAGCGCGATGATGGGAGGAGGAGGAAAATCGACCCGGTCGTCGGCCGTCGGCAAAACCCGGTGCAGTTACTGGCGTTTTACACGAGAAATCTTTATCAACTCACCATTCTGGCACAAGACTACTGTCATGGTACTATAGGACGGCGGTTTCTGTTTTTGTTCTTTTCGCGCTAGAGTATTCGCTGCTCTAGGCTGAAAAGGGTTGTTTTTTTGCGGACGTTATGATGCGCTAGATCGTTGATGACAAGACGACGTCTGAACCAAGAAAGCCGTACACCTACAGGGTCATTTGATATAGGCATCTTGCCTCCCTGCAGCTTCTTCGATGGCGGCTCATCCGTGCCCGGGGGGAAAGGATGCATAATAAGAATGACAACTTCAAGTGAAGTAAAAGCTGAGAAAATTCAGTCTTTCTGGCCGTGGCAGCGTGACTTCTGCACCATGACAGTATTACAGAAAGAAGAGTAGACTAATTATAATTCCAGCGAAAAATATCACTGTCCGAGTTAACACCCCAAACCGTGCCATCGGCACCCACACCAATATCCTCAAGGTCGCCAGCAATCTCGACCCAAGGGTTGTTATCATCGCCTGTGTATGTGAAGATGAGGCCTTTGCTATTAACCCCCCACACAGTGGTCTTCATTCCGACATCGATCGCAGAAAGGCTACCGGGAATTTTGCTCCACGAATTGACTTGCGGGACATAGTGAAAAATGTCGCCACCAGCGTTAACTCCCATAACTGTGCCATCGGCACCTGCACCAATATCTGACAGCTTGCCAGGAACGTTGACCCAGGGATCGTTGTCATTACCCGTGTAACGAAAGATATCGTTATTTGCGTTGATCCCCCAGACAATGGTGCTGGATCCAGCAGAGATTCGCGAGAGTTTACCGGGAATGTGGGTCCAATAATTGGTGTCCCAGGAATAGCGAAAAATGTCATTGTTGGAGTTGATTCCCCAGACCGTTCCATCGGCAGCCGCGTCAATTTCTGTCAGCTTGCCAGGAATGTTGAACCAAGGGTTGCTGTCATCACCCGTGTAGCGAAAAATATCGCTATTTGCGTTGACCCCCCAGACATTGGTCCTCGACCCTGCAGAGATTCGTGTGAGATTGCCAGTGATTTGTTTCCAAGGCATTGTAATGATGAACTGGATAGGAGGACAGAGACCTCAATGTCATTTATGAAAAACGATACACATGGGAAGATATACCCAGTGAAGCAGATACTAAAAAAGACGTGAGCACAGTATACTCACGAGTCAAACTCTGTACTTACCACTGTAGAGATCGCGAGTGATGAAGGAGGTTCCTGTCTACACTGTTTTTATAGTGCAGCTAGGCATTCTGACAGTCATGTCACCGATTCATTTGCTGCGTCGTTGGCCAAGACAAGTGGATTGAGAATGAAAAATGACAAGCTTGAAATTCGACGTGCGTCTGCCATCTCGCAGGCTGGAGGAGGTTCCTGGACCTCATCGTACAGGATTTCTATCACACATGCGAGAGCGGGCATGGTTATTTGACGGCGTCTACGCCTGAAACCTGTCTGCGAAAGATGATAAACCAAGCTATCGAAGACGACTCACTCAAGTTGCCTTGGTAGCCCATAGTCCATCAGGCATTGCTTCCTTGAAAATTGAAGATCCCCAAACAGATCGAACCATTGCCATCTTCAATAAGTTGGAAGTGACGATAGAATTGAACGTCGGATTTCGGAGTATTTTTTTCAGCGATTTCCATGTCAAATTCCAGATGAAGGAGAATTTTGTGAGGCTGTACGATAGTGTTGTTAAGCCATAGGTAAGAGACGATGAGCAAAATGAGAGCTAAGTACAGAACATCTGCCCAACATACTTCATCACTGTGCCTTCCATCCTTCCGCATCCGTTTAGCAAATCCCTCAACATTTGAGAGCAGAGTTTGCTGCCTTAATACGGCTCTCGAACTAACAAACGCTGTCTTCGCCAACTTGGTGAATCGGTGATGATAGGGGGGGGGAAGAACATGCACACCCACACTACGACGTTGGCGAAGGTGTAAGACTGTCCAGATCCGTTCGATTCACTTTCTTTGGGTTTCTGTTCACAGCATGAGTTAAAAAACGAACGTTTAAAGACAGCGTAGGCAACATACCTCAGCTTGACACCCCATAATTATCACCCTCGCTATCTACACCCAAAACAGACGAAACTCATGCATCCTGCATCTATCATTACGAAGATAACCGTCGACGACGTTCCTATGAATGACAAAGGCAGACCCTGTCCAGTATCGATAGATGGGTCGGCGATACGAGTTCGTGTGGGTTCTGATCTTGGGTTGCAATACACCTGATCTCATCTTGAGCGGGGTTCAGAACGGGCTTCGAGTAGGTGTTCCTTTAGCAGGGGTTCAGACATCCATCTTCCACTATTGTTGTCGCAATCAAAGGCGTGGTATAACACCTAATCTCTATGGAGTTGAAGTTGAGGAATAAATTGGTGTTGTGGAGGGCAGTAACTTCAAGGCAAAGGCTTCGATATCGTCCACCAGACGGTTTACGTACCTGCCAAAGTCATGCCTGAGGCCGAGGTGCCGAAGATAGTGGCCTCGGCGGGCGATCAAATAACATTCACCGCTTGCCTCCGCCAATTTATTCATACCTTCGTGCCCAACGTTGAGCACATATGGCCGACATCTGGCAATGGCCCGGTAAACAGCGGGAGCTCAGCCTCGATCCGAATGATATAGTGCGTACATACTACATTCAAGAGCCTTCTGACCATCGATCCAATATATGGTGCTTATAGTACCCATCGAAACGCATATTCTCCTCCCCCCTCAAAGACCTTTCAGGGAAATGCTTGGACATCACACCCTATGCCACTCCACGTCGCTATCGCCTCATCTCCCTAACTGCCCTACGATACCAGAACACCCTGGAGATTTATGAATTCGAAGAGTTACCCATGTACAGTAAAATTCTATCAGCCCTCATCTCCAAATCAAATCGCTCCCCGATCAATTTCCCAGAACAATCTCATTGTTTCGCCGTATCGTACGTCTGGCGCGGCGTTTCCCTGAACCCCGATCCCAACCATCCTGCATCTCGACGTGCACGTCAAAGGGGAACTTTCACCGTCAAGGGTGGGGAGGACGGTGATCCGATAAGCCTCAGCGTGCTGGATGACATCTCCTGGGCAGCTGAGAGTGAAAATGTCCTTCAGACGCTCCTCTGGCTCGATCAGCTCTGTATCATGCAAACCTCGAAGGATGATAAAGCATGGCAAATCCAACGGATGTACCATATTTTCTCGACATCCAAGGTGATTGTATTACCTGGCGGTCTTCAAAGGTTGGCTTCTCTGGACGACGAGACGTCGTGGATGAATCGCGCGTGGACTTTGCAAGAAACGCTAGCGCCAAAAGGAGACAAGGCAGTAACGGTTCTTTTCGCCAAAGACAACATCTCAGAGGATGACCTGGAAGAGCTGATGCAAACCAAAGGGTACCGTGAGCGCAAAGACGCCGCGACTACGGCTCCAATGAGTAACGTTGTCGTTGTAGACATCTTTAAGCTCCTGGAGTTGTTTCAAAGTCGCGGTCGAACTATCTTCGGATTCTCGGATCCCCATGTTACGGGCATCTTGGAAGCTCGTGAAGGATACCAGAGCGATCAGTCGATCTGGCAGTGCGCGATCATGCGTACGTCCTCAAGACCAGTCGACATGATATTTAGCATCATGCACTTCTTTGACGTGATCTTGGACCCAAGACTGTTTAAATCGTCCGACCGCGCAGGTGCCACGATTGCGCTTGCGAAGGGAATCCTGAAAAAAACGAATGGTCGACCAGATTGGCTTGGTGGACTTTGGTGGCTGCCTCCTTCCCCTGAGCTATCTGTCTTCCCTCGGTTCCCTGAAACAAGGGTTGACGGTAAAGCTGTGATCCGGATGCCAGATGGCACTACAAAAGATGTAGTGAACCTCATGGCGGATAGGCATTCGTTAACCATTTGGACGTACCATAACTCATTTCCAGACGGCTCTGGGGAACTCGATGATGAAGGTTATTATACCTTCAAAGCGGCTCAGGTGTTTGCTCTTTCACCTGTAGGGGGAGGTCGCTTTGATGACTTCTGGGATGTAAACCACGATATATCCTTCGAAGCAGGAGATGGCACCTTCTGGCACCCCGCGCAAATGAATGGCAAACTTGAGTCTTATTTCTACCCAGAAGACCACTCGGATGCTCTGGCGGTGGCGTTAGGGCAAACAGAATTTGACGAGGATCCTTCAATGATTTACATGGTCATCAAGAAGCATGGAGAGGGTAAATTCCATAGGGTGACCCATATCATAACGCCGTGGTGGGACGATGGTTTATACTCGTTGACGGGGTTGAAGCTGAGTATAGGACCTATCCCGCAGACAGTAAGTCATCGTGTCTCGTGTTCGTCGAAGATCGCGGCCTAAATGAGCCTGCTCTCTGCAGAGTGCGAGCTAGAATAACCGAGTTCGGGAGGCAATTGAGACGGATGTAGGATAGATGTGATCATCCTGATAATAGATTAAATTGTCGTCAATAGTAGCGCAGAGCAAGCAGAACGATGATAACAATACATCTCTACGCTCTGTAACCAAGTCGAGGTGATGTGTCCTGTACAAAATGTCGGGCTGGACCGCTCCCCTTAAAAACACTGAAATGCGCTGCGAGGAATGTATGTCAGGGACTCAGCGTAGGCCTAAGAGGAGCGACAATGAGCACGAACCTCGTCGCCTTTCCCATTCCGAGGAATCGAACACGTTTGCCCGCAGGTCTCTTCCCTCGCGAATAAGGAATTTGCCTACCTTAGGAGGAGGCCGCAATGTTATTGAGGGGCGGCGCAAAAGTCGTATTTTGGCTTGGAGGGGATTTTGCGTAATTCGCTTGGATCTATGTCACCATCGTTACAATCTGAAAAAGTAATTCAAAACAGAGGCTGACCCTATAATGATTATGATGTCCTTTGCGCGTCGCGATGGCCCTTTTTCGCTGTATCAGGAAACGGATTCCTTCTGCGGTAGCTTGAATACTGTTCTATCGAGTTACGACGTTCGCAAGCTATGCTGTTACCAAAACCTCTTTTTCGCAGTGAAATTACCGGCCCCGCAAGACGTGCGATGTACACGTTCGATTTGAATTCCAGCGACCCCAGTAAAGACCTTGAATTGAGGCTCTTTTGAATCGCAACCGGAAGACGTCAAGTGAACCCGACTCGGACTCGGAAGGGTTGCTGAATAACGGGATATAGTAACTCAGAAGCCCTTGTACGGAGGTAAGAATTCTACAGAGCTGAAAGCAGACGTTATTCCGAGTCATCTGTTTCGAAGTTCTTCAAATGACGGTTGTCGAGGTTCCACGTCGCAGGTGAGTGCAAGGATGGACAAAGGATATTAATCGAGCGGAATGAGTCTGACGTTTTTCTGGTTTTTTTTTGGGCCTCCGATTACAGAAATTCCAAGTCGTAGGTCGAAAAAGTCCGAGTTTCCTCCCTCAGGCTCTTTTTCTTCCCTTGAAATTCCCACCACTCTTTCAGTCATTATCCCATATTTCTCAACTATTTTCCGATTTCCTTGTCGACGACTTGGTGTTCCCGGGTTTTTCAAATTGACGAAGACCGTCCTGTGTGAGCTTTCGGGATGCTGTTTGTTTCTTTTCTTCAAACGAGGGACGATAGGAAGAATTTGAGCTGCGAGGCAAACGGAAGAGGCCATTTGGATTTGGAAAGAGTTGTGTCATGCCATGTTATGAGTGTAGGGAATGAAGAGCTAACGAAGAGCCGAACGATAGTCTTGAGCTCCCTTCCTCGACACATCGAGTCGCTTCAAAGTCGACTTCAAAGTTAATTCTAGTCTTCCACACTCATACAATCACAATTTTAAAGCTAAAACCGTTATCGCTTCTGCTTTGCCGTAGCGTCTGGATGATTAGCATATGTTTCGAGATATCGACATGTTGCATATTCCACTCAGTGCAAGGCACCTGGTTCCTAAAAAGCCAACCGAATGTGATGCCTCTCAAGCAGGGTAGGACGAAGCACTCGTATGAGATCCATGAAGTGGATGGTCGAGGTCTGTCGAGGGTGGGAGATCCCAAACAACGGTCAAGACAGGCCAAATGATGGTGAAGAAAAAACGACTACATTTACAACCACTCTGTAAAACAAGAGCGAGGTGCAATACATACAAAGGTACAACACACAACACACAACGGAATACACACGACGCTTCGCAGCAACGGACGCCCACCCAGAAAACCCCGAAGGAAATACTTATCCTCGAGGAACCGAACAGAGGACGTCTGCAAGGGTGTTCTTGCAGGCTGCGGCGGTCCATGTTGTCGGGTTGTCAGTGACCCCTACAGATCACCGAAATTCCCAACAGTACTCCCGTTTCCCCACCAACCAACACCACACCACCCCCTCAACCATCCAACTTCTTCAAAACCTCCTCATCCACAGTCTCCAATTCCTTTAGACACACTTTAATCACTTCGACCGCCTTTCTCAAATCTTCCTCTTCAATAACCAAAGGAGGACTGAACCTGATCGTGTCCCCATGAGTAGGCTTCGCCAAAACTCCTCGTCGTTTCATCAACAAACACATTTCCCATGCTCCTCTTCCTTCCTGTTCTTCAATCACAACGGCGTTAAAGAGTCCTCGACCTCGGACTTCTTTGATGCATGGGTATTGGGATTGTAGGGACGAAACTAGTGAACGGAACAGTTCACCGAGGCGGAGGGATCGTGCACACATGTCTTCTTCGATGATGACGTTGAGAGCTGTGGTGGCGACGGCACAGGCTAAGGGGTTTCCACCGTAGGTAGATCCATGAGAGCCAGGGGTGAAGCTTAGCATGATAGGACGGGAGGTTAGGAGGGCTGAGATAGGGTATACTGCGGGGAGGGGCCATAAGCTTGAAACGAGCATGGCAAGAGGAGAAAGAATGACGTACCACCACCACTTAATGCCTTCCCGAGCAAGATAACATCCGGCTTCACATCCTCCCATTGACAAGCCAACATCTTGCCTGTCCTTCCAAGTCCTGTCTGTATCTCGTCACAGATGAATAGTACATTGTGTTTCTTGCAAAGACTTGCAACTTCGGAGAGGTATCCTGGCGGTGGAAGAACGACGCTATAAATCAGACGTGAGCCTCCTGTGTCAAGCACAAAAACCAAGAGAATTGAATTACCCAGCCTCTCCCTGAATCGGTTCAACCAAAAACCCAGCAACCTTCTCCCCGTAGAGCTCCAAAGCTCTCTCCAAATCCTCGATAACACCATATCTAATCCTCCTCTTCCTTCCTCCATCCATATACTCACACCCGACACCTTCCAAATACGGTCCATAGCCTTCTCGCGCATCGGGGTCCGTCGACATGGAAATAATTCCCACCGTACGTCCATGGAAGTTTCCTTCCGCAGAAAGAACAATGGCTTGATTCTTGGGAATGCCTTTAGTTCCGTAACCCCAGCGCCTAGCGAGTTTGATTGCGGATTCGACGGCTTCCGCTCCTGTATTCATGGGCAAGACCATATCGTAGTTGAAGAGCGATGTGAGGTTCTTGGCGAAAGGAGCGAAAGCGGAGTTGTAGAATGCTCGTGAGGAGAGTGTGAGATTTTGAGCTTGGTTTACGAGAGTTTGGAGGATTTTTGGGTGGCAGTGACCCTGAAGGTTCGATGAGCACGATGAACGTTTCAGAGAGAAGGGATTTGTGATTTACCTGGTTGACCGCCGAGTAGGCGGATAACATGTCGATGTATTCGTTGCCTTCTGGGTCCCATACTCTATAATACAAAGGAAAGTGGGGGGAAAGTCAGCAAGACGCTCGCAAGCCTATTATAAGCACTCACTTTGCTCCCTTTGCGCGGTCGAATACAACAGGTAAGGGGTGGTAACTAACAGCAAAAAGCGCTCAGCGTCAGTACAGTAGCCAACCAGAAATTTTTGTAGAAATTAGGAAAAAGGTCCCAAGTACTGCCACCAAACGAAACGCAAAAACAACGCAATTAGGCGTAAAAGACTCACTTATGAGCACCATATTCGGATTCCATACTCATGACATCCTCGGAGGTAAACTTCGGGGTCGTTTTCTTGATGGGTGATTTCCCATTGCTCACAGTGGCAGAAAGGGAGGAGGTTTGTGTTGCTGGAGACATTTCAGTCAAGTGGCGTAAAGCTCTAGGCTAAAGAGAAGTTGGAGCGAGGGTCCCCCTTGGCTTTTGTACTCGGCCGGAGAGAGCCGGCAATACGTAATCGTTCGGGTATGCTCCGTCCTTGGCGGCCAAAGCAGGTGTTTATCCCCACGACGTCACCGGAAGTCGGAGACTTGAAACTCCCTGCAGTCGGAAATGTTCCGCAAGATTCCCACATACCGGCCCATCTCGTATAATAAACATAGAACCAGTGGATTCTCCTGCAGCTGCTTCAGCGAAGGGGCTTGGACGAGGTTTTAAATTGTTTATCTTTACCTCGTTTCCCACTCACGCCAAGCTTATCGTTACCTGCGTCCGCTCATTCTACGCTTGAGGGGGCGGCAAGGGCACTCAGATGAACGGGTCCTAAGCCTTCTATTTGGTCGCGTGCAATTAATATTGATTCATCCTGTCGTAGAAAGTTCCCTCGTGAGCTCATTTTCCTACTTGTATGTCAAACACGGTGTGTCCGAAATTTGTACCGATTGCTCACTCTTCGAGCGGAGAGGTTCAAGGTTCAAGGTTCAAGAAAATTGGGACATTTCTGAGCTATTTCAGGACGGTCGCAAGGACGCAGAAGTTGTCCAAACCTTGGTAAAGGTACAAAGTATCTGGTCGTATGATATACGCCACATACGGTATCTATGTATGTACTCAGCTTCACCACCTGATAAAGAGGTGGCAAAGGTATTTTCCTGAACAGGACTGGTACCTTCATTCCAGAATATAAAACAGGAAACCGTGCCTGTCTCCGTTTCCTCTGAGAGGAAAGAAAGTCAGGTATTAATAGCAGTGAAGAAATGATGATCACCGTGTGTTCTCACCAGCTCGACCACGTCTATCATCGACCCATAGTCATCCGACCATCGACACCCTAGTCCTATCTCTACCTTGCTTTCCTTCCCACCGAGCGCCGGTATCATTAAAAGCGGCAAGTGGAACCGCGCTTCTCCCTTCTCCAGGCTCCTTGATAAATCATTCATCAGAACCTACGCACACTACTCAATGAGCCCCGACGTCATTCCTCTCCATATCGATCGTCGCTACGCCTCACGTCGGATGAAATATAAATAACATTCTATGACCACCCAGTTACCCCCCACTCCACTTGGGAGTGTCGTTTCTTTACGTTTGAGCAACGTCAATGTCATTCACATAACCATCTTTGGAATGAAATGAACCAAGGCTCATCTCAATTTTCGGCTTGTTAGGGCTCCCAACCGACATGTAGTCCTGTTACTGGACTTTGACGTCAGACATAGGGAATCCCTTCTGCCTCGACGACAAGTTACAAACCTTTGAAACTTCGTAGGAGATCGATTTCCGAGTTGTCGCTCGAGAATGAGCTCTGACTACACCAGCGTTTCATCTTGATAATTCGTATATCATTATGGCACTTTCACGACGATCACGGACACAGAATAAGGATGTAACAAGTGTTTTGAGGATGTCGGTTAAACTCATTAACCGGAATCACTGTTTGGAAATCGGGATAGCTGATAGGCGTCGAATTTTTGGGGATTCCATGATACTCCCCGTTTTTGCGCACATCCGGATCGGGCGGATCGGACTTGGCTATGACTAGGCCACCTATGCGCACCGGGATCAGAGTCCGGGTAATGCCATACCCTTTTTTGGTACATCCCGGTACCGGTGCCAAAGAGAGCTACTTACTCATAGCGTTAACTCCGCCCCGAACCGGGCTTATTGACGGGTATTTTCAGGTTATTTGAGTCATTTTGACCAAAATTGCACAGTTCTTGTCCAAATCCACATGTTAATTAGGGTGTAGAAGCCAAAATACGTTCATTATTCATGGTAAATGCCTAGCAACTACGACACTCTGCACTTGTATCCGTGTATAAATTTGCTCCTAGACTGGCTTGTGGCTCATCCATGCCCCGGGTCGTGCCTATCACCGGATTTCAACTTTAGGCCTACACCAATCTAGATCTATCTACTCCCTCAGGGATTCCGAAATGCCTTCTATGGATTGGACATCGCATATGCCCTCTCCTGTGACAAACTGCCATCAAAAGCAACGGAGACCGGTCAAAGTGCCGCTTTTTTATCACGGATTTGCACCTTTCTCGAAATCTGCTTACAGAAAACTACAAGTCTATAACTCAGGCAATTTCCAGGCGGAATTCGGGGTCAAAAACCTCAAAACCTCAAAAAGATATTCCTTATTTAAAATCAATATTTCTTAGTCTTCCTTAGTTCCTTTAGCTCACAGTTGTCTCTGTACAATCAAATAGCACAGCTAAAGTAGCGAAAAAGACAGTGCGAAGTGCCGGGAATGGAACTATGAGTGCGAACAAACGCTGCCCCGAGTAGCGCCGAGCCTTGAAAATCAACCTCGGCCTTTAGGCCTACGACATCTAGATAGAACTCGGTGATAAGCTATGAACCTCAAAAAAGTCAGTTAATGATTCATGAAATCTTGAAAAAAGAGGGTATGCCGGAGTATCAACTCTAGCCTTTAGCAAAAGAGCAACACACAACATGTGTAACAGCACTGGAAAACGCCTGGTGGAAGGATAAAAAATTGAAAATACCTTTCGATCGTGCATTTCAAGCAGGGGTGATTACATAACTCTCAGTAGGGAGAGAGGTTTGATAGTCGGCAGGAACAGCTCCCCAGCGGGATGTAGATCCATACCGATGAGTATTCGAATCGAGCTTATGACTGGTTTGTACTGTACTCAGCTAGTGCTGGCAGAGTGTTTTCGCCTAGAGACGCCACAGCTCGAGAACATCAGCAAAATCCTGGGAATGAAAGTCATAAATGCTTACCCCATATTACCGCCCAACTCCAACTGGAGTCGCAAGAGAGAGATCGTATCGGGCGGAATCAGTACGCCATTCTACAAACTCGATAGAAATGTAGCAAGTGAGGAGTGGCCGCCCGGGAGCCTTCCTGACTGAGGTTAGTGTGTAGTTTTGTGTAGGGCGGGAACCATAAACAAGGGCTCAAATAACTAGGCCTTGAACGTTATCTGAAATAACAAACCCAAAAGTGACTCCAAAATCCCCGTCCACATCGGTGGACCCATCATAAGACCAACCCTACTCACCAAATATAATGATTTTTCTGAAATGATGACAGGTAGATTCAACTGTCGGTCCTAGTCGTAAACCGGAGGAGAACAAACCAACGCAAATTTGAAATCGATACGATAAACGTTACCTTCCATGCATGTTTCCCGTCACTACTCAACGCCAGTCCAAGTCAAGTTTGGCCGTAGCGAATATTAATCAAATTGTCAAACTGTGTTGAGTCCCACACTACCATCCGGATCATGCAGTCGCTCCTGTGCGACGGATGGTGTGCATAAGCAGGCATTTCCTCCCTGTGGCGTACGACTCGCGTACTGTTCCCGAGTCGGTCAATTTCAGTTGATGAGGTTTACATCCCTCGACAACGCCAGCGTGGTAATAGGTCGCTGGGCCGTGTCCAGACCTCCACCGCCATAACGCCCCACAAAAAAAAATATTAATCGAATTGGCCACGAATCCATCAGGTGCGTTCCAAGATTTATCAAACGGGATATATGTATTTCACGTCCCCGATTATCAAGCTGCATAGCAAGGGCGATCTCGACCATTGGCTTTCAACGCCGTGTCACGGAATAGAGGGTGGATTTGAGCCATCGCTAGACACAGGCAGAAGAACGTATCAGACACGAAATTAGAATTCATCAGGCATAAGAGACGCACAAGGCTCAAAGTCGACTTCTATTATGAACTGAAGACGAAGCCTCCGGTAGTGGTCGCTCGGTCAAGGGCTTGTCATCGTCGGTGAACGAGATTCATGGGCCGCCGACCCCCCCCAATATATTCCTGATTTCGGCTTTCTTGAGTGCTTTAAATCTGCATTCCGGGGCAGAACCAACGTATTGTTTTTTGGAAAAGACGGCAGCCCACCGTACGAAGGGCTAGCTCTAACCAAGAATCTGAATAGACGAACCTATATCCTAACCAATCCTCTGAATCATAGATCACGTATTTTTCATCCCATTCTTGGACTTCATTCAGCAGCAGCCTTAAGCTTCAACGGATAGACAGCGAGTTTTTGACTCTCGTGGGGTTCTTGTAGATAGAGAAAGGATTTTGGCAGGACACGCTTGAAGTTGAAAAACCCGGCCTGAGGAATCGAGGAAGGTGTCACATGTCAAGAAGTATTTGGCAAAGGCCGATGCGTTTGAAATGTGACATTCATCCGTGACGGTGTCGCATCACATTTCCTATCTTGGACCCACATGAGCCACACCGTAAGCCTATCGCTTCGTGCAAGGGAGGTTGCACAAGCTAGCCTCTTTTAGCTTCAGCTCTCAAAACCATAGAGACGGTGATCCAGCTCGGCGGCTTGTCGCCGTTGACCCTGAAGAGGATCGTTCAGGGAGCTCAGAGATTCGTCGCACGAGCCCGCAAGGCTCTTAGCGCTTAGGAAGCGCTTGAAGCTTGATGTTTTTGTCTCAATTCGTCAGTAAACATCGAGGGGCGGCCTCTAGTCTACCCCCTATTTCCAAATATGAAAGGAAGGTCTTCCAGTGTGTGTGACCTTTTTACTTTGAAAGTACCTTTCTTTGCTTACTTCATAGTACTATGCATCCGGAGCTGAACGGCAAGGCTGTGATTCAACCAGAGAACTCGCAAAACAACCAGAGCGAAATAGCGAAATAGGCAAGACAACCAGGAGGAAACAGGCGATACTACTAAGCAAAATCGAAAGCGAGGAGGAACATAGATAGAGCATGATAACAGCGCGGGAGAAGATAAACATATCATGGTGAAGGGCAGTATAGTCCGTTAATCGAGGCCGGCTCTCAGAACGGCGGAACTCTACTTCTGCTGAGAGGCATCAGTGAGTCATACTTCCCATATTCGAATTCTCTGCTTACCAGTGAATACAATTAGCTAAACGCGTACTGGGGCATCCCAGCTATGTCTGCCCGAGTCTGGCGAGTTCTCAACAAACATGACTACCAGAAAGGATTGAGAACTTCAAACGGCAATATAAGGCAGTTCAAGGTTATTTCACCTTCAAGTCAATTATGAGCGATCGAGCGTCATCGTAGCATGCCACGATATTCTTCAATCTACCCCACACGAAGGCCGGTTTATTCATATCGGAAGGCGTCCTGGTCGCGATCTCAAGTGCTCGTGCGGTAACTCTAGAGACGCGTGAATGAGTGGGTGTATGCGTATCGGACGAATTGCAAAACTGAATATCATACCGTTGAAGACGCCTCTTGAACATATCAAATTCTCCTGCGTCAAAGGATTCTGTTAACACGCATCTGTCGAACGTCTCTTTGGCAGTGGCTACAGCCTTTAACAACGATTCTGACGTGACACAGGGATATCGTAGCCGCATGAGGAAGTACCCAATTGGCAATACCACGATGAGCAAGGCGATCGTCTTTGTAACGACTGGATTGAGTCCAAAGAAGGTGAGGAGGGTCAGACTAGTGTTCTTCGGTTCTGCGACTGCACTTTTCTGCATAACGGTGGTGAGGAATTCAATAGTTCCACTGGGAGAGAGCGCTCGGATTGACGAGGTAGGTTTTTATAGTCGTTCATCAGTTCTGATTCCCAAAAGATATCACTCCAGGGCTTCGGATGTTTACTCCCTCTCCCCCCCCGTGTACACCTTATGTCATGCAGTAAATTCGCTAATACCGAGCGACTGTTAGCTGGTTCCGCCACCATCAACTCCCTCCATATGTATCATTGAAGCAGGCGTCGTAATATTGATGTCTCATTTGTGGGGGGCTGTTGCTGATACCACAAGCACAAATGGTCTCTTTCCCTCCATTCGCAACGGTGTTGGTCAGATCGCCGCGTCCGTAGTTTCTATTTCCACCAGCACACCTATTACGAAGTAGAAGGTGACCAAATGGCTGGCAGCCGGCGTATGGACCACCTCAAGGACCGCCCCCACAACAGCAATATGCGCCACCACCCGATCGATGTGTTAGCTCCAAGTTTTTTGTTAATCGTTCTATTGCCACAGATATCATGGCGTCTTTCTTTCCCTCCCCTGTGCTCAAGGCCGCCGATCTTCGATTGATCAATTGCCGCCACTTTGTACCAAAGATGCTTTACAGATTGAGATCATCCGCAGCTATGTATTTCCCCTTGACTGTAATATTTGCTCCAAACATCCAATAGTTCTGGGCCTTTTCTCGGAGACACCTTGGCCAAAGGCTGATGTGCCAAACGATGTGCCAGAGTAACATGATAGCACAAGTGACAACTTGGAAGTAAAAGATTCCTCAAGCTATCAGAGATTCTCTTGATATTTGGGTTCTCCGCTTCTTGCCGTGTCAGCTGTGTTAACCAGAATAGAGCTTGGAAGTAAAAGATTCCTCAAGCTATCAGAGATTCTCTTGATATTTGGGTTCTCCGCTTCTTGCCGTGTCAGCTGTGTTAACCAGAATAGAGCTCGCGTAGTTGGCATCACCAGGCTATTCATTAATATTGGATACCGCCACAATTTTGCCATTTGGAGCTGAATGGACATTGATATTGAGCGGCTCGCCTCTGGCGTTGAGAAACTTCCATCCGTGGAAGCAAACCCCCTGACAGCAGGCTGAAGGGTTAAAAGCCGTTGATCTCCTGCTATGTGATCATCTAAGACTGGTTGATCATACCCGGATATGTTGCCTTACCCCTCTGGAAGTCCAGTTTCAAAAACGGTCGCGCAACTTAATACCTTTCCGGCATGCACGCAACTCATGAGAGAACCAAACTTGCCGCCTCAGTGTGTAAAAAGAATCAAGAAACTGATCAGATTGTTCTATGGTCATATACTTCTTCAACCGGAACTTATGGTAGTTGAATCTCCCCACAGATCTAGAGGAGGGGTAATAAGCCTCAAAATAACCCTTTTCAACTGGTCTACACTCTATTTACTGAGGCCACCACATAAAGGAGAGTCGTATGGTGAATTTGATCCCCAACAGCAGCGAATGCTGTTGATATTATTCTCAGGTTTCACTCCCACCTCAGTAAAGTTTACCTATGAGATATTTCAGGATGGTCAGTAGCTGATGAAGGGGCGCGGTAGATGGGTTATCAACCTCATTAATCATTGACCAGCACTGGCCGTCGCAGGTCTTCTTCCGCGAATCTGTCTGAGCCCTAGTGCTTGGCTTCTATCAAACTTTTGCGTACGTTGGTTTCCATTTTGATCGTGGCGAAAAGTCCTAATGGGCTATCTCCACGTACCTTCTATTCCTCCGATTGAGAAAGTAGAGTGCGGGTAAGAATTGTGGGGCGGGTATTCCATGCCGACACTGACATGGTATTGTCTATTGGAACGTTCGGTCAACAGCAATAAATCGAAAGGCGGCAGAAGAAATGGGACAAACTTGGCCGCTTCCCACCGACTATAAATACCTACCACTAGAATGGGATCATTTCCGGTGCATTCAGGGACCGCCTTCAGCTTTCAGCGCCTGCCAGCTCTGTTTGTGAAGATGTCTGACTTTACAACGCCCCCAAATATTGGCTGAATGACAACTGGAAGAGAAGGCAAAAAAAAAGACGACGCGTGAGGTACTGTCATAGATAGGTTGGCGACTCAAACAAGTTGCGTAAGTCTACTATCTACGGAGCTTATGTGCTGTGAGATCGTCTGTCATTAGTATGATACGGCCGTAAACGGCGTAGGTAGCAGGTAATCATTAATCATTGTTCGTCGGAAAACAACTAGAATACGATTCTATGTGCTGGCTAATGAAAGGGTATCAATCTGTGGAACTGATGAGCGGACCAGACGATTATGAAAATAATACTATATCCTGGCACTCTTCATTTACTGTTCTCATCAACAGGATCGGAGAATCCCCGATAAAACTCCTTCGCACACTCTTCCAACCCCAACGGTACGTAGTCTGGGTACAGTTCCGTAGCATCCAATGCTTCCCCATCTTTGACCGCGTTCTCAACTGTGTTATCCCCGCGAACAAAAAAGGCCCTAACATATTCGTAGATGACCTTGTTCGTGGGGTCTTCACTAACTTTAGATTCGATTTCTTGACCTGTAAGCTATCGGATTTTTTATTAAACATGGGCGGGCCAAAAGATCTGCTACTCACTCTCGTGTAATCCCCAAACTTCTCACCGGACACTTCTTCGCCGACTTTCCATGCTTCCCCAAGCGTACACTCCCCATCGTACGTCATCACCGTCCTGTTCAGGGTTCTTTCATCGGTGATTATCCTTTTGACGAATTCCCCTACACGTTCGAGAGTCGTGTACGCTGTCTTGAGATCACCGGAGCCGTAGAACACCGTCTGTGGATGATTATTCACAGAGGCAGAGTGAGGAGCCGGAAAGAGCTGATGAGTCCAAACGCCAATGTAAATAAATGTGTAAGGAATTTCATGAGCCTTGATGAATTCTTGCGTGAGGAGTTTCTGTGTCACCGGATAAACAAGGGTCAGAAACATTCGGCGCCACGACCGACAAGCGAAGAACCCAACTCACCCCATCCTGATAAGCCATCGCTCCTTTCGGCGCCCAAGGCCCAAAATCAGACGGAACGACCCGTTTAACGCCAGCCTTTTTCGCAGCTAAAAGAATCTTGTTCTGTTGCCCGGGCTGAAAGGGAACAGTCGTAAGAATCAAAACGTCGACATCGTTGGATTTCAAATGTTCTTGGAGGGTTTCTTCGGTGTCGTCTACAATATCCCCAGGAATGATCTGAACATTCCGGGACTTCTTGAGTTCTGAGATGATAGGGTTCGGTAAGGAGTTTTCGAGAGTGCTTGGGCGAATTAATGCGATGAGGTTCTGTAGTGAAGGCGGTTAAACACTTCCGGACAGTCCTTGGAATATTTGGAAAAAGTTCACTAACAAAATTCTCCGGTTCCGCGGCCAATGCTCTGGCAATAGAAGATCCAGTTTTGCCCGTGGCTCCAACGAGAAAGACGGTTTGTTTGGAGATAGACATCTTTATGAGTGCTTGAGGTTGAGGAGGTTAATGAGCTCGATGATTGTTGGGTCAAGAATGAGAGGTTCCACGGGCTTTATATATGACAAATATAAATGAATTCGGGACAACTTTGGGATCTAGAAAGCGGCTCACAATAGTATGGTTTTGCGTGGGATCAACCGAGTCCTTCGGGAATCGGGATTTCCAGATGGATAGGCCGATGGATTTGGGAGAAAATAGGAGTTACTTCTATAGGAGAGTGAGTGGTCATACGAATAAGGGAGGGGTGATAGGCTATATATGCATGAACCTCCGTAGTTCCAAACCGTAAAATTATTCTGAACTTGTTCTGAGCCGTCGGTCGATAAGAAAATACTGCAAAAATGGATGATAAGAGTAGGTAAACGTCAGGCATCAATTTCGACAGATTCATCATGAAATAAAACGCACTTCCAGCTAATTTTTCATATTCTGGACCTAACGACGCTGCACCCATGAACGTGCTTACTACCTCAAACCGCGAGTCAGATCATATAGTGTTCGAGGTTGCATTGTTCGGAATTTTGAGGTCGGCCGCTGTCACTCTCCTAAATCGTCCGTTCAGCTTCAATTCAAGAACAGGAAAAATGTAGAATTTGGATCTGTGCAAGTTCGCAAAATCAGGAGACCTCTGAAGAGTGAAGGACGACCATGATTATGAACGTCAAATGAACTGTAAGGCTGACCTAACCCTAATTGCTTTGTAAGTTAGTTGATCTCGTGTCGGGATCGCTCGGAGTTACCCACATAGTCCCACGCCCCCTTCGCTAGCCTAAGCCTCTTCTTCCTGTCACCCTTGGCTGATATTTGGCCTCTCTTTCCAGCTTGTCGACCGGTGCTTTTCTCTCAATCCGAGATTAACTTCGGCTATCAAGGCCTCATACCATGTTCTATCGTTTCCTCCAAGTTCTGCGGCATCATACTTTCAGTTGATAGCTTATGTGCACAGTGCTCAAGCGGCCATAGCGTGAGTTCACATCCTTGGTTCATCTCAATAATACTCGGCGCACGAACGTGAAACTGTAAGAATACCCCTTGTCTTGATTTTCTGCAGATAACTGAGTCCCGGATTATAGACAGCGATTTGAACAGGGTCATTCTTCGAATACGACTCAGCGGGCTTTCTGCATTCGATGTGACAATATGGTGCAAAATGCAGACGGGCACAGAAGAGTTTTAAATGGGGAAGAGCTGTGACCGGACTACTAGGTTCCTACCTCCCTGGAAGGATGCGCAAGGAATGAACACAAGTAAGTTGTGAACCTTGTATACTCGAGAGACTAAGAGAGCAGCTTTTTCTTATAGAGAGGAGGGTGTGCGGGCTCTTCGGAATGCCCAGCACTAGTTGGATTGAGTACGCTGAACGAGAAACTCCGAGATCAGTGTCACTTAGACGCGGCGAGGGTCGGAGAGGAGGTAGCGTCATCGCCCGGCCCGATCAACGCCATTCGTAACCCGATTACAAAGCACTTTCGGCCACACGCTTTGAATTGGCTTTGACTTGAATGACCACCTTGAGGCTTGCGTGGCACATTATCACGACGACCCACGGCACAGAATCTCTGGCTTAAACGTCACTTCGTTCCCGGCCTTGTAGCAGTGCGTCAATTTTGAAGGCATAAATAGCACTTAAGAATGTGCCTAGAACACGACGACTTGTGTGCGCTTGCTCATCGTGCTTACAGTGAATAGAAAACTTCATCGTTTTCCTCATTTCCAGACATATCGGAGCGCCGTTTTACTGCGCAATCCGCGGCCTTTCTCAACTTCTTCATCGCAAACCTATCACGGTTCTTCTATGTATATCAGCTTTCAATTGAGCGTAGCGCTCTGACTCCAACAGCTGTGGAGGCTGGAGGTTGAGCCCGGAACTTCCAGCACGTTCATGGTATAAAAGTAGTGGAGGAAGAGACGCAGACCTCAACCTCATGAGCATCTTTAATCTTTTCAAACACGAAGCAGCTACTACCACTGGTTCTCCGGCTCCAGACCAAACGTCTTACGCCCAACATCCCGATAAGGCTGGACTTTTGGTGGCCGGAGAACTAGAAAAGGCGTTGGAAGAATGCAAAACGAACGTAGCAAGGATTGCAGCGGAATGTAGAGCAAAGAACAGGAGATTCAGGTAAGCGCCGGATTTCTCAGAAACTTGTGATTTGTCTGTTGATTTGACATTGTTTCTAGGGACCATGAATTTGACCTTGAGAATGATTCTTTGCGATGCCTACATGGTCTCGGGCAGTCCTTGGAGGTTAATTACACTCCGTCCGATGTACAGCGTGTCACGCAAATATTCGAAAAGCCACAGTTCTTCCCAGGGAAGGCGAGCTCTAGTGACATTATTCAAGGACTGTATACCATCGGGGATTGCTGGTTTGTTTCTGCATTGGCGACTATGGCTACTTGGGATGGTCTTGTGGAGAAATTCTGTGTCGCAGTAAGTTTAGAGATCTCACTCGTCCATTCATTCGTTTTTTGTAACTAATCGATGTCTGCCAATTTTAGAGAGACGAGCAAATCGGAATCTATGGATTTGTCTTTTTCAGGAACGCTTCTTGGGTGAATATTATAATCGACGAGTACGTGCTCCTCGTGTTTTTCGGAGTTCTGTATTCTGATCAATCTTTCTCTCAAGCTTTCTCTTCACGAGCATCCCCAAGTATGAAGAGCTTTCATTCAATGAGAAACAGCTCTATCATCATAACAAGGAAAAATTCAACAAGGAAGCGAGAAAGAATGGGAAAGTCCTGTACTTTGCTAGGCCAGGTGCTGATGGCGGAACATGGGTTCCGTTGATCGAGAAGGCTTATGCGAAGCTGCACGGGAGCTATGCGTCTCTGCATGGAGGGCAGTCATGCGAGGCAATCGAGGACCTTACTGGGTACGTGGGTGACGTTACTTCCATTCCACCCAGCTCATCTCAATCTGCTTCTAGAGGAGTCTCAACTATCGTTTCTTCGAATGTGAGCTTGCCCCCTGTCATCTGAAAAATTCGAACTTTATGAACTTCATAAAAAGGATATTTTAGACGTTGACAAATTCTGGACCGACGAACTTTGCAAGGCCAATGTCGACCGTCTCTTTGGATGTGCATATCAAACGCTCGCCAACACCCGTAACGGCGGTGTTCGAGTAGATCTGAGTGGACTTCATGGTAATCACGCCTACTCAGTCTTGCGGGCTGTCGAGTATAAAGGGAAACGTTTCGTTGTCATTCGGAATCCCTGGGGTGAGTCGGAATGGACCGGTCCTTGGTCGGACGGTGCGAAGGAATGGATGGAAACAGAGTGGCAAGAGGCGCTTCCGGCGTTGGGACATACATTCGGTGATGATGGACAGTTTGTTATGGAATGTCTGTGGATTTCCTAATTTTCCTACCCTGGAGTTTAAGGCTGACCTGAACTTGATTTTAGACAAGGATTTCCTTGAATGTTGGGACCAGATCGATCGTACTTTACTGTTCGATTGTTCTTGGGTCATGTCATCTCAGTGGCTTCAGGTCACGGCCAAACCTTTTCCATCTGCCTGGACGTACGGAGATATCTCTTGTGAGTCAATTAATTACGGTTTAAAAAAATCCCTCTGAACGCTCTCGATTAAAAGTCACTTTCAGTTTACCTGCTGCTTCGCCTGCCGTGATCGTACTCTCGCAATTGGACGACCGATATTTCCGTGAAATCGCTGGACGTTGCTATTGGACCTTTGACTTTATCCTCTTCAAAAAAGGGGAGAAGCAACATGTTGGTGTTTCTTCTGCATCGAGGCTAGGCTGCCGCAGTGTCAACTTGGAAGTTGACCGTCTAGAAGCTGGAGACTATGTTGTCCATGTATGTTTTTTTTCTCTCTTTCTACCGTGACCTTTCACGAATTTCACAATTATTTGAAGGTCCGACTTGACCGTCGTATCAGGTCTGATCGACCTAAAGTAAGTTTTCATCGGTGGTTCTTTTAGATAAATGATTAATTTATCCGACATTGATAGGATTACTACGAGTCAAAATTGGCGGAATGGGATCAGCGGAGTCTATCTCGTGCTCTGACTGAGAGAGCCGAGAGTCGATCTATCGCTTCGAGTGCGTTATGCTTTCTATAATTCATTTTGACAAATATGCTGAAGCGGCTTGTCCGTATAGATTTCCATGCTGAGTGAGTATATATCTCGACCTCTCAAGTATGCATCGGACCTTGAAAAAAAACCTTCCGACAGTGTCGAAACTAAGAATCTTGCCATCCCTCTTAACATCCTCGCTGGCCAAGACCTCTCCGAGCTTGAACAGAAGGCACACGAGATTGCCAAAGCCAAGAAGGAGGAAGAAGAGAAATCTGGAGAAGAGGGTCGGAAAACTGATCAGCAAGAAGGTGAAGGTGAAGATGCGAAGATCAAGAACGAAGCGCCGGCTACTAGTGTTCCGCTTCCGGACGATGGAACTGTTACGACTAGGACCGAGAGAGTTATTACTACCGTCACGAAGAAAGGGGTGAATGGGGAGGTTGTGGAGACGAAAACGACTGTTGTGGAGAGCGTTGGATATGGTCCTGAAGCTGGTTCGTCTGACACCAGTAAGAGCGAAGATCCCCCCAAGGAGGTTACACCGTTTTCAACCGCCGAGGAGGACGATTCTATTTTTCTCGGGCTGAAGGTTTATACTAAAAAGGAAGCTCCGGTCGAGATCAGCGGGCAGCTTAGACATGAGATGGAGGTATCAGCTGCGTTGGCTTTGAAGTAAAAAAAGGGGGTCATGTTCGATATGGAAATTGGAATTTTTTATGTAGCTTTAACTAATCTTGTATTCATCGTCTTATATATACTGTAAAATAACAAATCAACCCCCGTCTGTCCCCAAAATCGTGGAACATTACGGTGTCCTCGACATAATCGTTGAGGCCATACAACTTCAACTTCGTCATCTAACAAGATCTCTTTTCTCTTGAGCTGAGATCTCTTTGCCCTCTAGTGAAAACAGCCCGTAGCGCACCTCCTTGGTAAACATGAGGGAGTGAAATTCAAAGGGCGGTTCACTTTGACCATGCCCAACAATACAAAACCCGCGCCTGTTTGGAGCTCTCTCCCAGGAGAACAAACCAGAGAATGACTTGTTTTTTTCTTCCAAGTACTTTGAGATCTCCTTGTCGAAACCAGGACTGACACCCGTTTCATCGATCGCCTTGACCAAACGGAAGGTGTCGACGAAGATATAACGTACGGAGGTGCATAGAGCTGCATCTCGAGTGCATGTAGAGATACCGGCAAAGTCGCGAAGATGGAGGAAGTCATAACTGCAAAAGTCGGCGATCATGTCAATGAGTTCCGGCGGAAGTTTCTCGAATAGACCGCCGTGAGAAGGTGGTGGTCCTCCCTCAAGCTTGAAACAGTTAGGATCAATCTTGCTAGCCAGACGTGCAAGCGCTGTGATACCTGCCGAAGATCGTGGCTCGCAGAGGCGGTCATCGGGGAAGAAGGGCATACTCGTGGTATGCGTGAATCTGAACTCTTTCCTGTCAACTCGAACTACCGCGCATCGCGTACCGGAGAAAAGGACAACATACACGAAAGGTTCTTGAGGAACGGGTGTGGTAAATTTTTCCATAATCGCTTTGAAAAGGTTGTAGGAACTGGTGTGAAGACAATTTGGATTATCGAGATGATTTTGAAAGGAAAGAACCGTGTTATGTCGCAGGAGATAGACGTTAGGACATCCGGGCAGGGGCGGCGGGTCCGGCAGGATGCGTCGTGATATCGAGCTGCAACTTGAAGGGAAGTAACGGAATCCGTAGAAGTAGGGACGGAAAATGTGGCAGATGAGGTCATTCAGTCTTTGGTAGGTGTCAGCTGGAATCGCGTCCAGTGTACTAGCACCACCGTTCGCTTCTAGCTTCACATCGATGTATGTGATCCTCATCCGTCGACCACTGTGAAATTTGGCGCACCCAACCAGTATTTCGACCCAGCGGAGGCGGAGTGTTTCCGTAGGTGAGAGTCTCTTTGACTCCTAATATCTTGTGAAGCGGTGCGGTCCCTGCGCAGAAGAGGGAGTAATTGTGAAGGGCTGCTGGATCTTCTTCTGAAGGGCGGGGAAATATCCTATGAACGTATGCATATTTGGAGACTCGGAGCTCTGCGGCGTAGTCACTGTTCAAGTAGCCCTCCATAGGCAAGCAGTCAAATAAGAAGACCTCCTTAGTTGGTAAGTAGTCAAGTCAGTGCAACTGGCCAGATAATGAAGGAATCAGTGGAAGTTTCTCGAGATGACCGACGCTGAGAACATACCGGGCGACCATTGACCAGAAAACACAGATTGTCGAGATCCATCTCCCATATCCACTTATAATTGACATCGAGTCGCGGTCGGCAACCAAAGAAGTAGCATTCATATTTAGTGCATTTGGCGACGTCGGCTGCCTCTGCCTCTTCCGGAGAAATATCCCATATCATATCAGCGATGTTTTTTTCCATCATAGCACGGTGTCTCTCGAGCCCGAACTTGCCACCCCTCGCCATCGGAGTGTTTTGGGATTTTGTTGAGTAATTTCACACCGAGACCTTCGGGATGAGAATCTTGATGCATGCGTTACCTTTGTAGCTGTAGACGATGAAGCCTCCGATGGCCATGATGGGAGTGGCGGCAGAGACGGGAAATAAATACCCTTTTGACTCCCTTTATATGCGCAGCCTGATGAATCAGGGTGTTACTTAGCCTCCCCTGTTTCTCTTCCTGATCTGCACATTACCTTGTTCATTTGAAGACAGCCTAAGCCGATGACCTGAGAATTTTTGCCGGAACACGGTTTCCTCGAAGGTGTTCAGCTGGCTCCTTTTTATATGCAGCCTATCACTGAAAACTAGGACCTAATCCAGAGACACCCGCAACTTGAAAGCGCCGCTGGTAAGGAAACCAGACACTACTTCAGAGCCTCCTCCTTCTTTACCCCCTCAGTATCAGCACTTACATTAGAGTACCACTCCGGCCAAGCCTCGCCCTAGCCTTGTCAACCTCATCAGCCCTCCTCCTTGACTCCCAGACCTCTCCTCCACCTCCTCCTCAAGCCTCCTCAAGAACAAGCTCAAACTCCACTCGAAGCAGCCCATCTTCGTTGTCTCTCCGCACGTTCAGCACCCCTCAAATCCGTTTGGAAATTGAATTTCGAACGGTTTTGTACTAGCGCACGAGAGATAAGGAAGATATTACCACGAAATCGGTTCTATTCATTCCTACGTGTCATCTAGGATGTGATGGATATGTTAGACCGACGTCCTGGATCTAGTGTAAAAGCTGTTTTTCAAGCGCAAGTCCAAACGTTAACGTTCACCAGCACCTTTCGAAGCCTTCTATCGAACTTCGACTCGCATTCCAAGCCCCAGACGAGTTGTATATGAGCAAAAGTGATACCAACGTACGGATTACATGCAAAAGTTTTGTTTGCAAAAAAAAAAAAAGTCCGTCGTTCAAGCATATATTAAAAAAGAAAAGGAAACAGGGGGTCATACAACAAGAAAAAAACCCCAACAACCTAAACTCCAAACTCTACTTCCCCGCCCAAAACTTCAAAAACTTCTCCTTGAACGTCTTTCGTGCCTCCTTCTCCTCCCGCTGCTCCAGCCCTGTATCTACCCCTTCAACTTTCTCTCCACCCGGCGTAACATTCATAACCGCATTCTGCTGCTTCCCAAGATAATAATTCGTCTGCAACATCCCCAAAAAGAGCGGTATAAACGAAATACAAAGCGCCGGAACGACCAGATACCACAACGTCTCTCTATACGCTTCAATCGCTCCTGTCCGGATAGGACTAGACATCGGATACGTCCGGATCGTACGAATATTCCCGAAAAACGTCGTGACTTGTCTGTCCGTCACCGAACTGGGCAGGTGTTGGCGTAAAAGTCCAGGCATCTTATCCGTCCATATCACAGCAGCTAATGCGGAGCCAACAGCTGATCCGATTCCGGTGAACAACGACAAGAGGGAGATGGATAAAGCTAAATCTTGATGTGGCACTGAGGCTTGTGATGCTACTCTGGATCCTACCACACTAAATGCTCCACCTGCACCGATAAGCACTTGTGACATGGCGAAAGCGGCCGTAGACTGGGTCGCTTTTTTACCGGAAAGAAGGATACCGACGCCGATAATTTTGATGCACAGACCTATAATTTGGAGGGCTTTGTATCTGTGGGTCCAGCGGAAGATTAGACCTGCGATGACGCCGAAGATGCAGAGACAGAGAGTCATGGTATTGTTGAAGTATGTCCAGTTTCGGACGGACCATTGTTCGACGATGTAGATGAAGGAGGAGAAGTATAGACCTCGGAGTTGGCCGGCCACTGCGCGAAAGACGGAGTTGAGTATTATCCTGGAAAGAAGGATAGAAAGGCACATACTAAAGTAGAAGAAATCGATCCCAGCAGCACACATGAACGTCTTGTTGAGGAGTAAACGTCTAGGCGTGATAGGTTTGGCGGCAAAGTATCTCTCATAGAGCACAAATATGATCAATATCACCCCTCCTACGACCATCATCGCAATCATCGAAGGGTTCTTCCAACCATTCTTTGCGTAGGCTTTCAAAGAGAACGGAAGCAGCAACAAAGACCACCCAAAGCCAAGTAAAATCAACCCAAACGCGTCAATTTCAGTGAGATTGGCTTTCATGCGGTCCTTCCAAGCGAGGTTCGTGGGGGCTGCTTCAGCTATAACGAGACCATGAGGTCCTTCTTCACCCTTCTTCTCTGCCAAAGCACGGGCTTCGCGACGTGCAGCATTGGAAGAAGCCATGTTGACGATGCCCAACTTGTGGGCTTTTCGTTCGAGGTAGATGAGAGTGAGGATAGCTGGTCCAATGACGACTGGCATGATGATCGCAAACCTAGCGAGATAAAACGTCAATTGAAACAAAAAAAAAGAAGATGAATGGGAAACGTACATTCCATACCCCCACCTCCAACCATCCCCATCACTAAGAGCCTGCACGATTTCTCCTGCAAACCAGGTATTGATAACAAACGGCATTGAAAGCATCGAGCTGACAAATCCTCTCCACTCCAGAGTCGTCAAATCACCGACGATAATATCATTCAAGAGGTCCAACCCAGCGCCTGCTATCGCCGCAAATACCGAGCCGACGACATACGCAGAGAAGTTTGTGCAAGTAGCGATAATAATATACCCCAGGACGTAGAGAAGAACGACGAGGATGTACGTATATGGACGAGAGGTGACGTCGGAAAGCTTTGCGAGGAAGGGTTTACAGACTGAAGAAATGATTTTGGTGGCGACGGCGAGGGCTGACAGGTTAGAGTGCTCTTCGAAGGATGAGGTGACGAAAGGTTCGTAGTTGGATGTGGTAGAGGTGTCGAGAGAGTATGCCCATGCGCAGACGAGGACCGATCCTGCGAGAGCCCACATCATTGTTTTCCCTCCACTACCCTGTGAAGCTCGATAGACGGCTTCCATACGGTTTACACCGGTAGATTGGAAGTACGAAGTGGAAGAGGAGGGAGTGCTAAGGTGGGCATTGTGGTCTTCCAAGCTGGATCTTGACTTGTTGTCAGAAGAATCATCTACGCCTTGACCTAGTTGGGACATGACGGGTCGTACTGGGGCAGCGGTCAATAAGAATGCGGAAACATAAAGATGAAAAGGGCATTCACAAATTCGGACGACTAGGAAGGGCGAAGGGAAGGAAGAAGTCGAGCGAAATCGGTCGAGCTGGACCTTACGGTATAAAAGGGCACAAAAATTGGGGACCCGAACCGTCGGCTTTGTTATCAGATTAGACAAGCGTCCCGTTTATCACATGATCCTGCCAGACCCTGCCATAAAAATTACGTCCCTAGAATTAATTTATCGAGAAGGCTTCAGCCAGTGGTCTGGTCCATCAGAAAGAGTCAACTCACGAGACACAAAGTATAAAAGACGGGCTTTATAAAGAGCGACAGAAAAGTTGACACGGAATCCTGCGAGGGTCGGAGAGTTCGGGTGGATCCTCTGTAATATGATATTTTGAGGCGTAGTAATCTTATCTGATATGGGATTAGCTTTCTACCGTTGATGCGCCGGTGCTGGTGGACCGCAAAGGCCCTGAATTCGAAGGAACTGTTCGGGTTGAGTCCCTGGTATAGAGTCTAAACCGGAAAGAGGACCTGGGGCCGAGCCGCCGAGCCTTTCCATGTGCCTGATTCGATGGCATGTTGGTGAGGTCGATACAATTGTCCGGAGGGTGCCTGCCGAACCCAGGTAAGTAATTATGATAGAATTTCGGGATAGGAAATCCATTTTTTGTCAAGTGAAAAAGTGTCCTGCAAACTTCGGTCATATGTTGTGTGAAAACTGCATTCAAAGACCTTCTTGTATGTATGTATGGCATCCAACTGAGTCGTTTTGAGGTGAGGGTGTGCGAGACTGGACGGGTGATTGAACTTGAATACGGCACAGACGGTTGAGGCACTGCTACTCAGTATTCATGAATGATGGTCATGGCTGATTTACGACCACTGTGGTATCTAAGCACCTATCTTCCCGGATTCTGCTCGAAAAGTGTCAGCTCGAAATCGATGAAAGACGTTTTACTTACGTAGGCTCAATATCGGGCAATGGCGGAAGATCCTTGGAAGAAGTGTTGGCGCGCTGCTGAGTGGTGCGGAGAAGCTTGAAACGCGTATTCCGTTCAATGATCCTCGAGATATTCGCAATGGAGTTCTATTGATGAACGACGTAACCCACTGAAGGTCGGCAGTGATGAGGAGCTCCGCTGAGGCATGCTGTTTACCTTGATGCCGGTCATTATCAGAGATTTGGGGAACTTTTGACCCTTTGAAGTGACGCACAGAAATGTGATTGTGAGAATTGGAGAATCTGGGAACCAAGGTCACAGTCAGGGTCGTAGCCTGGCTAAAGGGGCTGACTGAATAGATGGGATTTACGTTCATCAGCGGGGGGCCCATATGCATCTTTCCCAATACACCACAAGACACTGAACGCGGGTAGGGATGTGAAGATAATCATCGTCAGCGCTGCTCATGACAGCGAGCTCGACGAATACTTCAGTAGTGTCCGACCAAGATGACATCGTGCCGACACTTTGCCAAATAAAGCACAATACCGGCTAGGATCATCCCTGAAATCATCATTCATGCCAAGTAGGGCAGAGTTCGCGAATTTTCCGCTTCCCTGGCTTTACCTCCCTTTTCATTTCCCTCATGGCGGGTCAAAACGGGCTGCGTAGACGACGAGCAGGACCTCCAGCTGATTTAGATGGCTTTAAAGAAGACGAAGTGCCTCGAGAAGAAGTAGTTTGGGGAAAGACTCCAGGCGGTGAAGGTATATGCGTGCCCATCGACAGTGACAGGGACGAAAGCTAATTCTTCCATGCAGTCTTCCGAGTGCCTGTAACTCACGACGTCCTCACACTTCTCAACCCCACGTATCCTAAGAGTCACATCGACATTCTCAATCTCGCCCTCTTGGGATCCCAAATCGCGTTATTTTTCATCTTGCCTCGTCGCGTCTCTCAAGTTTTTTTCCTGATATATTTCACCTTCTGGCGTGCTGCATATGATGCTGGGCTTGGATGGGTTCTTACGAAGCAGAGCAAGAAGAAATGGATTGTTCGTCAAGTTCAGGCCCGTGGGTGGTTAGATGAGAAACGGCGACCTGAGGTGAAGAACTGGATTAGAGCTCAGTTGGCTGGCAAGATGGGCAAAGATTACTCGTTTGATGTGCGTATATCCTTCTCTATCGATGCTCATGGCTATCTGACTCTCCCGTTTCATTTTACTCAGGAATTACCTCTTGAATACAACACATGGTTGTTATTTCGTCAGGCAGTCGATATCATCCTCCTCAAGTACGTAACAAGATGAGCCGTCTACGTGCAGGCTACTGACTGTCTGGCCTAGTGACTTTGTAGCATACTGCATGTTTGCATTCTCGTGTTTCCGAGTTCCGGATGGCCTCTCTACCTTCATCCACGTCATGAGGCAAGTAAACGCTCAGTTTACCATCCCGTCACATTCGGAGCTTAGTGGCGTTGCGATAGATGGTTTGGGGGTCTCTTCTTAATCGCCTTCAACCTATGGGTGAAAACCGAAGCCCACGATGTGGTGAAGGACTACGGCTGGTACTGGGGAGACTGCTTTTTCCAGCGAGGCAACCTTGTCTTTGACGGAGTTTTCGAATTGGCTCCTCATCCTATGTACTCTGTTGGTGAGTAAACTAAGCGATTTATCTACGTTCCCGGGTCTGAACACCCTTCAGGTTACGCAGGTTATTACGGATTATCACTGATTATTGGAAGTTATGCTGTTCTGTTCGTCAGTTTGGCCGCCCATGCTGCCCAGTTTGGGTTTTTGGTCTTGTTTGAGAATCCGCGTGAGTTTGCCGAAGTCCTGACTGTCCGGTAACAACACGCGCTAACGAGAGCCTCCACGACTAGATATCCAGAGGAACTACATCAAACCGAAAGCCATCGCTAAACGTACACCAATTATAGCTCCCGATGTGAGACCACAGCCTCCAGCAGATTCGGTTTATTTGACTACTCCATCGGTTACGGATGGCGAGACTGCCACGGATACAGAGTTGGAGACGGAGACGGAATTGGAGGACGCTCCAACTAATGCTATTGATACGAATTCTTCAAAAAAGAGACACAGCCGGCACTCTTCTTCGACGGGCTCGCAGTCTCCTGAAACTCCTAGTCGACTGGGGTCTAACGAAATCCCCTCGAAAAAGAAGGCCGTCTCTCAACATGATCTTTTGAACAAATATTTCAGAAGGGACACCCTGATTCTGAGGAACGTCGACCCCTTACGGTGAGTTGGTCGTCGATGCGCCTGCTACATTATTGATCTGATGTCCTTACTTACGACAGTGCCACCGATTTCATGCTCATCCTCGTTATCGCCTATTCGTTATTCTTCGCCTTCATTCCCAGAGTTTCGGACGATACTCTACTCGGACTCCACTTTGTTCATGCATCTGCGTGGTGCATCTTCCACTGTTTCGGACTCGGTCTTTTACTTCGCGCACAGAGCGAAAAGAAATTTTTGGTCAAACATTATATCAGCAACTACCATTATCAGACTAATGATGGGGGTAAAGGAGCAATCATCGAAGCGTTCACGAATTGGAAGGCGATATATAATCTGAGTCTTTGCATGACCAATGGTTAATATCCCCCTTTCGACGTTAAAAACTGTCCTGACGAACGAGATCCAGTGTCGTTGATGGGTGTGGTATGGAAGACTTATTCCATTCCTCGCGAGTGGACGGTCGGACACGAGTTGCTACGCCATACTCTTGGGACCGTATGTCTTGGTTGTCTTTCTTAGTTTCTGCCCCCATACCTAAAAAAATTGCGCTTCCACGGTAGCTTCTCATCGGTTTGCACGTTTGGGCATCCTTGGAGTCGTACGAGGTTTTAGGCGTCTTCGGTAAGCCTTGAATTCTTTATCCATCCTTTATGTGGATGCTAAAGGTCACCTCTCGCTAGGATGGTTCTTTGGTGACTTTTTCATGGAGGAATTTCCCGCTCACTTGGAGTACTCGGGTATCTATCGGTCGGTTTCTGTTTCAGAAGTATTCGACATGACGGGTATTTTCTAATCGCCGTGCTACATAGATTCCTCAACAATCCAGAAATGATGGGCGGTGCCGCTTGGTTCGGGTTTAGTCTTATTGGTGGCAGTAAACTAGTACTATGTCTCGCGGTGTTGAGGCATCTTGCTCATTGGTGGTTCTTAAGGAGCGTCGAAAAGTGAGTGATGGCTCTTTCCCGTTTCGGACTAAGCTAAATTTGATAAACTACTTCTAGTCCGCATATGCACAAACTATACGGTGATTCACTTCGAAAAGAAGCAGGTTTCGTCAAGGTTATCAAGAGCGTTGCTAGCAAGAACGCTAGGATTCTTGAATTTCGAGCTGGTCGACATGCACCTGAGCTTAAGAGGGTAGCTAAAGAAGTCAAGGGAACGTTCGATAAGGTTTTGGAAGAAACTGCGGATGTTGTCGAGGAGTTCTTGGCTAAATGTGAGGAAATCTTCTTTGCGCACGCGGAGAAGAAGAAACTGATGGGGTGGGTTTGACGGTAACACCCTAGCTCGACCCAAGATATCGGAAGTAGTCCAAGACACTAAGGTACTTTTGCAACAGTCACGAGAGAAGCTGGTCATTACGTTCGTGGTTCCTTTTTTCTTGCTTTCCCCGTCTTACCCCGATGCGCTGATAACAATTTTTCTCCTTTCTACGATTCCGTTTAGACGTGTCGCCAATGATATGTCATCTTACGATACTTCAAAGTACAAGGCGATCATCTTGCCTAGTTCGGAGGGTACGTTGCGATTCAGTATCGGGGAACCTATCCAAGTGAGATGGCAAGCGCCACATATGCATTCTCGAAAGGATTGGATTGGGATCTATAGGGTCAGTTCAATTACCCCTTTTCGATTGAATGGTCGGGCTGTCGATTTACGAGCTAAAGTTTCTTCTCGTTTAGGTCGGTGCAAATAAATCAATGCTTGTCACCAAAACTTCATCAATGGGCATGTGGGTGCCTGTCCACAATGAAGAATGGGATGGTGATGTCCCTCTTGGACTGGAGGATCGACCTGAGATGTCCATAAGGGAGTCAGAAAGTGGCGTTGTAACATTCAAAGGTGATACTCTGCCATGGCAGGCTGGGCGTTATGAGGTGAGTCAAAATGACATACGGGCGAGGGGTTTCTCGGTCGACTGAAGATGACAATAGGTCAGGTATCATCATGATGGGAAGTACAACGTTATGAGCACTGACGGGCCGTTGGAGGTTTACGGTACGTGCTGATTGCTTTTTGATGTCCTTTCCTGTCGCTCATAACTTCCATCATTTTCTTTTAGTTGACAAGCCGTCCGAACTCACGTTTGACTCAGTCCGCAACTGTTTGATGCGGACGATACCTTTATGCCTCGACTCTGATCCTGACTTGATTCCCCTCTCTTGCAAAGCTGGCCACGAGATCAAGGTCAGAGGAGGAGGAGGACCGAATGATGTGGGAGGTGACAACGAGAAAGATGCGGACGATTTCAATTTCTGGTCGGAGAGGCAGGCTAAAAGGATTTATACGGTTATAAAGCAAGCCTTTGATGTTGAAATCGCACCGGAGGTCATTGTGGCCGATGCTAATTTGACGGCTTTGGCTAATCGGATATTATTGTCCAAGCAGATGTAGATTGTTCGTGTTTCAGTTTTTACCATACATATACATACCTGGCTTGGGACAGTTATTTGGATAGCTTCGTTGGAGATAGTCATATTGATATCGGAAGTTAGTGGGCCTTGTTCTTGTCAGTAATCAATCGGATCCTTGGCCGGGTGCTTTCATGCTTTTGCAGATCCCTTGCCCTTGTTTTTTTTTGGAAGTACGTGCGTCCTGTCAAACATATACTAGATTGCTCCAGTAAGAGTCCGGACTCTGCCCGGAGGACACGATCTGTCATGTTTTGCTTTCCGCGGGTCTGCGTCAAATATTAGCTTGATAGTACCACGGTAATTGGTGTCTTAACGCCTTTTTCAGATCAATACATTCCTCGGAGAAGGCGATTGGAAAGAAGCTACAACCTTGAAGCATAATCCATTGACTGACAATGCACCGCGCCAGTCGGAACGTTTGACTAGAGTACAAGAATATGATTCATGACAATCATCTCGATGTCGATGCATACAAAGCCCCTGTGGCACGAGAAATCCTTACGACGTCCCGACAAGTCAAACTGTGTCTTGGTTCTCTTTTCAGAGTGCCACCAGTTTGGAGAACGGCCTTGTACCTATCCCCGACCACAGCTTCCCAATTATCGATTCCGACAGACCTCCCCCCCAAAAGGACAACTCGAGGTCTCTCGTCTTCTTTTCCTGAGATGATTAAATCTTCTGATACTTCACTTATACTGTTGGAGTGTTGGAATGTAACAAAAAAAGGGTTTTTCGTTGCAGAATTTCAACTTGCTTACCCGTGTAAATGGGACGTGTAGAATTTAGCGGTAGTGATGACCACACTTCTAGGCTCCAATAGGACAGAAAGAACTGGAACGGGATCTACACTGCGTCCGGTAATTGTAATTGGGTCTTTTTGGGCCTTAGGACCTAGATCAGCGCCTTCAATAGCGCCTTCAATAGCACCTTCCTCTCCTGACTTGTACCGGTAATAGTGAAACATCGTGTGTGACCCGAGCGAGATCGTGGCGACGACAGGATGATATGCTGGCCCGTCTTCATGAGGCTGAATCAAGAGGGCGGGAACTGAGTTCATGGGTTTGAACACAGATGGACGTTTCGTACCATTATACCTTGTCCAGGAAGATACTTTTCCGGGAAAATGAGTTCTCAAATGAGCAAGGCCTGAGGAAATAGAGAGAAATAAGCGGGAGTACCTCGTTTAAGATTATATGGTTAGGAGCCCCATGAGGAGCTCCTTGAAACGCGCCGGTATTTTTGAGACGCGCGACGATATCAGGGCTGGCAGATGTTAGGAACCGTTGGGGGGGCGCTAAGGAGAGGAACAAAGAGCTCTCACTATTTGTCGATGAAAGACGGGAATGGCTCCGGGATTAAAATGTTCTTTGCTGTCAACTGCCCACCTGTTGACATTGAGTGGGTCTAGCCCTGCTGAATCAATAAGTTTGCGACACCTAATAGTTGCAATCTGCGGTGAAAAAAAAAAGTTAGATGCATAGGCCAAGAACTTTGTTACCGCCCACCTGCGGTTCGCGAGGTTCTTCCATTTCTGTCTAGGCGACTCGACTATCTGCCACCACCGTGAACAAAGTAAATCTGTCATAGATGAGCTGAATGTTTGCCTTTCGTACGAGATATTCCTCTTCGTCCTCCTATAAACAATCGTTTTCTGCGAAATGAAAGATGGAGTTCCGAGCTTACCGTTATGAAGCTGGGAATATAAAAGACCTCTTTGGATCCTCCAATTGCGTGGATGGGGTCCATTTCTGAATCGATACCCGTTTCCTGCGTAGTACGGGACGCGCAGAGTCCTGCCAAGAGAAGGTCGGTTGCCAACCTGGAGGTCGGCCGACTGTCGGCGAGGTCGGACTCTCAATAATTACATAATCGGCGATAATCAAGAAACTATCGTGGATGAACAGGCTTCGGCGAATTCACGAAGCCTCTTCTCGAATCATAAATCTCATCACTTAACGATGCCTTCAGCGACGATCTTACAGCCAAGATTCATTCCAATCCTGACTGTTGCTTCCCTCAACGCTCGCTCGATCATGGTAGAACCCTCAAGCTTTCAGCGATCTCGTGCTCCTCTGTGATTGCTGGAACATGGATTATTATCATTTCAAATTTAAGGACTCAGAACGTAGCGGGAGGATCTCAATCTGCGAGCATGCACAGTACTAATCAGGCTTGGTCGGCGTTTTGACACATGTATGTTCTCCCGCTCTCTGCAATATGAACAGTCAAAAGCGTCTATGTTCCAAGGATCTACAGAAACAGCGGATCGTTTTTTTAGGAACTGATGGGGAAAGAGGGGGGAAAAGCAGGGAAGGGGAAAACTCTATGGCTACATAATCCCACAGCGGTAGGGGGGGTGTACTAAGTTGTTCAATGGTACGCTAGTCTTTTTTTTTCTTTTTTTTTTTGATGTTATCTTCTTATCTTCACTTTTGCTCCGCCGATCTAAAACGGAGAAGATCATTTCTCAGCCATCAGCAGATCGTTAAACGGGGAAAAAACCTACACCGGTGTGTAGACGCAAGGATATCCTCTACGATCACAATTTGCACAGGACGGGCGACCGCCATCGCATTTCAATTTTCGTCCTATGATTTCAATAAATCAGACGACGGAGGGAAGTACAACAAGCTGGTCGCTGCAAACCTCTGCAGAATTGGCATGCCATAGGTGTCCTTCGAGGTACGCGGGGCGTGTCAAATTGCATTTGCATGTTGGCGTTCTCGTTCTGTTTTTATCGAATGGTGTAAAGGCGTCAGCGTGAATTTTCAAACAGCGATGACACACGAACCTGAGAGGAAGACATAGTTCAGCGGTGTTCAAGGAAGGGGAAGACGGGATAGAAATTTCCTCTCAAAAGTGAGTGATCGAGTCGTATGGATGAATGCTGCCTCTGGGAGCGCTTTTCGTACGGGTTCTTATACCATTCGTAGGGTCTAGTACGTACGTACACGATACCACTGGCATTCTCCTCCAATAAAAGAAAAAGGGGTGCCGACACTCAAATTTAATTCAGTAACCTTTGGATCTTTGACAACGAGCAAAGTGACGCAGGGCTCGACACTTTTTTTCCAAGCCCCACCCCGATGGAGTTGTTTTCTCAACGGACTGAATATGTCAATAGCATCGTCAAATCTAGACGCCCCTACACGAGTTATCCGAGGACCCTGGTGAGTTGTCAAGCTTCCCGCCGGTTTAGTTACAACTCCTACGCACTTTAACAGCTCTCTCTTCTTGGCCATCGCCGGACCACGTAAAATGCTTGGGATGATGGCCCGTGGGCATAGCCAAAATTTTTGAAACGCCGTCCAAAGGGTATCCGACTCGGAAAGAGGACGACTTATCGCGACGAACAACAGGTAGCCCTTCGGGATAAGAATCAGTTCAAGGCGGTTTTGACGTGTACAACTAGACACTTGCAAGCAGATGTTCCCTATCCAGCCTCTATCAAAGTCATCGCGGTGTTCTCGATTTCATAGAAGATACATAGACTTAAACATTTCCCCCCGGCGATGTCGCGATTGAGAACACCATTTTGCATGGTGTACACACTGCACCGGTATTTTTAAGCTACACAAGAGGCACAATGACGGTCTTCGTTCTGTGAGGACCACCCTAGTTTGTCCGGACCGAAGTAACTGTCCGTCGCGGGCAATCAAGTTTCCCTTGTCGGTTACATGTGAGGTCTGGGACGTATTTTACTATTTGATGGCTTAGCGCTTAGCGTTTCATTGAAAAGAAATGAGTTTCGCGGAAGAGGAACTATACATCTGAACAATTGGTCGTCTAGTCCAAGCCTTAGGGACTTTTGTACCCGACTAGTATGTATGTAAGTATGTCTCCTTCGGTCTCTTTTCCTTGTTTTTTTTTTTTTTCAAACAACATACTGATCCCGACGTCCGCCATTACCCCCGCCTGACCTTGATAAAGCTGGGATTCCTGACACTTGCCAGTGGCCCGAGCCGCGGTACTCGTAAAAAACGTACAGGGATAATTCACCACGATAGACAGCCCTTCAACATTCAAAAATTGATCTAGGAACTGGGGAGCTCTGCCCACACGTAGGCAACAGGAAACAGCTGCAAACCAAGGAAAAACCCCAAGACACCGCTCAATGTAGTTATCGGTCCACATTCATCGCTCTCAACTTGAACTCCGCTTCATTAATGTTATTTTTTTTTTCGAATCAGTGAAGTTCAATCATTTCCCCGCGCGGGCTTTTCCCGGTCGAAGCGGTCGTTCGACTCCACAGCCCGCGATGAATGTGACGCAAACATTTTAGCAGAGGATTTTAGGACAAAGGGACGTACATACATACCATCCCCTTTCCGAAACAAACAAGATCATCAAAACTTGTCCCTGCTTTGCTCAAGCGCTCACACCCCCCCTACTAGATTTGGTTTAGCCTGCGGGGTATGGTTCGGAAGAAGTACTAATGTTTTGCGATTTTCTGCCTGCCATTGTCCATTGGATTATGAGATACGCGGGATGATGGCCGGCGACAAAATGATCTGTGAGAGCCGTTCTTTATACCATTTAGCCGTTACTTGATTGAAATCAGCTGAAAGAAAGGTGGGAGAATGGTGTCGGTGACCGTGAAGCTCCTGAAACCAGTTTAGCGGGCCGATAACGTTTAAAGCTAAAGGCCACGTTTCCGCCACGTTGAGTCCTACTTGTGATGAATGGAGTTGGACCCGGTATAAACATATGCCAACTTGGACCACAAACAGGGAGGGTCGAGACATCAAGCGAAACGAGATCGATTGACAACGAAGGCGGAAAGTAACAAGGCATGTGGTGAGAACCGGACATAGACAGGTTTCTCTTCCCTAGGTTTCGAAAGCCCCATAGTTCGGAGAAACTTGCAAGTTGGGTACTTACATCGCAAACGGGAAGACAAGAAGCCTTTCTCCCCCTCCAACCCTCCCTGTTCGTGATTCTCTGACGGGGACCATTGCCACGTTTTTGACGATCGCACATTTTTGAAAGACAGGCTATCATAAGCGACTTGAACGTGGGATGTTCACAGTTCAGGGCGAAAGCAAAAAAACAGGGACGCACTGACAGTTTGTTTCTAGGTGACTCTGAGCGAGAGGTGAGCAACGTTCAAATGTAAGCGACACCAAGAGACCTCGGGTAGGCGAGCGCTCGGCGGTTCAGCTTTGACCCAGGGATCAAACCCTCCAAGCCTTTCACGAATAATTTTCTTACCCAACGTAGTCGAAAACTGTCAGTTCTCTGTGGCCCTACCTCTTCGGCCTTTGAGAGACTTTACCCCCCCGGCCGTTGAAACCAACCACCCAGATTGCCAGTTTTTTTTACATCGGGACACTTGAAGCCATAAGCGAGTGATATCTTTTGAATTTTGTGGCGGCTGAAGCGTACTCGGGAGGTAGCTTAAGGAAGAATAATGGAGTTAAGAAGGGATCGTAGTCGTGGACTGTGTTAAATGACGACGTAAATGCAGAAAGCCCTCGGAGACAATTATCCGTGCATTGAACATTGTACGGTCGATTGAAGGTTGCGATAACGGAAGAAGTTGTATCCCGTCCTTGGACCTGGTGATGAAAGGCATCCCTGGCGCAGTCCCAATTCGGTTTAGGATGCTACGGTAATCGTGGCGAATAGAGAACGGATACCCGGGGAGGATGCGTTGAGGCTACCCATCATCCTTGGCGCACCAAATGGAAAAATTGTGGACGGTGAACGATCAAGTTATGTCGCTATGTATATGCACTTCCCAATTCCTTTTGGGACTGTGCATTTGCTATATGGAATCGAGTATATCGTCCGTGATCGGGACTGAGAATAGAGGTGGTGGGCTGGTCAATCAATCCCCTACGTGCTTTCCATCAAGCTTTGACATCAATGATAGGTCCCGTACGCGTCATCGAGGTCATTAATTTTTGACCTACATAATTGCTGTTGCTGGGTTACCCCGCTGACCCCACTGGTCCCGATCCCTTATGATCATTGGAGATTACTGTCCATTCTTTTCTTCTTCGGGTTGTGGGCGAACCTCTGCGACCTGGTGACAGAAGCGGTTGTTTCACGTATATGCGGTTACCTCGAGCTGGCTGTTCTAAGCGACGTCGGGGACCCATTGAAGACGACTTCAGTTCGTATCTAAGGCCTAGGCGTATCTTCGCTTCCGAATAAAATATGTTAAGCGATGTCACATATGGTTTCATTCAGACGTTCGAGTCCCGAAAAAAAAAACAAGGGGCGAACAGGGACGAACCTTCTCATTCAAGCCTCAAGACGTTGTTCTCTTTGTTATTGGTACTACAAGCCAAAATGACTGCCTACCCGATGGGAATTGATACACCAGGAACACGTTTAGTTCGGAAGCTTAACTGTACCTCCTATGGCAGGTCACTGTAAACCGTCATGACTCATTTGGACAGTAATATGAAGCTCAAACGTAAAGTTGAGAGTTAGACACAAAGAGAATTTTCAACGATGGACGTTCAAAGCGGCGGGCGGTCGGACAAAGCGGAGACGAAGAGCAGACGTACATCACAACGGAAGGATGGGGAGTACTTTCATGGTGTAGAGGTGTAAGTAGAGAAGAGAGATACTGAGAAGAGAGATTATTGAGATGGTGGACTGAGCAGATTTGCAAACCGGCATGTGCCGTTGCGTCATCTGCCAGATAATTTTCAGGAAGTTCATCTTTGCTACCACGGTCTTCCAGACAACCACCACGCACATTTTGCTGAATTTCTCTGCCTCTCCCAAGTAAAACCATATTCATCCTCAATACTGCTTACTCTAGGTTACTCCCTTTCACTCCTTCATCAAAGCTTTAGTCTCCGGGCATCAAGTAACGGGAAAATCTGACCATGCGAAAGCGTGAGGCACGTACTGGCTTATTCAGGTCCAGTTCGCGTTGCGAGAAGAGAACTTGCTGGAAAAGTATGAGGAAGCTTGGAAAGGAAAAGTACGGGAAAATGGTTGTTTGGCTAAAAAGGTGGCGCGGACGGTGAGATCTTTACAGTTATCTTCGTGCTGTCTTCCCTTCGAGTACACCGTGTCAAGACAGTGGCTGACTCACGCCATACACTCGCGCTCCCTATCATCCTTCGGCCATGGACAAAAGATACCAGCCTGTACAAGATCTCGATCCTTTCTCTTTCCCACTGCTCCCATCGCAATCGCTTTTACGCTTCATTTTTCACGTCGCTTCATCCTAGTTCGTGTCGGTGGCGACCAAATAGCTTTGATGATCAAATAACCGGGGACGTCGGCTGTCAGCGAGATGTAGGGACGGTCAAACAGGCCACTGGTGACTCGGAGGATGAGCTGAAGGCACGCTGAGAGTGAGGACAAGGGTTTCAATTGCGGCCCCACAACCGGACCGGCACGGCTTTGATACCGGGACGGCGCGCCTTCAACTTGCCTTCAACCGTCGAGACTCGACTTCCACTGTCTTCCTCATCGCGCTCAATTGTTGCCCTCACTCTCTTTGAGGATCAAGCAAACCCATCTTTTATCCTTGCTAAACCCCGACATCTCACATAAGTAAGTTGGTTTCTCGAGGGATTAATTGGAAGAATAAATCTCCTTCGTGTTTACCCAGGTACCTTGTTTTCTGCATAGTTCATAGGATTCATACAGCCTGAAGATGCCACAATTTTTGTGGAGCTTTTCAATTCACAAGTCCCTGCAATCCAAATTATAGATGTAAGTGCGACGCTAGTACCTCCCCCGTAATTATACTCAAGCCACCTCCATTTGGACCATGCAATTCGCCTAGGGACCGCCAGAAAAGTGTATATCGGCGGCATACGGGATTGGAGACATATTACCCGTGGAGCGGATACTTGAGAACTTTTCAAAGTTTGCCATTATCGCCAACATATCAATCTCCGAATCAGAGTATGAGTTTTGTTGATGCATCGATGATCGGGTCTCTACACCACTAGCTTCCCTTTCTTTCTTTGGTCTCTTTGCATTAGAAGCCGCCCTTTCCGCATAGTTTAGCTATGCTATTATTGCTATCATCCAGGTTCGCACCGGCAACCAAACCATCTCTTTCTTGCCACAAACAATCCCTCCACCGCCACTTCCTATTCATATCGCACCGGAATGTCTCATCTGATGAAAAAAGTTGACGTAAAGAACATATGTTCACGAGATTCTCCATTTGCCATGCCCCAATAGTCCGAGGGAAAGGAAACACTCGTCTCTCATGCAATGATCTTTCCGGCTGCTCTATTTCTTCCGAGTTCGTAGCATTACAGGAGCCTCCAGAATACCTTTTTGAGGAATCTGTGGACAGCTCTCATCGTTGTCAGCGTCGACACTTACAGAAGGTCACTTCAGTTCATGGCTTCGTATTTACTCAGTACCGATGACCTCTGCACCCATAGACGCTCGTGGATTAATTTATCAAAGCAAAACTATCCTCGGGCCGCTGTCTCGCTCGGCGCGGACAAGCCATATCCACCTTTGAAGACCACAAATCGGAGAAAAGCCTCGTAATGAATGCCGAATCAAATCAGTGCAAGATCTACCCAGTTCATTTGACCTTGAACTGATATCCTTCCCCTCTGTCCAAATAGACTACCCTCTCCTTCCACTTCCCCCCATCCTCACTATCAACCTTTCCCTTGAAGTCCTCCAAAGGTGACAAGAAGACATCATAGTCGTCATAATGGATTGGAATCGTTACATCTGGATCGATGAGCTGCATGAGCTTCAGCCCTTGCTCAGCATCCATTGTAACCATCACTAGTGGCATCCTTGGGCCCGGAAGCGTCGTTCCTCCCAGATGTATCAGCATCAAATTAATGTTCTGATCTTTGAGCCTTTTAGGGATCTCCTTCAGCTCATCGACAAATAAAGTGTCGCCCGAGATGTAAATCCGGTAGCCCGTCTGAATCGTCTCTGAATCGTGCGCTTCTTGACCCGGACCATACCCCAATTCCAATAGCCACCCATTCGTGGGTGGAACCGCCTTCAACAGATCGTTCGCAGCAGACAGAGGACCAGGCGGGACATGTTTACCCGGCATACCGGTGATCTTTACCCTAACTTGTCTTCCCTCATCTCCAGGCTGCACGTGTATCATCAAACTTTCCCAAAAGTCCAACCCCCAAACACTCGTGAACGGGACCTCTTTCCCGTCCAAACATCCCTTCGCGTGGGGCGTCGTGATAATCGGAAAATCTCTATTCAGACTGTCTTCTACCAACTGGTCGAAATGGTCTGCGTGGTAATGTGAGAGCAGGATAAAATCGATCGAGGGCAGCTCGTGTAGATCGACCGCTGGGTTCGTCCTACGCTGCGCTGTGACACCCGGCCCAAGGTGTACGTGGTCTCCGGCATGAAGAAAGTTGGGGTCTGTGAGTATACGGAGGCCGCCAAATTCGAGGACGGTGGTTGCGGTGCCGATGAAGAAGATGCTTGCGTTTGTAGTGTCTTCGGTTTCGATGCTGGAGGAACGAGGATTTGTATGGATTTTCTTCGGTACAAGGGCCGGGCCCGCATCGTTTGGGGAATTTTGGTCCTTGAGGAGAGGTTTTCTTGCGTTCGGATTGAGGTGGAGGTGGAGTGAAGACATTTGTTTATTCAGAAAGCAAAGAGATCTTGGGGTGGATAATAGGGTATATCGTCGGAGGAGATACCAACAGGGGGGAGAAAGTATTTGCGACTTCTGATGTAGTACTTATGATCATGGTCGTCGTCATCAGTATCTGAATATCTGAATGCTTACTGTTTTGTCGGCGTTTGCTGGAGCGTCATGGGAATTGGGAATCCATTCGAGATATCTGGGCGTGGGAGATGATTGGCCGAAGGGTTCTCGTCTTGGTTTTATTTTTATCAATAGACCGTATTTGCAACCACCAAAATGACGATTTCGGACTTCTCCGTAAATCCGTAGCGAAGGGAGAAAACGTGCTACTTAGTGGGGCGGAGAAGTCCGAAAGTTGACTCAGAAATGAAAAAAAAAACGCGTTGCAACTTGAGATATGCTCTAATGGAAATCCCTACTCACATGGGTACTGTGACGGTGTTGAGCCCTACGTGAGTTTACCGTAAGGTATGGAACTCATTGTTACTGAAGTATGAGCCATACAAACGACCGTTGTTTCAAATTCCTACGAACTCATATGGCCCAAGTTCAACTCCCTGAGTGGATGGAGTCAAGCCGTCGGTATTTTTTCCCTGTGAACCGAGTGTGGTACGCTAGGTTTCATCGAAGATAAAATACGATCATCCTCCACGCTGACTATCTGATGGTGAGCAGTCCTTCCGTCGAATGGGGAGAGAACAGATAAGCGCTACAGTAAACCTTGAGGAGGCCGCCTCGGGGAGTGGATACCGATATAGAGTGTGCACGATCCACCACTTCCGAAATTTCTACCACCCACCGGATGGCATTTCGAACGTTTTCGAGCATGTAAAATTTAGGAAAAAAGGTCACGTTCGATAAAGGCGTCGGTTCTAACCACTCGGGTGTTGCGAGCCAACTGGCGGGTGCGATGGTAACTTCCGGATCCGACCCTACAGAAAGGTAGTAGGGTCCTCAAGTTTGCTCACTTATGAGAACAATTCAATGAACTCGAAAATTACTATAACTAGCTATCACAAAACAAATCGTACTGCTACAATATTACGAGAAGCTATTGGTGTTTGTAGCTTATCGTGGAACCCCATATACAAGGAGACGAGAGGCAGGCGGCAGGCTAACTAATACAACAAGCCTAGAGTTTGCGGCTATTTTCTCCACAACGCTTCTCAGAATTATACACGCGGGGCTGTTGTCGTCCCATTCTTACCAGCGTAGGTCGTAGTACCCGCTCTCGGAGCCCACCTCGCATGCATTGGATCATCCCAACCAGTATGAACAGTAGCATACAGCGCAGAGGTGAGCATGAGCAGTGTTAACGTGCCCCAAGTGATCCAGGCGAAGGCGATGAGAGCCGTGATGAGCATGCATGAGAAACTGTTGCATCCGCTGAGGTCGCCAAAGTTGCTCTAGGTGAGTGTAAGGTTATTGACAGTAAGTGAACAGGCTCTCAGAGAAGGAGAGCACACAAACCGTAGCAATGGCGGCACCGACAAGAAGCAAAATCCAAAGGATGAACGAACCGATCATTTCACCACGGAAAGTGGAGATAAAGCCGCCTTCTCTGCGTGCATGAATGGCATGGAAACTAAAAAGAAGTCCCAAGTGGCGAGAATCGATGCGGGTGGGTAGATGAAGAGAGAAAGTTGGATTGATGACGCAAACAGGTAAAAACCTGTAACAGAAACTTACATGAACCAGGACCAAAGAATAGTCAATGCTGCAGATGCCAAGAGTTCCGCTACAATACGTTCTACAGCAAGGAATCTGGGTTAGCTTTTCCTTGGGAAAGTTACGTTGGCAGTTCTGAGTTAGACATACCATGGAAATGAGCTTTAAGTGTGTTGTTGATGCGAGTGGCACAGAGACCAAGAAGAATGATAGCAAATAAAGACTGCAAAAACGATTGGAGACGAACACCGGATAAAATCAGTTAACGTACCAAAGCGAAATAACCCGCCCTTCGGAGAGCTGCGTTGCCAAAAGCCATTCTTTGAAATTGAAAGTCGAAGAAAGGGTAGTGTGATGTGTAGAACGTAAGTCAAGCTTTGGTAAGGGAAAGTCGAGGGTGATAATGGAGAAAGGCCGCGAATCTCGATGTTTATAAACCGTGGAAGAATTGACTGGTATGAGGTCAAATATGTATGCACCAGTATCATCACATCTGACGAGGTAGCCTGCACAGTGGTTCGTTCTTGTCCGTTGACGTATTCTGAGACCTACTAGTAGATTGCAGGACCAATGACTTACTCCTCAAACGCGGGCTCAATAACATTGAAGGTCTACGGTGAAGAGGCGCACGCCAGAGGCTCCCGCACTACGAACCAGTTCACTTGTGAGTTTACGGGCGACGTTGAAGGTGTAAATTCTACTCACGGGGCTGTTTCTTGCAGGTTGTGGAGTCAGGAAGTGGCGTGCGTATATCCGTAATTCTCACGCCCGATCATCATCGATTTTATCACACCTCTCCGATCACTGCGTACACGTTGACGTAACTCCTCTTGATATTCCATCAGTTGACTGGCCCTCGGGACTTGGAGTTGAGATTGGCGTTTGAGAGGGATGTTCATGGGTACAGGCTTCCGGTGGTACGTTTATGGAGTCCGTCGATCTATTTTGAGGATCTCTTCACTAGAGTACTGGTGAGTTTCCTACACAGCATCTGGTTTGCTCGGGTTCATGCAGCAAAGGCGGGGTTGGACGGTACATCCATACGAGTGCCGTATCCATATCTGGAGCTTTGGAAATTCCAACCTATACAGTATGGTGTACGATTACGAACGCCGAGTAATGGCTTCCTCTGGGAACAAAAAGAGTTAGTAGCGTGCTGATAAGAGGCAATTTCGGTGGCTTTGACGGACGGAGTATCTTGAAACACTTGAGGTGAAAATTGAAGGATTGACAACGACCAGGGCTTTTGCGACCTCAATTCAGGCAGAAATTCCGTTTCCGGAAGACAGGCAGGCACTTTACATTGTTGACACCTCTTTCGAACGTGATTAGACTGTTCTGCGTAATAATCGTAACCGCTCGAGGAAATGCTTGGCGACATTTCGATAAGATGAGTCGACCTGCAGTTCGGAAAACTAGCAGCGATCAAACCAAAAGAGTTGTGATAAAGTGATAGTAGCAGGGGGAGGAACAACTTATAACAAGCTCCAAGCCTACACACCACGCTGATCGAGTGGATCTCCGCGCGCGGATTTGACTTGACGGTCTCTGTTTCTTGAATTGGACAACTTTTTGGTTTTGAAGAACCTTCGTCGATCTGTTCAGAACCCTCAACCTCGATCTCTGATAAACGTCACTTCGCGAATCAAGAAGCACCTGGATCCGGTTCACGGGCAGAATCGATTTGCCTTTTCAAGTACGGCCCAAGATGAACCCGTTTGCATCAGTTCGGGTTGTCTCGTAGGTGTATCATTCTCCACGGCGTTCGTAACGATAGCATCAACAAGAGCGTTCATCACAGTTCGGTTTGAAGCGTAAGCTTTCGTGTTCGAAGCAATGGTGCTGAGATTAAGGGTCACTATTGGGGAATCCTTGTTGGTGTCGAGTTTGGAGTGTCAATCTCGTCACTAAGAGACACTAGGACGGTTAAAATGCCCAACTCGCCAACCCCAGACGCGAGTTTGGGAAGAGGATTTTGCTGGTTTTGGGTGCAGGCACCTGTATTGAAAATATTCAGCCCAACATCCACCAATTGGTGTAGAAAGTGACTAACAACATCGTTGAAAATATTATCGGGATGACACGAAGACGCAAGCTCTTGCGCCTGAGAGAGAGAATATTTATCGCCATGCGAAGGAGAGAGGCCTTCAGGAAAACCCAAAAACGCTCGTTCTCCAGTGAGCCCTTCATCCAAGCAATGTCATCTCGAGCCAAATAGCATACGGGTTTCTGCGAGGGGTCCTCTAAGAACCGTAGTACGGTATCGTTCATCCTTTTCCGTCGCATCCCACGCGTAACAATGTTCCCTTTGTTCTTAAGCCCTTCCATTGTCATTGGTGCATTTCCGATTGGCCGACTCTCTTCCGAATCAAGAGTAACAGCCAAGCAAAGCGTTACAAATCCAACGGCATGTTGCGACGCAGTTTTCGGTTCTAAGGAAGTATCGACGTGGAATCTCCGTGCCCGCGACAACAATGACAGATTTTAGTGTCATCAATACCGCTATTTTCTGAAAGTGAATGAAGCAAGGCTTCAGCAATGTAATGACAAGGTATCTTAATGTTGTAGAAATGAAGTTGAGCCTTGAGCGAAATTTTCTTGAGAGAGGAATCACATCTAGAGCCGCGAGGAGAACGTCTTTGCAAAAACCGTTTGAAGATTGAAGAGGAAGGGCGCCGAAAACTCGATGGTCAAGCGCGGGATTGAGATCAAAGTCAGGCTCCAGTATGCGAGAACTCGATGCTGGTTTAGCTGCGGGTAGCGGTGTAGCAGCAGAGGAAGACGACTCGGTTTCGGGATCTGGAACATGACGATGGTTTACGATGAATCCTTTCTGATCAACGATGTAACGGCGGTGACGAATAGCATCTTGTAGATCTCTCCATCCAAGACCATATAGATCCATGGCAGATGTAAGATAAAGTCCCCAGTGCTGACATAGGTCTTGTAGAATTTGAGTTTTTCCCGTACCAGAGTCGTCGAGTAAAAATCTGGATAAAGATGAGTACAAGGGTGAAACCCGTGATCAGAATGCGATACACATGTTGTTTGCTCCAAGAATAATTTCCACCCGTTTTTGGAGGATTTCATCAGAAGTGAATGGTCCTAGGTGATAGGACATAATCCCAGGAGTGTCGCGCCTCCATAATCGAGGAATATCCAACAACTTGGTATGCTCTTGCACTGCCTGAGGCGCCTTTTCAATGCCGAATCGGCTTCCATGCTGGGCAATGATATTTGTCGTCTAAAACGTCACGTAAGGCGGGGGTATCCTTGAAGCTTTGAAAGAGTTCCTCAACTCGTTCGACGTTGATTAATGATTTTGGATTGCCATGAACTGGTCGACATCGAGGTAAGGAAAAGGGAGCAAATGTACTCCTGAGTGTCTGGCTTATCACAACCTTAAGGGAGGATGGTTCATGGAGAGTTAAGCGCTAAGCGCTTATGTCCGATTTGGCCCCTAACCCTACCCAAGTCCTGTCCCAAATGTCGTCTGGCAAAGCCTCAAGGCGACGTTGCGGCCAAAGATGTTGTGAAGCCGACGTCAAAGGTTCTGTTCTAGACTCGGAAGGTTGGCGTTTCGGGTCGATAACGTGAGGTTGAGGGGTGAGGAATGAGACGCTGTGCTATGTATTCATCCTGGGACTCAGCAGGAGGGTCGGCTTGATCTGACTGGAAACCCTTCCGTGAGCTGAGATCCTGGGGGTTGGCACCACGGGCGGGAAGTAGAGAAACTTTGAAATGAATGGCGCTAGAAACCGGCAAAGGTGACAAGGATCTGTCCTGGACGAAATTTCGCGCGTACGAGGACTCTGAATGAGCAACGAAGAGGCGTGTGTTCGACGTATAAAGCGCTTGTAGACTGGTATAGATCAGCCATATTTGGCTGTTCGATTATCTGTAAGGAAGAACAGAGCGAAAGTCAACCGTGGGCTGCCACATCGAAGGTGTCGGCGGTCGTCGCCGTGGGCGTCAACAGCGAGCGCCGAAGTGTGATGGCGGTAGTTGGCAGAGAACGAGAAATTATGTAAAACCCTATGCTCTCCATCCGACGTCCATCATGTCGGTCACGATTTTCGAGTCCCTCTCTGTTTTCTCGACATGCAATGCGATCCTTGACTACAGAATACGAATACGAAGCCCCTACTCTTCTTCGAGGCAGCGTAAACGTTCATAACGTTCCCACTTCTTCACACCTTTCCACTCTTCTTCAGTTGGCTCGGGTTGGTCCCATTGAACGTATACGGCACGAATCTCACAGCTCACGGGCTTTTGTTGACTTCATTGATCCTGTTGCGGCTGGGCTCTTCTGTCAACGGCTCCGAGTCCTACGGTTCGTGAAAGATGCGGAAATTGGTCTCACACTCACAGAAGAGTACACCAGACCGTCAGCATCGACCGTCGCACTCATTGGGTTCCGCTCAGCTTCGAGGTGTATCATGATCTTTGCGTTACCAGAAGGCATAACGAAGGACTCGTTAAAGGTGAATCTCTCTCGTTTTGGGCCTGTCGAGAAGGTGGATATCTTCCAACGAACCGTCGGTCGAGTGCATTTTTTTAGCGTCGAGTCAGCGTTCTTGGTGAGCTTTTTTGGAAGAATAACAAAAAAAGACACGCTAAATCACAGAATAATCATCAAATCTTCAAGGCGCTGCTGACGCTTCGAAAGCAACTTAAAGCGTGTAATACTAAGTTGGATAGAGTCCACTTTACCGCTGACCGCTTCGACTTTGCCTATATAAACCGCAAGTTAGAAGTCAAGCAAAACCGTCCCACTCCACGCCCTCATTCCGTTGTGATTGGCGGCCTCTCCAAGTTCATTACCATCAACAGTGTCATCAACCTGGTGGAAGAAGCGATTGCACCTCTTCACGTTAACGGTGAGGCGCTAAGAGACCTCACTAGCTACAAAAAGAAATTAGTAAGTATGTTTCTCGAGAAGTAGATTGGGAGGGGTTTATCCAGGTTTCTTTCTATTTACTAGTTCCTAAACTTCATGCGGTCTGCAGACACCGCCCTCTTTGTGGATATGTTCAAAGCAGAAATCCCTGCAATGCATGGGGGAAAAGGAGAGGCAACAGTCCAACTTGTGCCACCGGAGCCAATGACCATGCACCACCTCCACTTCAACCGTGCAGTCCGTATGGGGGCCACTAGAAAATTATTCATCTCCGACATACAGGGTTGGGGGCGGATAGACCGCCAGAGGATACACGAAGATTTTTCGAAATTTGGACCTATTACCGACATATCTATCTCCGAATCAGAGTACGGGTTCCACTTGTCAATACATCGATGATCGGGTCCTCGAGTATCCCTAACTTCTTTCCATTTTTTTGTTTCCATGGATCAGGAACTGCGCCCTCATCACATTTCGCACGTTAAACCATGCTATGAAAGCGATGACCCACATTCACGCCGACAACCAAGCCTTCCGACGATATGCTGGGACGAAAATCACTTTCTTTCAACATCCAGAATCAGTCATTCCACCACCGCTTCCTATACATATTCGTTGTGACGAGGAACTGGAGGGACAGGGCGATGACGTTGGGGAAACTCCTGTTGCCGATGCGATGGCCTCTCCGGTTGTTCCATTTCTGGGAAGTTTGTAGCATATCGAGTCATTCCAATACTAAAGCTCACTTCGGGAAGTTCAGGAGCTTGTGGGGATGCTTATTGTCGTCCCCGTCGAGATCTATCTAAAGTCGACCCCATGGCTTCTTTTGCAGCCCGGCACTAACATTCATGTGTACCTAAGGGAAGCCCTTAGGTCACGATTCCTTCATCGAAACCGAAGTATCGTCGCGATCGGAGAGAAAAATTTATGTCCGCCTTTTCAATTTGACAAGCTGGTGTGACCTGACTCGAAATTCTGCTCCAGGCGAGAGAGTTGATATGGAAGAAACGGTGCAAAAAGCGATAAGGGAGTCTATGGAGGTCATGCCATGATTGGGTAGAGAGCAGAAACCGTAGTTTCTATACCTCGAACGTTGAACGTGCTATCAGCTACGTACAGTGATTGGTGCGGATGGACTAGAATTTACTATGAAACAATACTAACATGCCATATCAACGAACAAAATGGGACTGAGTCTCCCGAAAATTGGGGTGCATAGAGGCTGAGTGGAAGTATATTCGAGGGTGGGAGATGAGCAGATTCCATCCACTCTTCTAGAGCAAGGGGAGGTAAAATTGGAAACAGAGGGGAAACAAGAAATCAACGACGATGTGAGAGTGAAAATGGTATCAAGACCCCACGACCGGTGGGTCAAAAACAAGTAAGAGCTCCATGAAGGTACTAGTAGCGAATACGAAGGCGAAAAACAGAATCCATCTGTCTCTTTACGCTTCCTTCTCTCCACCTCTGAGCTCATTGTTTCCTCCTACGCCAGTCAAGGTAACTGGTTTGCCCGACTACTTCCTACCAACACCTCCAGTTGATCCGTCAGTGGACATATTCCACCACGCTTCCGACGTTGGCCTCGTCACACAGCCCAACATGAACACCTTCTCGCACTGTCGTCCTCCGTTCGTTTTCAGCAATGGTGGATTCACATTTATGGCACACTCTACGCCAATTCAGTACCCACACTCTCCTCTCAAAGTAGACCATGTGGACTTGGCATGACAGTTTGAGCGGAAGTCAACGCTTCTGCTCAAGAGTGGTGTTTTGAGGACTGTACGAGATGAGGTAAGATGGAAGAAACGGTGCGACAACTGTACCAACTCCACTAACCTGGGCAAACCAACCCAGCCAGCCTTTCTGTGAGCCCCGCTCTCTGACTACTCTCTCCGGCGCCACATGCGTAACAGGGTACCCTCCAACATCCGATTTCTATCCATATCTGCATTCCTCAACCACCACCAACTCCACCGTCGGTGGGCATGCAAAGAACACGCTACAGGAAGTTCCGACTGATCTACGTTGGGCGCGCAAGTGTGATCACTTGTCACCAAAGTCAATGCCAGAGACATTGGCCAAAGGAGCGGTAGTGTACAGCTTTGTCGTCAACAAATTACGGACGTCATGATCAGTGCCAAATGTTCGTCACCAGTGGCTCGAGCTGACTTGTACAAGGCTCCTATGTGAGCGAGTACGACGTATTAGGCAGATTGTGTGAGGTGGGAGGGGGAGGAGATGCGATGTGATCTGAAGTGGAATGGTCTCAAAACCGAACACCCAAACACGCGTCACCGAGAACGCGGTGTTCCTACGGCAGAGTAGCATCCTCCCAATGTCGTCGTCAATTGCCGAGGATGATGTTGATTTCGCCGAACAGAAGAGGATAGGAAAAAGCAATCGGGAGTGATCAGTGTTGGTTTTTAGAGAAGGCCTTCTAGTGTGCAATCTGACTGGAGAGTCCTCCCGTGAGCTGAGATCTTGTGGGGACACCACGAGTAGGGGGTAAAGAGATGTGAAAGGAATGGCGTTAGAAACCAACAAGGGTGACAAGGATCTGTCCTAGATGAAGGCTCGCGTGTATTGTGATTCTGGGTGGACAGCGCATATTCGGCGAATGAAGTACTTCGGGTATCCGATATCTGTAAGAACAAAGCGAAGGTCAGCATGGCTGACATTTAACGGAAGCTATACTCACAGCTGCCACATCATTAAGGTATCGTCGTCGCCGTGGGCATCAACAGCGAGCGTTGGAGTCTGTCTGGGAGCTACCGATGCCACAAACTGATTTGATATGCCTCCAAAGAACGCATTTTATGTATTTGTGTGTTGACCACATCAGTAGTGAGGATGTGCGTATTCCATTCACGGAATGTGATTCGAATCTCGATACCTGTAAGGACAGAAGTCGGTAATGGCTGGCGTCAAACGCAAGAGTACTCACGATTCAGTGTCCTAGCGTCGTAAGAGGATCGTCGTCGTCGCCGCGAGCATGAAGGGCGAGTAGGTGGTGGTGGTTGTCAGAAAGGTGAAAAATTATGTAATCAGGTTAACCCATGCTTTTCCGTCTCCCTCGACCGCGATTCTTCTCTACCGAACGCGCTTTTACTCCTGAACGCCGAACGAACATTGTTTTAAACAGAATTACCACTCCTACACGTCTTGCCACCGTTCTTGACAAGGTTCAGGTGGGTCCCATTGAACGTGCTCACCATGAACCTAAAACGTCGCGGGCGTACATTGATTTCATTGAGCCTGAATCGTCTCGACTGTTCTATGATAGGCTCCAAGAGATGTCAGAAGAGCTGGACGTTGGTTGTTCTCTTTTAAAGAAATACAGCAGACCGAAAGCATCAGTTGTTGCAGCCATTGGGACCCGGACAGCTTCTAGATGTATTACCATCTATCCGATACCACCGTCCACACAAAACTACCAGTTGAGAGAGGATCTCTCGCGTTTTGGGCTTGTCGAAAAAGTAGAGATAAATGAAAACAGGCGAGGTATTTGCTCTGCTACAGTTCACTTCTATAGCATCGAGTCAGCGTTAGAGGTGAGCTTTTGTTGTTGTTGTTTTGAATGATTCTCCCAGAAACGTAGAATCCTTGACGAGTCATAATTCTCAAGGCATCATTAGCACTTCGGAAGGAAGAGGGTACGAAGAACTCAAGAATCAAATTTGGTGTCGACCGTTTCGACTTCTCGTTCGAAGCATACGAAAAAGAACTTCAGGAATATAGAAAGGCTGTGGACGCCCGTACCGTTATTCTCAGCGACTATGGGAATGATTTTGTTAAAGCTCTCAAGCTGGTAGAGAGAGTGATTGGACCACTTCAAGTTCACGGTGAAGCGTTGAAAAGCATGATGCCTGAACTATCATCGAAGCTCGGTGGCGAAAGAGTGCAAAGAATAGTACGTTTTTCCAAGGAATAAACGAATGTCTGGCCTCCGGGTTTACGCTTTCACCCGTTTTTGGGACAGAAACTGACCTTCATGCGGGCTGCGGATGCCACCCGCTTCATGAGGATATATAATTCACAACTCGTCCCCATATGGTCGGGATTAAAGGCAAAGCTTGCGCCACCCTCGCGATTAAGGTATCACCACCTCTTTCATACCCGTGCAGTCCGTCTAGGAGCCACCAGAAGATTGGTCATCAGCAACATACAGGACCGGGAACGGATAAATCACAAGAATGTCCTAGAAGATTTCCTCGGATTTGGTCGTATAACCAACATGTATTTCCCTGAAAAAGAGTCAGTCCGACCCATGAGTGTGTCATACGCCATTATTGACTTTTTTTCGGTTTCTTTGCCTCTAGGAACTGCGCCTTTGTCTCGTTCACCCACGTTCTGAATGCTATGAACGCGATCAACTTTTTTCATGCCCACCGAAAAATCTTATACAGGTATCATGGGACACAAATCTCGTTTTATCAACATCCGTCATCGAACATTCCTCCAACGCTTCCTGTTTCGATCTACTGTGACCGAGGACAGGGGAGTACTGCGAGTCCGCTGTCGATTGGAGTTGACGATGATCTGGCGGAGACAAGTCTCGACTAGGTAGCAGTTTTTGTAGGATTAAATTCTCTGGGTTGGGTTGAGAAATAACCCTCTTGAGGACCATTTACGCTAAATGATATACAATAATGGCAAGACCAGAGCATGGTGCTGGTTCATGACCCTTGTAACATTGAAGAGATCGGGATACATGCCAATACACCACTGTTGATAGTACTTTAAGAATTTTCTGTTGGATATTTCTGATCAGTGTGTCATAAAGAGAAAGAGATGAACATTCAGAAAAACGTTACATGTACATCTTGGCGTGTCCGAACCGGAAGAGAAAGAACCTTCGCGTATCTTAGAAAACATATCCAATTTGGGAGCCAGCGGCAGGCTCGGGAGAATTCCTCACCGTGAGGCCAACCACAACCACATCACTTTCCAAGACTATTAATCTTGATGTACCAGGGGGGACAGAACAACTTTCATCCAGCGCTGTCACTTTGTAGACATTTCTTCATAAAGGAACACTTCTAATCATACAGTACAGGTTCCGTGTCCCTACATTTCCAGCCCCCTCCTCCTCGATTACGTTTAGAACGTTTCATCGGAAAATCGCAGATAAACTTGTTCATTGATGGTTACCCGTTCCATCATTGACGACTTCACCAAACACTTCGAGACTACTACACCCGTGATCATCATCCTGATCCCTACTGCTTCTTCTCACAGAGAGCCTTCTGAGCCGCAGAATCATCCGATTAATAGCAGTTACATTTGCCGCCCAGGTGAAGCTGGTTAGAAAGGGGTGGGTCAGAATAGGCAAAGTGTAGGTAAAAGTAAGGATGGGAATTGGCTTACAATACAGGGAGGAATATCAGGGAGATCTGTGAGTAGGAGGGATCATTCCAGGGGGCGGGAACTACGATATCGTTGAAATAAACATACCGGTGCTTTCACTGCGAGGATCAAATTGATACATCGTAATGCTGGGGCCGAGAATGTTCTGTCAATGTCTAGGTTCAAAGATCATAACTGCAATCTGTGCTTACAGACAAGAATCTGGAAAGAAAAGATTAGTGAGCGTTGATTGATGCGTCTATTTTGGTAAAAAAAAAAATGGAGGAAACTTACAAGATAAACAAACAATCCATCTCGATAGAACACAGTAGACACCACCCCCGTCATAACATCTCGAGACGTCCTTTTTAGAGACGTATATGCTACGAGCGCGCAGATAACTGCGTCAAGAATAAGCTATTGTGTGGTCTGGCGTAAGCAAAAATTGATCTAGCAGGAAGGGGATGGTGTACCCCGGGAGCCCACAATAAATAGAACCCAGCTCGATTTGCGACTGAGCAAGACCGAATATCACGATCATAAGTGAGATTCTCTAGAGACAAGATCAGCAAACTTTCAGTGGAGAGATTGAGGAATACACGTTTCACGCACTGATAAAGGAGGAGGTGATAAACCCTGCACATATGAGTTGACCGATTTGGGTGAGAAAGTAGAGAACACAGGTTATATAAATAAGACGTTTATCGCGTTGCCAAAGGTTCCATAGGTGAAGTAGAACGAGGACTGGGGACGGAGAAATTCAGCTCCAGCTGATTGCTGCGACATCACACCTTATCTGTACGTACAACTTGCGATTCCCATCCTATGAATTCGTCAGCACTTTCGTCGTCGACAATGATGGTCGAACGGGAGACGACTCACGTCATGATCCCAAAAGTTCCCTATTGAATAAAAACAGTATTATGAGAATGGATCCCGGGGTAGTCACGGTATATGGACTCTTACAGAGACAGCGAACCATACTTTGCAGCTTGAAACAAATGAGACCAAGAAAAAAATCAGATCGTAGAAATGGATCTCGACATACAACTGTAGGGAGGATAGTGAGAAAGTAGAGAGATCCAGGAACAGAACTAGGACCAACCATATCGGATAAACCCGCTGCTGAGATTCCGCTCAATTCTTGATTGATTGATATAGTTGAACTTGTCAGGTGTAACAATGATGATGGATTCATTGATTAGACGTACGATGTAAATGCACAATAAGGAAGGGGGGGACAAAGTATCGCAGAATGAGGAATAAAGTCTTTGGTGTAGTCCATCGTGCTTTCCAGATGAGCTCTACCTCGTCGGAAAAAGAGAGAATGTGGTCATAGAGAAGCATCTAGTGGTACGACTGAGCGATATAAGAGAATTGTAAGAGATGTCCACGCACTACAAGCCCCGCAACTAGAAAAAACAAAGTTTCAATTTGGAATTTCGAGGCGAAAGCGGAAAGACGGACTGCTGAGGTATCTTGAGGCTTGCAAGTTTTCAAGCGCATCCATTTCACCTCGGGCGTTGAAGTCCGGGTGCCCTAGGCTTCTGGACAAACGAAGATCATATACAGACAGGTAGTGGGGAGGAGGAGTCAAAGAGTCTGCGTTTCGGACGCGGTCCAGTTATATGCTAGTTCTGCACGGCATCAAGGAGATGAGTAGCCAATCAGATGTAAAATTCGGGCATGGGCGGGACAGCATCATTAATTCAGCCACTACTTACATCAGCGGTATTGATGCTCGGTATCCACACAAAGAGGAGGCTGGGAGTTCCTCATCGGTATAAATGAGCGTAGAAGGTGTGCCCTGACGCTTCTACGACCATAAAAATTTGCCTGGGGTACTACTATGGCGGAGTTTCTGCGATTTCCATCACTCCCAGCCTACCCGCCATGCCAACACATATGAATCTATGATGAGCGGCCAGGTCGAGGCACTGCGGTGTTCTAGAGAGGGTCCGCAGATGATGGAGGCTTATACGATGGGAACCACCTTCCAAATTGAGAAATTCGGATCCAACGGCGAGCTCTTCCGAGTCTCCGATCCTCGCTGTATTTTCTTAGTCGCTGAACGTGAACGTTGATGTATCGAGAGCTTATAGTCATAGAGCTCTACAAGCTCGAGATATCATTGGCATCCGTGGATGAGTAGATGCCCCGCTTATCACAAGTGCAAGTTGTGCACTTTATATACGAATCGTTCGGTACTGATGTTGGATATTTGTACTACGGGCTGTTGGTAATAGTCGTCGAGGTCAATAAACTATGTGTATGTCGCCAAAACGAAATCAAAGTAAAGGGAGAAGCCTATTATCAAGGAGCGTGCGACGAAATGTAGTCAGACTGTTAGAACCGCGAGTGTCCGTAGCGAGATGAAAGATGGACAGACGTGTAAAATATATATAGCTTTATGAAACGCACAATCTTGCGGCGACGAACACCAACGAACGAGTAAAAAGGTAGAGGTCGAAGCGACAGGGCGGAGAAACCAAAGACAGAATGGAAGAATAAGAACAGCCCTAGGTCTTCTTCATCTAACCCCTACCGCATCTTCTCCAACATCATGACCATTACCAATGAAGATCCAAGCACAGGGAGCCAGCCCGTCTCTCCGGTCCACTTCCGCTCTCCCCTATCCCCCCATTCCCCATCATGATCCTTTCTATGACTGTCACGAACTGACATCAGCCACCGCCGCAATGGTTTCACTTCCATTTTTGAGCAACATACCTCGAGGCAGGATGGAAAGCAGTGGGAGAGACGGACGGTGGGGGGCGTGGAAATGGAAACATGCGAGGAAATGCGTGGAGAATGAAGAGGAACTGTTCCGCAACCCCTCTGACAACCACACGAAGGAGACCGGGTAGCATAGAAACTCTCTCTATGATCAAGTTGGGCAAAAAACTTGCTGACCGACAAAAGCCCAACCTCTCCTATGCCGGGAGGATTCCCATTCAACAACGTTAACACCTCCATCCCCCCCCCTGAATCTCACTCATTCACCACCGTCAACAGCTCGTTCATCAGGTTGGAAACCCTACCCAACGCACACAACTCCGAGCTAGCAGTGTCGATGAGCACCCAGTGCATCACAGCAAGATGTAGGCATCCTTTCGGAGTTGTTGCCGTCGTCGTTTATGTCGAGAGTGGAAGGTGTGTGTTGGCGTAGCCAGCAGCATGATACTACCGACACTCTCAAAGAGAAGTTCTTTTTGAAACGACGAGGCCAAAGGCTTTGCTGTGTTGATGAGGAAGGGAGAACGCAGGGGTTTGACTCTGAATAACGAGCGTTCTTTCCATGAGGCTTGTGAACGGAATGGCGCTGAGAGCAAGGGAATGCTCTGTTTTGGGCTTTATTCGTCGTGCTCAGCCATAGGATTCTAGATGGGTAGTGATGAGGATTCAGTACGAATCAGCAGTCGATTATCTGTAACAAAGAATCAGTATGGTTGGCATTGACCAGGTTGAAGGTCTACGAAACCCGCAGCGAGTACATCGTTCAGGCGGAGAGAACGAGAAATTATGTAATTCGCAAAAAAATCCTATGCTCTCCATCCATCTTCGACCATGTCGGTCCCGACCTTCGAGCCTATCTCTATTCTCTCGACTTGGAACGCGTTTTCTGACTACAGAACGTGTATTCACTACTCGCCCTAATCTCCGGGGTAGCGTGCTCGTCCATAATGTCCCCACTCCTTCACACCTTTCCGCCGTTATTGACCGCGTTGGGGTTGGTCCCATTGACCATGTTCAGCATGAACCAAACAGCTTCCGGGCATTTCTGCATTTCATTGAAGCTCAATCGGCTGGCAAATTCTATCATGCCCTCCGACGAACATTAACAGACGCGGAATTTGGTCCCTCTGTTATGAAAACGTACAGCAGACCAGCTGCAGAGGTTGTTGCAGGCATCGGGTACCGTTCAGCTTCGAGATGTATTCTCATCTATGGATTACCACGAACAACAACGGAGGACTCGCTCAAACACGATTTCTCACGTTTTGGGCCGGTCGAGAAATTGGAGATGTTCCGAATGGAATCTGAAGAAACGTGTTCTGCTCGAGTGCACCTTTGGAGCATCAGTTCAGCGATGGCGGTAAGATTTCTTGTGACGTTCTCCGGAAGGACTCATAGTCCCTGATCAATCTTAAAGGCACTACTTGCGCTTCGAAAGGAACCAAGGATGAAGAATGCGAAAATACGTTTTGGTGTCGACCGTTTCGACCTCCGGTCTAAAAGATTCAAATATGAATTTTCGAAAGACCGTCAGGCTCAGAATTCCCGTAGTGTTCTTCTCAAAGGCTACGCGGGGAGTCCTCTTCGCGAGGACGCAGTTTTCCAGTTGGTTGAAGAAGTGATTGTACCTCTTCAGACTCATGGTGAAGTGATAAAGAGTATAGTTTCTCACCCGAAATCCTCGTCGTACATGGTATGTTGCTTGATATATACGTGAACGAGTTTCCTCATTCCTTTTCTTCTTAGTATTTGAACTTCATGCACTCTGAGGATGCCGTCAGATTTGTGGATATCTTCAATGCACGGGTCTCTGTATTACAAAATAAAGAAGCAGAGGCAACGCTTGCGCCGCCCTCGTTACTCGAGCTTCACCACCTCCAATATACCCGTGCAGTCCGCCTAGGAGCCACTAGAACACTGATCATTACCGGCATACAGGATCGGGAGGATATAAATCACGACAGGATACAGGAAGATTTTTCGCGATTCGGTCCTATCATTAAGATAACCTCTTCTGAAAACGCGTAAGGGCTCAACTGACGTTCTCAACCGTTCCTAAATACTTATTCTCCCTTTACATCTTTAGGAACCGCACACTCATCACATTCAGGAACATCGCGCATGCTATGGATGCGATCGGTCATATCTATATCCACGATGGAACCTTCCGACGATATGCTGGGACTAAAATCTCCTTTTTTCGACCTTCCGAATCAACCATTCCACCGCCACTGGCTATCTCCATTCAGGAGACTCCTTTTTTCATGTAATGACCTTTTCCGCCCCTCCTTTTTCTTCTGACTTAGAAGTCCTCAGATCAGACTTTGACTACTTAGGCCCCTCGGCACATGGGAATACCGATATCACTGAATCCCGATGATCAAAGCTTTAAGCCTTTGGATACTCCTTCAGAGATGCCTTCTTGGGCGAAGGCTGGGTAAGCGCCAATTGTAGTAACATAGACGCTAGGGACGCGCGCGTTGCATGGCATGGCACGATTGGGCTGATACGATGCGTGCGCAGCATTCGCACCAGCCACGTCTATACCTATACAGAATACTTTCGTGACCTACTGCTTTTGCTTGTTCTATGAAGCTCGAATCTGAGAATAGATACTTTGTAGGGCCTACATACTTTATCTGTACAACTCATTCTATCCACGATCAGCCTCGTTTGAAGGCGCGTACATCGATACCAACCGGATAAAGACAGATTTGCCGAGGGTGTTAGAGGAGCTTCGATGGCAAGAGCCTGACAGTACCTTCGTTCTTCTTCGCCGAAATCGACTACGCCCAGTGCGTTAACTTCCCAAGGCCTAAGCAAAGCTGAAAACTCGACGGCCCAGCTCCCCTGTTCACCTCAATCTCTTGAGATTGAATCAACGGTTCTTCTCGCGTTTCATAATGGGTCTCTCCCCTTGTGTTCATTCGGAGCATGTCTTATTGTCCCTAGCTACTAGCTAAAGCAGTATCTCATAGTACTACTAGTACAGAAGTCGACTCGCCGAAGAGGACCTAAGTAGGTCAACGATGTTCATCTATATAAGCCTTCCCCTTACGACATCGAGCCTCGAAGCCTGATGGGCAAGATCCCGGGACAGCACATTCATCCCAGCAGAAGGCATTGCCGCATTATCACTGTCAATGTCGGGTTTTTGCCAGCGAGGTTGTTCGTTGCCTCCTAAGATTCGGCCTTTTGAACCATCAAAAAAATCATTGATAAGCCCTATCTCTCTGATTTATCGTATAAAAATAGGAAGCGGTGGTGGAACGGTCGACTGTGGACGTTGAAAGAAAGAGATCTTAGTCCCAACGTATCGCTGAAAACTTTGATTGTCGGCATAAACCTTGGCAATCGCTTTTGTAGCGTGGTGGATGTCGTTGAATGTAATCAAAGCGCGATTACTGATGGCGTAAGAAACCAAAGGAAAAGATAGTCAGTGGTAGTTAAGAACCCAGTAAGTGATGCCGCACCGTGAACCATGCTCTGATTTGGAAATGAATATCTTAGTGATATGACCAAATCTTGAAAAATCTTCGTGTAATCCCTTTCGATCCCAAGCCCGTATGCCAGTGAGAAGTAATGTTCTCGTGGCTCCCAGGCCAACTGCACGACTTAGATGGAGGGTTTTGTAACCTTTTTCTGGCCTCGATAATGGATGGGAATGCGCCTTCGGTTTCTTATTGTGTGATAGGGAGCTCTGTGAGTTGAAAGTATCCACAAAGCGCACGGCATCTTCAGGTCGCATGAAGCTCAGAAACTGGATTGAAATCGGTTAACACAGAGGAAACCCGTTCACTAATTGCTCGAGAGACGTACTATTGGTTTCCGCTTGCCTTTAAATACTGTTATATTTTGCAATGCCTCACCATGGACATGGAAAGGTGCGGTTGTTTTCTCTATCAGATTGAGGACACCGTTGAGAGTGCTGGGACGCGCGTCGAAGCCGGTGAGGTAAACGTGACGGGATATCTGAGCGTGATTCTCTTCCTGAACCACACCTTCGGGCTGTTGATTCGAGAGGTCGAAACGGTCGGGACGAAAGTGAATTCTTGCTCCATTTAAACCCTCTTCCTTCCGAAGCGTTGTCATTGCCTTGAGAATATGACAAGCTATTAGATGTCTGTATTTTGCTGAGGATACATTTTGAAAACAACTCACTTGTAACGCCGACTCGATGCTATTGAAGTGCACTATAGTTTTGTAAGTTCCTTCCGAGGCGTCATTGAATGTCTCCACTTTCTCGACGGGACCAAAGCGCGAAAGATCCTCTTTCAATGAGTCTTCCGTCGTATTTGGTGGTTTTGGATATAAGATGGTAATACACCTCGAAGCCCTATAGTACCCAATGGCTGCAACAGGCCATGCTGATGGTGTGCTGTACTTTTCGGCAATGGTAGGGCCACCTTCGGTGTCCTCTGCCCTTTCTCGAAACCTTTTGCAGAATATTTCAGCCGACCCAGGATCGATAAAATCAAGGAATGCCAGGGATCTGAGAGGTTCGTGCTGGATACGGTCGATGGGACCGATCTGAACCCGGTCAAGAACGGTGGAAAGGTACGAAGGTGTGGGGACATTTTCGACAATTACGCTACCTCGTAATAGAGGGCGAGGAGCTACGGGGCCTGAAGTCAAGTGCCGCGTTCCATGTCGAGGGAGACTTGAAAACCGTGACCGACATGACACACGATGGATGGAGAGCATAAGTTAAAGGTTTACATAATTATTCGTTTCTTTGGCCTGCAACCGCCATCACGCTTCTGCGCTCGCCGTCGACACCCATGGCGACGACGATACCTTAATGATGTGGCAGCTGTGAGTATAGCTTCCGTTAAATGTCAGCCATGCTGACCTTCGCTTTGTTCTTACAGATATCGGATACCCGAAGTACTTCATTCGCCGAATATGCGCTGTCCACCCAGAATCACAATACACGCGAGCCTTCATCTAGGACAGATCTTTGTCACCCTTGTTGGTTTCTAACGCCATTCCTTTCACATCTCTTTACCCCCTACTCGTGGTGTCCCCACAAGATCTCAGCTCACGGGAGGACTCTCCAGTCAGATTGCACACCAGAAGGCCTTCTCTAAAAACCAACACTGATCACTCCCGATTGCTTTTTCCTATCCTCTTCTGTTCGGCGAAATCAACATCATCCTCGGCAATTGACGACGACATTGGGAGGATGCTACTCTGCCGTAGGAACACCGCGTTCTCGGTGACGCGTGTTTGGGTACTCGGTTTTGAGACCATTCCACTTCAGATCACATCGCATCTCCTCCCCCTCCCACCTCACACAATCTGCCTAATACGTCGTACTCGCTCACATAGGAGCCTTGTACAAGTCAGCTCGAGCCACTGGTGACGAACATTTGGCACTGATCATGACGTCCGTAATTTGTTGACGACAAAGCTGTACACTACCGCTCCTCTGGCCAATGTCTCTGGCATTGACTTTGGTGACAAGTGATTACACTTGCGCGCCCAACGTAGATCAGTCGGAACTTCCTGTAGCGTGTTCTTTGCATGCCCACCGACGGTGGAGTTGGTGGTGGTTGAGGAATGCAGATATGGATAGAAATCGGATGTTGGAGGGTACCCTGTTACGCATGTGGTGCCGGAGAGTAGTCAGAGAGCGGGGCTCACAGAAAGGCTGGCTGGGTTGGTTTGCCCAGGTTAGTGGAGTTGGTACAGTTGTCGCACCGTTTCTTCCATCTTACCTCATCTCGTACAGTCCTCAAAACACCACTCTTGGGCAGAAGCGTTGACTTCCGCTCAAACTGTCATGCCAAGTCCACATGGTCTACTTTGAGAGGAGAGTGGGTACTGAATTGGCGTAGAGTGTGCCATAAATGTGAATCCACCATTGCTGAAAACGAACGGAGGACGACAGTGCGAGAAGGTGTTCATGTTGGGCTGTATGACGAGGCCAACGTCGGAAGCGTGGTGGAATATGTCCACTGACGGATCAACTGGAGGTGTTGGTAGGAAGTAGTCGGGCAAACCAGTTACCTTGACTGGCGTAGGAGGAAACGATGAGCTCAGAGGTGGAGAGAAGGAAGCGTAAAGAGACAGATGGATTCTGTTTTTCGCCTTCATATTCGCTACTAGTACCTTCATGGAGCTCTTACTTGTTTTTGACCCACCGGTTGTGGGGTCTTGATACCATTTTCACTCTCACGTCGTCGTTGATTTCTCATTTCCTCTCAGCCTCTATCTTCGATTCTACCTCCCGTTGCATAGAAGAGTGGATGAATCTGATCATCCTCCATCCTCGAATATACTTCCACTCAGCCTCTATCACCCCAATTTTCGGGAGACTCAGCCCCGTTTTGTTCGTTGATATGGCATGTTAGCTATAGCATTGCTTTGTAGTAAGTTTTAGTCCATCCACACCAATTACTCCAGTTAATAGCGTTACGTAATAGCACGTCTATCAGCGTTTTCGAGGCATAGAAGCTACGGTTCTGCTCTCTACGCTATGACAATCCCTCATTACTTTTTTGCACCATTTCTTCCATATCAGCTCCCTCCGCATGTTTTGACCACCTGAGTAGAACTTCAAGTCAGGTCACCACAGCCTTGTCATCCTCTCTTCGCCTCCCACCGCCTACCTCCAGCCCTAGCCTCGAGTCTCGACAAATAACTCTAGTCTCTCGCTTTGTTCTTCCCCTCGTTACTCTAATAATGCCTCGTCATTGTGAGTAGGTAAAAATACGGGTGCTGGTTCAGTGTTGGCGGATATAGATTAAGTGGTCATGAGAGGCTAGGTGCGTCGCAATGACGGAGACTTTCAATCATACAGAACTGAAAATTCATCACTATTTAGGTTATTCGTCTGGCCGATTTGAGTTCACTGTGCGTCACTCGAGAACCTCCACTGAAATTCGCTGGCATCATGTTCAACTGGATGCGGGAGAAATTCCAAGGTGCGGGCCAAACCTCCAATCGACTTTTGGGAAACTAATGTACATTTAGAACCTGAGATGCATGTTTCATACTGCGAAAGGGTGAGGTCATTGGGTTAACTTTCCCTAGACTCTACTGACTATTTGTCTTCAAAGGCGGAAAAACGGTGCCCTTGTTCTGCCGTGTTGTATTCCCGTTCAGTTCGTCACCTACATTCCGGCAGGCTTTTCGTTGTTCACGTTTCCACTGAATACAACAGATATCACATAGTATCAGCGAAATATCAGAAAAGATTAGCGCATTTCTCATTGATCAGGTCTGAGAAGCTAACTGGGGCCCAGGCTGTTGAGTCAGATTACGTCCTTGCTTTTTCTTCCCATGTTCAGGGAACTGTAAGCCCAAATGTCAAAATAATCCCTTCTGAAGCCATGGTATCTCCACGAGCAGTGCCATACCAGTAACAAAGTTTCTATTGATGTTGATCGCCGTGGATAACGTGCTCAAGCTGTAGAACAGTTTCTACAGCAGTCTAAGCATGCGTTTTCCATGCACCCAATTTTTTACTCGGTATCTTTACTTTCACTTATATTTAAACTAATGCCCTGTTGTTCCTTTATTTCTCGACTCCCCACCACCACATCGTCCCTCCATTGTTGCTTCATTCCACAATGACAGACTCAAACCACCCTATGACACAGTATTTTCCACATGCATCAAAGGTCAGGATTGGCATAGCAAACTTTTCAACTGTTGAAGGGGTCCAGAACAATTACTACTACACAATCAATGAGAGAAGAAGAAGAGTCAATGAGAACCTACCCCGGCTTGGAGAGGTGTGTGGCCTTGTAAATCTTTTTTTTTTTTTCAATTCTGATATGGTTCTGTTAGTTTACTGAGATCAAGCAGGGTGATATACTCAAGGACAAAGACATTGGCGAGCCTTGGTCATTGTCCTCACGTCATGAGAGATCAGGACCAGTTGAAACTGCCTTGTACACTGCAAAGATCATAAATTTTGGTGACACTAAGTTTACTGTGAAGGCATACACTGGTGGGAGGAAGGCAAAGAAGGCAAAGAAGGTACAAGCAAAAAAATTCTGTATAGAAAGACTAACAAACTTATTATTACTATTGCTAGAAATGGTGCCAAGATTTCCTGAGTTGCTGTAATGACTGGCGCCGGTAAGTTGTGTATCTTCTGATGACATTATATTATTTACCAAAAATGTTTTGCAGGGATTCCACTTTTTGGCTACAACAAGTCTTCCATTCCTTTATTGATTTTTCATGGAGGTATGTGTCTGTCACTGGAATACTTCTGACCCTTGCTAACAAGTTGTCACGAAGTGTGTACTATTTTACTTTTACCTCCTTACAGTCTCTTTTCCCTTTACTACAATACATCATTCTTGCTTCATCTTTTGACCTTACCTTTTATCTTTATTCTACTATGTTCCATTGGTTTCCACTACATTCTATCAGTTTCTGGATGATACCAGGTCATGACATCATAGATCACATGCCAAGTAGTATATATAGGACAACTCATCACCTAGTCCCCCATCTTGACCTCTTTGTCTTGGGACTAGGTGCATATTTGTACTCTGTAGGATACTGGGTTGTATTGATCATCTTTGTCTTGGGACTAGTTGTTGACTGTCAAGCCTCTGCTCCAGTCTCTGTGTGTTTGCTACCAGCACTTCACCACATTAGGTCAAGATCCTCTACTGCATGGGCACCCTTCCAATAAGGCTGTCTCTGCAGGCCATACCATCCCACCACGTCTCCGACATTCAGCGCATCGAGACCCGACTCTGAAGAAGAATCTGAACAGGAGAAATTTGACTGCTCTGCACTACCGCATGTGTAAGACGTTACCGACAACGAACACGTACACCTAACCACCAGCAGAGAGTGGACCAGTTGTGATCAGAACCAGTGCCCGAACGCACTTGCAAACTCGATATCTGAACTGTACGATTTAATCGACATCGACGGTAGCGTTCTCAAATCCAACCGTTTCATCCCCGTACTCCCACCGTTACCACTGTCCCCACTTCCAGTCACCCCCAGTCTATCCAGAACCCCCAGACACTCTAGGCCTGGGTCCCGCGTAGGTCAACACTCTAGACCCACATCACATATCTCGCCTGAGGCTTCTCCCACACCCACATTACTACCCGCACCTCGTGGACCTTCCACACCCCCGCTTATCCCCACTACCAGTCCCAGAACCATTTCCCCTGCACCAAATCCCGTGATTATTCCCCAAACACCGTCCCCAGAACTACGACCGTCTGCCCCACCCCCAATCATGAATAACGAGCAACTTGCCCACCTCCTAGAGGGTCTAAACACCGTTACCAATGCCCTGCTAATGCAGACAACTCACTCGAAGGATGTCATCAGTAAACCCGAGGCATTCAAGGGAGAGAAGGGCCACAACGCTAGATGATGGCTGAACCAGTTTGATAACTGGGCTAGGGAGCAGTCCGACTTGGTCAACAACAATCTGAAAAAGATCCGAGCGGCCCTGAACCTGATGATCTCCAAGGCTGGTGACTGGGCAAACCAGTTCCTAACCAGGTCAAATGACCCCACCAACACTGACCTAATCTTCAATGGCAGCTGGGCCGACTTCACCACTGCCTTTAGGGGCCACTTTTCCTCTATCGACGAGGAGAAGCAGGCACTGGCCGACCTCAGAGTGCTGAGGCAAGGACGGAATGAGTCCGTTTCCGACTACGTCCAGACATTCATGGAGCTGGCCAGTCTCACCAAGCTCTCGGACTACGACCAGCACCAGTACTTCATAGAGGGACTCACATTGGAGATGCGAAAGTTGGTAGGATTGGCAGCAGCAGTTGCTATGACAGAGCCAAGGGACCTTAGTGAACTCATTGCTAGGGTGAACAAGTTGGACATCAGCATCAACAACCTGGCTCTGAACATTGGACGAGGAGGTGCTCGAGCACAGGCTAGTGGTGG
>MU127816.1:197369-208102 GCA_014904975.1 Marasmius fiardii PR-910
ATGCAACTACTGCAAAAGGGTGGGGCATTTAGAACAGGTCTGTCAGGACAAGTTCACAGGAAAGGAGAGGGGAGGAGGGCTAGTTGGAAGAGGTCACTGGATTGCAGCAACCAACATGGAGGAGAATTTCTCCCTTTTTGAGGAAGAAGGGGGTAGTCACCGTTCTCTGAACAACCCCATGCCCATCATTGCGTCCACTTCATCCCCAGCGCCCAACAGCTCGACTGCAGCTCTAGATGGCCAAGGACAGCTCACTGCCCAGATTGCTCAGCTCAACAGTCTTCTGGCTGGCCTGAGCTCCATGGTCAACAAACCACAGGGTTTTTAGGGAGGACGCCCGTCTCAGCTGCAGTGAGAGCGTCCCAGAATCTGATTGTAGTATGCCCTTCTTCAAATTATGACCGTATCTCTTCATGTACTATAAACACAACTCGCAAATACACACCGTTATCATCACACTTCTGAGTACGCATGAAGATTGAGAATGGGAGATTACAAACGACAACAGCGGCCATGGTGGATAGTGGAGTGACAGGTTTATTTATGAGCTGGAGGTTTGCTGAAGAAAAGAAGTTGCGAAAGCTTTGATTAAAGAAGCTGATACAGGTGTTTAACATTGATGGCACCCCTAACCTGGCTGGCAGTATACAGGAATTTGCACAGCTGGCAATAACAGTGGATGGACATAAGCATTGGGTGGACTTTCTGATTACGGATCTAGGCAAAGAGGACGTGATATTCGGGTTACCGTGGTTGAGACAGTTGAACCCAGAGGTAGACTGGTCGAAAGGGTTGCTATCGATTAGGACCCACAGAGTGACAGTAGAGGACGTGCCAGATAGGGAAGGAGAAGCAATCAGCGGAACGACTCAGGGTGAAGGGGTACTGGAGGACGCTCAAGACGATGCAGTGAAGGAAAATCTGCATCAGGACAAATACGGAGGGGAAGGACAGGAAGAAATGGTACTGGGAGAGGAGGAAAAGCAACCGCAACTCTGCGTTCTTAAGGCTAACTGAGCACTTCGCCGGAATTGGCTTAGGCAGGGGATTATCAAGGACATTCAGGAACAGGTTTGGATCGCGGCAGGGTACACTTACTCCCAACAACTTGCAGAAGCAGCACAGAAACTCAAGCTGAAGAAGATGTTTGAGGAGATGGTCCCTGAGCATTATCGGGAGTACAGCAAGGTCTTCTCAGAACAGGAATCAGAACGGTTGCTGGCACACAAGCCTTGGGATCATGCCATCGAGTTCACCCCTGGGGCCCCAGAGTCACTTTGTACAAAGATCTATCCCATGTCCCCAGTAGAACAGGAAGAACTCGACTGATTTATCGAGGAAAACCTATGGAAAGGGTATATCCAACCGTCCAAATCACCTATGGCATCTCCAGTGTTCTTCATAAAGAAGAAAGATGGGAAGCTATGGTTCGTACAAGATTACCAACGTCTCAATGAGTTCACAGTCAAAAACTGGACACCACTCCCCTTAGTATCTGATATCGTCAATCGACTCCGTAATGCGAAATACTTCACCAAATTCGACGTTAGGTGGGGTTACAACAACATACGAATTAAGGAGGGAGACGAATGGAAGGCAGGATTCGCAACAAATCGAGGGCTGTTCGAGCCAACGGTCATGTTCTTTGGTCTTACCAACTTCCCAGCTACATTCCAGTTCCTAATGAACCTCATCTTTGCAGATCTTATTGTGGCAGGGAAGATAGCAGTATACCTGGACGATATCCTGATCTTCAGTTCAGACTTATTGGAACATTGTCACGTGGTTAAGAAAGTCCTCAAACGGTTACAGCAGAATGATCTATACCTCCAACCTGAGAAGTGCGAGTTTGAGAAAACAGAGGTGGAATATCTGGGTTTGTTGATAAGTGAGGGAAGAATACGTATGGATCCAGTGAAGGTAGCTGCAGTACGAGATTGGGCAACACCAAAATCAGTATGCAATGTTTGTGGATTTTTAGGATTCACCAACTTCTATAGGCGCTTTATCCGGGATTTCTCAAAGATCGCATGCCCACTCAACAACTTAACACACAAGGACATTCAGTTTGACTGGGGAACACAGCAACAGGCGGTAATGAGACTGGTACGTTGGATATGAGAAAATAGGCTGAATCGGCGAAGCACTAATAATCTCCTCTGAATGGTCCAGAAGAAAAAGAAGAGTGCAAGGGGTGAGGCTTGTCGAAGGTTACGCTCACAGGGAAAGTATTAGGAGCAGCAAACACAACAGCAATCCAATCAATGTGAATACTCACTGGAAGGCTAGTAATCGACGGAAAGGTAGGTAATCAACGGTCTCTCAAACGAAACCAACAAAACAATAGGAACGTCGGAGACAAACCTAAAACAATCAATAACTCGGAACACGCAAGGAACTCGAGCTAACAACTCCTACTACAAATGTAGGCACCAAAAGAGCACACAAGACTCTTGAACAATCAATAAGCCACACAAGGATTTAACAAATACTCTGACGACGCTCACAACTAGAATGATGGCGTTGTATAACAAAAAGGGACCTTCGACTCTGACAAACCGACGGAACCTCAACAACAAGCAAACTCAACTCAAGGCAAACAAATCAATCAATCTTATTTGACTCGCATTCAAGTTCAATCAAGTTATTCACAGCTATTAGACTGGGCAGATCTCTGATATTCTGGCTTACGCCGAGCAACTCTACTTAGACTTTCGTCGGGGTAAAATCAACTACTGACTACATACAACTAGAAGCCCTTATATACGATGCGTTATACTTTAGTATACAAAACAAAGCGGAATAATAATCTATAGTTTTGAGTGCCAATTTCTCCCCAAAAGGATAGGTCTTCCTTTCGACGAGAGTTTGAACACGAAAGTTGGTGCTCTCTTCTTCCGTCGCGGATGTATACAGTCCCCGCACCACAGAGGTGGAGCTATCCGCAGCGTCAATCGTATTTTCTTCCGAATCTAGACGTGTCGAGAGGTTAATCCCGATCATCTGATTGGCTCAATCGTCGACTGGGCAGGTACTCGCCTCAGTCAGCTTCAAGTTGAGCGGGTATCTTCATCCCACTATCGTTCCGTTCAATTTCCATAGTTCCAAGTTCAGGCATCTCTATCGTAAATTCTCCAATGGCTCGATCAGTCTGCCGTTGCATGGTTATCTTAATCCCGAGGAAGGTTAGGAATATTATCGTCGGTCATCGTTGACGCCTGCCTTAAGCCCTCTCATTTGGATGCTCCATCAAAGTGAATAGAAGATTAAAGTAAAATAATAAATCCCTGGATTGCCGTCAGGTGTATTAGAGCAAGAGATCTCCACTAATCAATAGTCGAAGGTTTGGAGAATCTTGGAGTTACAATCATAGGCTCCTACAGGTTTCAGAGTTCCTACAATATCTCTCATCGTCGGCTGGCTTTCTGTCGACTTCTCTAATAGGGACGTCGAGGCTCTGACTAGCAGTTTGGGCTCACCCTAGTCCTATAGTTAACCTAGTATTCATTGTGTATTCTACTAAATAGTGCCAAAAACGAAGCATATTCAAGGGTTTTCATTCCAGCGTGCATCAGCGGCATTTGAAGAACTATGGACAGCATTTGTCTCTGCACCTATTCTCGCCTTATGGGATCCAGATAAACCAACTCGGATAGAGGTGGATGCGTCTGGCTATGCTACAGGGGGAGCCCTTATGCAGCAGCAGGAAGATGGTACATGGCACCCAGTAGCATACCGCTCAGTTTCAATGCAACCGGCAGAAAGGAATTACCAGATCTACGATAGGGAGATGTTGGCAATCATAGAGGCTCTGAAGGACTGGCATTACTTCTTAGAGGGCCTCCGTGATGAGTTTGAGATCATCTCCGATTATAGTAACTTGGAATACTGGCGAACTGCACAGGACCTCACACAATGCCAAGCTCACTGGTCCCTCTATCTATCCAGATTTAACTTCTGACTGGTACACTGTGCAGGGAAAAGCAACACTCAGGCTGATGCACTATCGCGAATGTCACATCACTGCATTCAAGATCATGAGGACAATCAGCAACAGATTGTGCTTTCCCCTGACCGGTTTCACAAGATAGCAGTCTCTACCCTGGGAAACCCCCTGGAAGGACGGATTCGTCGAATGTCAGAGAAAGAAGCTGAAGTACTGGAAGGATTGAAGAAGCTGAAGGAGGGAGGCCTGAAAAGGTTGGCAAACAGATTACTGGAATGGGAGGAGGACAACGGTTTGGTGTATCATCATGGCAGAGTCTACATACCTCCAGACAAGGAACTGCGACGAGATGTTCTTCAACAGTGCCATGACTCCCCATCAGCAGGACACCCAGGACTTCACGCGACTTATGACTTGGTGACATCTCACTTCTGGTGGCCAACAATACAGTCGTTCATGGAGAAATATGTGGAGGGGTGTGACACCTGTGCACGGAAAAAGCTACAGCGACATCCACGGGCGGTAACCCATCCACTGGATGTACCAACGGGAATCTGGGAGGAGGTAGGAGTAGATCTGATCATGCAGTTGCCGAAGTCGGATGGGTATGACGCCATCTTGGTCTGCACAGACTTATTCAGCAAGCAGATTCATGCTATTCCCTGCATGACCAGTATCACTGTGGAAGAGGTTGCAGACCTCTACTATCGAGAGATCTTCTGACTTCACGGGCTACCTTTATGCTTTGTTTCAGATTGTGGTCCCCAGTTCACAGCAATGGTTATGAGGAAACTTCTGAAGTGGTTGGGTATCAAGAGCAATTTGACATCTGGATATCACCCACAGGCTAATGGACAGACAGAGCGGGCCAACCAAGAAGTGGAGAAATACCTCTGGCTATATGTGGAGAGGAGACAGACGGACTGGGCAAAACACCTTCCAATGGCAGAGTTTGTCATCAACTCCAAAACTCACTCTGCACACGATCTCTCCCCATTTGAGGCAGTATATGGATACCAGCCCCTATTCAACATCCCAGTGGGACAGCGTACAGGATGGAAGGACATAGATGAACGGATTGAGGTGTTGAAGGAGTTGCAGAAGGACACGCAAGCAGCACTGGAAACAGTGAAGAAGGAACAGAAGGCGGCGTATGAGAAGGGGAAGAAGGAAGCTCATGTGTTCAAGGTTGGAGACTACATATGGTTGGATGCCAAAGATATTGATCTTAAAACGCTGAGTCGCAAGCTCTCAGATCGACAGCTGGGGCCATTCAAGGTATTGGAATGCATTGGAGATTTGGACTATTGCTTGAAACTTCCTTGGGGGCGACATTGAATCCATCCAGTCTTCCATGTTGACAAACTTTCTCCCTGGCAGGGCAACGATATAAATGGAGAATGACCATCACAACTGGGACCAATAGAGTTGGAGGAAGATGGAGCAGTAGGAGAATATGATGTGGAGAAAATTCTGAACAGCAGAATTTACAGAGGGAAGTTACAGTATGAGGTAAAGTGGGAAGGCTGGGACGAAGGACATATCTCCTGGGAGCTGGCAGAAAATGTGGCAAATGCTCGGGAACTGGTGGAGGAGTTCCATGCAGAGCATCCAGATGCAGTAGGGGAGTCAGACATACCAGTGAAGAAGAAGAAAAAGAAAAAGTCGAAGCAATAGCCATTGAGGACGATGGTCTTAGAAGGGGGGTAATGTCACAAAGTGCGTACTATTTTACTTTTACCTCCTTACAGTCTCTTTTCCCTTTACTACGATACATCATTCTTGCTTCATCTTTTGACCTTACCTTTTATCTTTATTCTACTATGTTCCATTGGTTTCTGCTACATTCTATCAGTTTCTGCATGACACCAGGTCACGACATCATAGATCACATGCCGAGTAGTATATATAGGACGACTCGTCACCTAGTCCCCCATCTTGACCTCTTTGTCTTGGGACTAGGTGCGTATTTGTACTCTGTAGAATACCGGGCTTATATCAATTGTCTTTGTCTTGGGACTAGTTGTTGACTGTCGAGCCTCTGCTCCAGTCTCTGTGTGTTTGCTATCGGCGCTTCACCACACAAGTCTCAGAGCTCATCCCAATTGCACATCTTGATGCTCAAGTCCCAGGGTATCTGGTGTGGTTCTATTTTGCAATAATAAAAGTGAGTAACCTGGCATGTATGTGGCTATCTTGGTAGTTGACCAACCAATGCTATAGAATGTCCTTGGCTGTTCAAGCTTGGAGCAACTGTGGTTAAATTCAGCAACAGGAAGATTCTGTCATGGACCAGAAGGGCCCAAGTGCTGGTATTGGTCTGGCAATTATAATGGTATCACAATCCCCTTAGATGCAGAATTCCTCAAAGAGGATGTGTTCTGCCATTATTTTGCTGGAATGAAACAAGATAGGGCTCTCCTTCTTGTGCTTGGATATAGTAGTTATCTCAAGCACATTAAAGATATCCCTTCATCATATTATTCTCAAGTTATCTCAAGTTCAACTAACTCAATGCTTGCTCTCATCCGGAATGTACGATGGATAAGTAGAAAAGATAGCCTTGAAAGGGAGGATCAGATGTCAGATGGGATGGCAAGGTAATTGTTTAGAAAATGTTCTACTTTCTTTTACTAATCCATCTGATAGGTTCCGCCTTACAGATAATCAACATCACATTGAAATTCATAATACTAGTGAAGCATATTCATGGCTTCCACAGGCTTTGAGTGTCTTTCATGCTCATGGCATCAACTTGGATAATGACCTTTCCAAATATAGTGAGTAATGTTTCAACTATAGATTCATTTCAGGTTGACAATCACCAGAGCTTGTCTTTCCCTGTTTGAAGCTTACAGGAGCACTTCAGAGATCCAGACTCAAACAACAACAATGCCAACTATATGAAAAGAAACCAATATACTTGTTTGTTAAACCTTCTCCCTCCTCCAATGAATCTTTCTACTTTTGGTCCCATGACCCAACTGGGCAAAATCCCTTCTCACTAGACATGTGCAAGTACCTGGGCCTTCCCTTCAAGCTTGCTTTTGATGTGAGCTATGATGTGGAGAGCTGGTCTACCAAAATCTACAACCTCCTTCATGATTACTAAATTTCAAGGGGATTTGACCCCAGGACCTTGGATTTTGCACAACATGTGGAATATCCAATCTTTGAAGTTATACTTCCTGACAGCCACTTTCAAGAAATTGAGAAAGGTAGGACACTTCCTCTCTTCTTTTGATTGTCTACTTATTCACTCTTGATTTTTTGTTGACAGAGTCAGACCTGTACACTGACTCCTCTTCTGATTCATCTATAGTCCTTAACAGCAGTCCAGAACAGTTAGAAGGTGGGTTGTTGTTTTCATTCTTTGGCCCCAGTTAATCCATTATAAAGGTGCAAATCTTTCAGATCCAGCAGATGATAACCATCCTAAAGAACTTGGTGATTCTTACTCACTGGATCTGCTATTTTATGAAAGCCAGGTCAAAGGTAATTGTTGATATTCAAGTTTGTGTTGTTGATATTTATGATTAATTGCTACATGTTAGAATCTGTCCACATCCCCAATCCTTCAAGTTACATGCTGAATACTACAGTTATGGGAAAATTAGTTGCAACACATCGTGGTATGAATACCTAGAGCCTTTCTGATGCTCTCCAGAATGCTTGAGATGTTAATTTCTTCCATAGGCATGGCACCTGCATTTTTTAGCCCATTTTTCACCTCTTACACTCGCCAAGCTGTGTCTGCAGGCTTAAATGTGGCACAGAATAATCTGGAACTGCTCCTGGATGTGGATTGATGATTACAGATGCAGTTCAGGCCTTCAATGCATGAAGTTAAATGTGGCCCTGGTAGTAGAGTGGATCCCAAGTTTGTGAAGTGGAACTAGGTTTCTGGCATTGGTGAAGAGAAGTTTATTTGGTTGGCAATGGACACTGTCATCTGGGCAGTGCTGCAGTGTATCTTGTGAAAAATAATTATGTATGTACAATTGCTTACACATAACTGAGTGAATTTCAGTACAAATTCAATCCTCCAAATATGTTGTTGACACTAAGCAAGAAGAGTTGCAACTTGATCAAGTTGAAATGGAATAGAACAGGTTCACACTATTACTGGCTTGGCTGGTGAACAGTGAGCAAATACATCACACAAGCTCTATTAGCTCCTATACCATATAGACTCAGGGCTTGCAGCTCCCTTCCATAAGTAATTTCATAAACTGACTTGACAGGAACTGAAAAAGCCTGTGTCAGGCAGGGGAACCATATCAGGCCTCCTTTTAGTAAAGTGAAGGGCTGTAATATCTAGCCTACTACAAACATCTCAAAGTGTCCTGACCAACTGAGTGAACTCTGTGAAAGGTTCTACACCATCAAATAGTCTGGGGTAAGGCTATTAACCCCAAGCACTTCACAAAGTTTCTGTGCAAGCTATTGTCACAAAGTGTGTACTATTCTTATTTTCCTATGGTCTCTTTTCCTTTCTCCACAATACACGATATTACCCTCATTTTATCTCTTGAGTATACCTTCATTCCACTGTTTTCTGTTACCTTCTGCTATGTTCTATCAGTTTCCACAGGACACTAGGTCATGACATCATAGGTCACATGCCAGATAGTATATATAGGACGACTTGTCACCTAGTCCCCCATCTTGACCTCTTTGTCTTGGGACTAGGTGCGTATTTGTACTTTGTAGAATACTGGGTGATCGTCTTTGTCTTGGGACTAGTTATCAACTGTCGAGCCTCTGCTCCAGTCTCTGTGTGTTCACTACTGGCGCTTCACCACATTAGGTCAAGATCCTCTACTGCATGGGTACCCTTCCGATAAGGTTGTCTCTGCAGGCTGTACTGCTTCACCACGTCTCCGACATTTAGCACATCCAGACCCGACTCTGAAGAAGAATCTGAACAAGAGAAAGTCAACTGCTCTGCATGACCACATACATATGACGTTACCGACAACAAACACGTACACCTAACCACTGGCAGAGAGTGGACCAGCTGTGACCAGAACAAGTGCCCAAACACACTTGCAAACTCTATTTCCAAACTGCACAACTTAATCGACAACGACAGTAGCGTTCTCGAATTCGACCGTTTCATCCCCGTACTTCTGTCACGAAGTGCATACTATTTTACTTTTACCTCCTTACAGTCTCTCTTCCCTTTACTACAATACATCATTCTTGTTTCATCTTTTGGACCTTACCTTTTATCTTTATTCTACTATGTTCCGTTGGTTTCCGCTACATTCTATCAGTTTCCGCATGACACCAGGTCATGACATAATAGGTCACATGCCAAGTAGTATATATAGGACGACCCGTCACCTAGTCCCCCATCTTGACCTCTTTGTTATTGGGACTAGGTGTGTATTTGTACTCTGTAGGATACTGGGTTGTATTGATCATCTTTGTTATTGGGACTAGTCACTGACTGTCGAGCCTCTGCTCCAGTCTCTGTGTGTTCACTACCGGTGCTTCACCACATTAGGTCAAGATCCTCTACTGCATGGGCACCCTTCCAATAAGGCTGTCTCTGCAGGCCGTACTGTCCCACCATGTCTCTGACATTCAGCGCATCGAGACCCGACTCTGAAGAAGAATCTGAACAGGAGAAATTTGACTGCTCTGCACTACCACATGCATACGACATTACCGACAACGAACATGTACACCTAACCACCAACAGAGAGTGGACCAGTTGTGATCAGAACCAGTACCCGAATGCACTTGCAAACTCGATATCCGAACTATACGATTTAATCGACATTGACGGTAGCATTCTCAAATCCAACTGTTTCATCCCTGTACTCCCACCGTTACCACCGTCCCCACTTCCAGTCACACCCAGTTTACCCAGAACCCCTGGACACTCTAGGCCCGGGTCCTGCATAGGTCGACACTCTAGACCCACATCACGTATCTCGCCTGAAGCTTCTCCCGCACCCACATTACTACCCACACCTCGTGGACCTTCTGCACCCCCGCTTATCCCCGCTACCAGTCCCAGAACCATTTCCCCCACACCAAATCCCATGGTTATTCCCCAAACACCGTCCCCGGAACCATGACCGTCTGCCCCACCCCCATTCATGAATAACGAGCAACTTGCCCACCTCCTAGAGGGCCTAAACACCGTTACCAACGCCCTGCTAACGCAGACAACTCGCTCAAAGGATGTCATCAGTAAACCCGAGGCATTCAAGGGAGAGAAGGGCCACAACACTAGATGATGGCTGAACCAGTTTGATAACTGGGCTAGGGAGCAGTCCGACTTGGTCAACAACAATCCAAAAAAGATCCGAGCAGCCCTGAACCTGATGACCTCCAAGGCTGGTGACTGGGCGAACCAGTTTCTGACCAGGTCAAACGACCCCACCAACGTCGACCCGATCTTCAATGGCAGCTGGGCCGACTTCACCACTGCCTTTAGGGGCCACTTTTCCTCTATCGACGAGGAGAAGCAGACACTGGCCGACCTCAGGGTACTGAGGCAAGGACAGAATGAGTCTGTTTCCGACTATGCCCAGACATTCACGGAGCTGGCCAGTCTCACCAAGCTCTCAGACTACGACCAGCACCAGTACTTCGTAGAGGGACTCACGTTGGAGATGCAAAAGTTGGTAGGATTGGCGGCAGCAGTTGCCACGACAGAGCCAAGGGACCTTAGCGAACTCATTGCTAGGGTGAACAAGTTGGACATCAGCATCAACAACCTGGCTCTGAACATTGGACGAGGAGGTGCTCGAGCACAGGCTAGTGGTGG
>MU127816.1:226054-238806 GCA_014904975.1 Marasmius fiardii PR-910
GTCAAAGGAAAAGAGACCATAGGAGAATAAAGAAAATAGTACACACTTTGTCACATTACCCCCCTTCTAAGACCATCGTCCTCGATGGTTATCGCTTCGACTTTTTCTTTTTCTTCTTTGGTGCTAGTATGTCCGACTCCTCTACCGCATCTGGGTGTTCGGCATGGAACTCCTCCACCAGTTCCCGAGCGTTTGCCACATTTTCTGCTGGCTCCCAGGAAATATGTCCTTCATCCCAGCCTTCCCACTTTACCTTGTACTGTAACTTTCCTCGGTGAATCCTGCTGTTGAGAATTTTCTCCACATCGTACTCCCCTACAGCTCCATTCTCCTCTAATTCTATTGGTCCAGGTTGTGATGGTCGTTTGCCATTGATATCATTGCCTTGCCAGGGAGAGAGTTTGTCGACGTGAAAGACTGGATGGATTCGGTGTTGCCCCCAAGGGAGCTTCAAGCGATAGTCCAGATCTCCTATACATTCTAATACCTCAAATGGCCCTAGCTGTTGATCCGAAAGTTTGCGACTTGGTGTCTTCAGGTCAATATCTTTGGCATCCAACCATACATATTCTCCAACCTTGAATACATGAGCTTTCTTCTTCCCCCTCTCATACGCCGCCTTCTGCTCCTTCTTTACCATCTCTAGGGCTGCTTGGGTGTCCTTCCGCAATTCCTTCAACACCTCAATTCGCTCATCTACGTCCTTCTGTCCTGCTTGTTGTCCCACTGGGATGTTGAAAAGGGGCTGGTATCTGTATACTGCTTCAAATGGGGAGAGATCATGTGCAGAGTGGGTTTTGGAGTTGATAACGAACTCTGCCATTGGAAGGTGCTTTGCCCAGTCCATCTGCCTCCTTCCCACATATAGCTGAAGATACTTCTCCACCTCTTGGTTGGCCCGCTCTGTCTGTCCATTTGCTTGGGGGTGATATCCAGATGTCAAATCGCTCTTGATACCCGACTGCTTGAGGAGCTTCCTCATAACCATTGCTGTGAACTGAGGACTGCGATCTGACACAAAGCGTAATGGTAACCCATGAAGTCGGAAGATCTCCCGGTAGTAGAGGTCTGCTACCTCTTCCGCGGTGATGCTGGTCATGCAGGGGATAGCATGAATCTGTTTGCTGAATAGGTCCGTGCAAACCAAAATGGCATCATATCCGTCTGACTTCGGCAATTGAGTGATCAGGTCTACTCCTACCTCTTCCCAAATCCCTGTTGGTATATCGAGTGGGTGAGTCACTGCCCGTGGATGCCACTGTAGCTTCTTCCATGCGCAGGTGTCACAGCCTTCCACATACTTCTCCATAAATGACCGTATCGTCGGCCACCAGAAGTAGGACGTCACCAAGCTATAAGTTGCATGAACTCCTGGGTGCCCTGCTGATTGGGAATTGTGACACTGCCGGAGCACGTCTCATCACAACTCCTTGTCTGGGGGTACATAGACTTTGCCGTGATGGTACACCAAACCATTATCCTCCTCCCATTCTGGTAGTCCATTTGCTAATCTCTTCAGACCTCCCTCCTTCAGCTTCTTTAATCCTTCCAGTACTTCTGCTTCTCTCTCTGATGCTCGACGAATCTGCCCCTCCAATGGATTGACCAGGGTGAAAGCAGCTATTGTGGTGAAGTGCCGGTAGTGAACACACAGAGACTGGAGCAAAGGCTTGACAGTCGAAGACTAGTCCCAAGACAAAGACAATCAATACTACCCAGTATTCTACAGAGTACAAATATGCACCTAGTCCCAAGACAAAGAGGTCAAGATGGGGGACTAGGTGACAAGTCATCCTATATATACTATCTGGCATGTGACCTATGATGTCGTGACCTGGTATCATGTGGAAACTGATGGAACATAGCGGAAAGTAACAGAAAGCAGTGGAATGAAGATGAAATCAAGAGATGAAACAGGAGTGATATCGTGTATCGTAGTAAGAGGAAAAGAGACCATAGAAAAATAGAGAGAGTAGTACACACTTTGTGACAGCTATCCTGTGAAACTGGTCTGGTGAAAGCACAATCTGTTGCCAGTTGTCCTCATGATCCTGGATGTGGTGATGTGACATCTGTGACAATGTGTCAGCCTGAGTATTACTTTTCCCTGTACGATGAACCAGCTGGAAGTTAAACCGAGATAAGTAAAGGGACCAGTGGGCTTGTCGTCGTGTAAGATCCTGTGCAGTTTGCCAGTATTCCAAGTTACTATGGTTGGAGATGATTTCGAACTCATCGTGGAGACCCTCTAAGAAGTAGCGCCAGTCCTTCAGGGCCTCTATGATTGCCAACATTTCCCTGTTGTAGATCTGGTAGTTCCTCTCCACCACTTGCATCAAAGCTGAGCAATATGCCACTGGGTGCCATGTGCCGTCCTCCTGCTGCTGCATAAGGGCTCCCCCTGTAGCGTAACCAGAAGCGTCTACTTCTATTTGAGTCAGTTTGTCTGGATCCCATAGGGCAAGAATAGGTGCTGAGGTGAACGCTGTCCGTAGTTCTTCAAATGCTGCTTGTTGCTGTGTTCCCCAGTCGAACCGAATGTCCTTGCGTGTCAAGTTGTTGAGTGGGCATGTGATCCTTGCAAAATCCCAGATGAAACATCTGTAGAAGTTGGCAAATCCTAAGAATCCCCGAACGTCGCATACTGACTTCGGCGTTGCCCAATCTCGTACTGCAGCTACCTTTACTGGATCCATACGTATTCTCCCCTCACTTATCAGTAAGCCCAGGTATTCCACCTCTGTCTTCTCGAACTCGCCCTTCTCAGATCAAAGATACAGGTCATTCTGCTGTAGTCATTTGAGTACTTCTTTAACCATGTGACGGTGTTCCAATAAATCCGAACTGAAGATTAGGATGTCATCCAGGTATACCGCTACCTTCCCTGCCACAATAAGATCAGCAAAGATGAGATTCATCAGGGACTGGAATGTAGCTGGAGAGTTGGTAAGACCGAAGAACATGACTGTTGGCTCAAACAGCCCTCAATTTGTTGCGAACCCTGCCTTCCATTCATCTCCCTTCTTAATCCGTACATTGTTGTAACCCACCTTACGTCGAACTTGGTGAAGTATTTCGCATTACGGAGTCGGTTGACAATGTCAGATACTAGTGGGAGTGGTGTCTGGTTTTTGACTGTAAACTCATTGAGCCGTCAGTAATCCTGTACGAACTGTAGCTTTCCATCTTTCTTCTTTACGAAAAAGACCGGGGATGCCATGGGCGATTTGGAAGGTCGGATGTACTCTTTCCGTAGGTTCTCCTCAATAAAATGATCCAGTTCTTCCTGTTCTACCGGAGACATAGGGTAAATCTTTGTACAAAGTGACTCTGGAGCCCCAGGAGTGAACTCGATAGCGTGATCCCAAGGTTTGTGTGCCGGCAACTGTTCTGATTCCTGTTCTGAGAAGACCTTGTTGTACTCCTGGTAATGCTCAGGGACCATCTCCTCAAACATCTTCTTCGGTTTGAGTTTCTGTGCCGCTTCTGCGAGTTGTTGCAAGTATGTGTATCCTGCTGCAATCCAAACCTGTTCCTTAATGTCTTTAATGATTCCCTGCTTGAGCCAGTTCTGACAAAGCACTTGGTTGGCCTTGAGAATGCAGAGCCGTGGTTGTTTCCCTTCCTCTTCCGGCGTCGTGTCCTCTTGTCCTTTACATCCATCATCCTGATGCAGAGTTTCCTCCACTGCATCCTCCCGAGTGTCCTCTAGTATTCCTTCACCCAGAGTCGTCCCGCCAATCGCTTCCTCTTCCCTATCTGGTGTGTCCTCGACCGTTACTCTATGAGTCCTAATTGACAGTAACCCTCTTGACCAGTCTACGTCTGGGTTCAACTGCCTCAGCCAAGGTAGCCCTAGTATCACATCCTCTTCACCTAGATCCATAATAAGAAAATTCACCCAGTGTTTATGTCCATTGACTGTTATTGCCAGCTGTGCAAACTCTTGTATACTGCCGGCCTGATTAAGGATACCATCAATGTTGAACACTTGTATTGGCCTCTTTAGTTGAAGCTTCCACAACTTTTTCTCTTCTGCAAACCTCCTACTCAAAAATAGACCTGTCACTCCACTATCCACCATGGCCACTGCCATTGTTTGTAGCCTTCCATTCTCAATCTTCATGTGCACTCGGAAATGTGATGATAATGGCATATATTCACGAGTCGTGTTTATAGTACATGAAGAGATAGAATCATAGTTCGAAGAAGGACATACTACGATCAAATTCTGGGATGCTCTCGTTGCAGCTGAGACGGGTGTCCTTCCTAAAAACCCTGTGGTTTGTTGACCACAGAGCTCAGGCCAGCCAAAAGACTATTGAGCTGGGCAATCTGGGTGGTGAGCTGTTCTTGGCTGTCTGGAGCTGCAGTTGAGTTGTTGGGCACTGGGGACGAGGTGGACGCAATGATGGGCATGGGGTTGTTGGAAGAACGGTGATTACTCCCTTCCTCCTCAAAAAGTGAGAAGTTCTCCTCCATGTTAGTTGCTGCAATCCGGTGACCTCTTCCAACTAGCCCTCCTCCCCTTTTCTTTCCCATGAACTTGTCTTGACAGACCTGTTCCAAATGCCCCATCCTCTTGCAGTAGTTGCATGTGGCGCCTCATGCGTGATTGCAGTCCTTTTTGAGGTAAAGGCCACCACAGCCAAAACACCTGTTCCTCATTCGTCTCAGAAATTCCTCTCAGGTACCAGTCCTCCGCATCGAAGTCGAGGTGGCATCAACATCCATTGCGTTTGGGTCCCTTCCTCCTCCACTACTAGACTGTGCTTGAGTGCCTCCTCTCCCGATGTTTAACACTGGGTTGTTGATGCTAACGTCCAACTTGTTGACCCTAGCAATGAGTTCGCTAAGATCTCTTGGCTTGGTGGTGGCAACAGCTGCCGCTAACCCTACCAACTTCCGCATCTCCAATGTGAGTCCCTCTACAAAATATTGACGCTGGTCGTAATCTGAGAGCTTGGTGAGACTGGCCAGCTCCATGAATGTCTGGGCATAGTCAGAAACAGACTCATTTCATCCTTGCCTCAGTACCCTGAGGTTGGCCAATGCCTGCTTCTCCTCATCGATAGAGGAAAAGTGGCCTCTAAAGGCGGTGGTGAAATCGGTCCACCTGCCATTAAAGATCGGGTTGACGTTGGTGGGGTCATTTGACCTGGTTAGGAACTGGTTTGCCCAGTCACTGGCCTTGGAAGTCATGAGGTTCAGGGCCGCTCAGATCTTTTTCAAATCATTATTGACCAACTTGGATTGTTCCTTGGCCCAATTGTCAAACTGATTGAGCCATCGCCTGGCATTGTGGCCCTTCTCTCCCTTGAACGCCTCGGGTTTACTGATGACATCCTTCGAGCGAGTTGACTGCATTAGCAGGGCATTGGTGACAGTGTTTAGACCCTCTAAGAGATGGGCAAGTTGTTCATTGTTCATAATTATAGGTGGAGCGGGTGTTTGCAGTTCTAGGGATGGTGTTCTGGAGATAACAACGGGATTTGGTGTGGGGAAGATGGTTCTGGGAGTGGTAACAGGGATAAACAGGAGTACAGAAGGTCCACAAGGTGCGGGAGAAGCTACGGGCAAAATACGTGATGTGGGTCTGAAGTGTCAACCTACGTGGGACCCAGGCCTAGAGTGTCCGGGGGTTCTGGATAAGCTGGGGGTAACTGGATGGACTGGGGTTGGGGACGGTGGTAATGGTGAAAGTACTCGGATGAAACGGTTGAATTTGAGAACACTACCGTTGATGTCGGTTAAATTGTACGGTTCGGATATTGAGTTTGCAAGTGCGTTCGGGCACTGGTTCTGATCACAACTGGTCCACTCTCCGTTGGTGGTTAGGTGTATGTGTTCATCATCGGTAACGTCGTACGCATGCAGTAATGCGGAGCAGTCAACTTTCTCCTGTTCAGATTCTTCTTCAGAGTCTAGTCTCGATGCGCTGAAGGTCGGAGACGTGGCAAAATGGTACAGCCTGCAGAGGCAGCCTTATCGGAAGGGTGCCTGTGCAGTAGAAGATCTTGACCTAATGTGGTGAAGTGCCGGTAGCGAACACACAGAGACTGGAGCAAAGGCTCAACAGTCGATAACTAGTCCCAATGACAAAGATGATCAATATAACCCAGTATCCTACAATACACACCTAGTCCCAATGACAAAGAGGTCAAGATGGGGGACTAGGTGACAAGTCATCCTATATATACTGCCTGGCATGTGACCTATGATGTCATGACCTGGTCATACAGAAACTGATAGAACGTAGCAGAAAGTAACGGAATACAGTGGAATGAAGGTAGAATCAAGAGATGAAACAGGAATGATGTCATGTATCGTGGTCAAAGGAAAAGAGACCATAGGAGAATAAAGAAAATAGTACACACTTTGTCACAACAGTCAAAAACTGGACACCACTTCCACTAGTATCAGACATCATTAATCGACTCCACAACGTGAAATACTTCACGAAGTTCGACGTAAGGTGGGGTTACAACAACGTATGGATTAAGGAGGGAGATGAATGGAAGGCAGGGTTCACAACAACATTGAGGGCTGTTTGAGCCAACAGTCATGTTCTTCAGTCTTACCAACTCTCCAGCTACATTCCAGTCCCTGATGAATCTCATCTTTGCTGATCTTATTGCAGCAGGGAAGGTAGCAGTATACCTGAACAACATCTTGATTTTTACTTCGGACTTATTGGAGCACCATCACGTGGTTAAAGAAGTCCTCAAATGGCTACAGCAGAATGACCTGTATCTTTGACCTGAGAAGTGCGAGTTTGAGAAGACAGAAGTGGAATATCTGGGTTTGCTGATAAGTGAGGGGAGAGTATGTATGGACCCAGTGAAGGTAGCTGTGGTACGAGATTGGGCAACACCAAAATCAGTATGCGATGTTCATGGATTTTTAGAGTTCGCCAACTTTTACCAATGCTTCATCCAGGATTTCTCAAGGATTGTACACCCACTCAACGACTTAACACACAAGGATGTCTGGTTCAAGTGGGGAACTCAGCAACAGGCAGCATTCGAACAACTATGGACAATGTTCATCTCAGCACCTATTCTTGCCCTGTGGGACCCAGATAAACCAACCCAGATAAAGGTGGACGCTTCTGGTTATGCTACAGGGGGAGCCCTTATGCAGCAGCAGGAGGACGGTACATGGCACCCGGTGGCGTATCAGTCAGCTTTGATGCAACCAGCAGAGAGGAATTACCAGATCTACAACAGGGAAATGTTGGCAATCATAGAGGCCCTGAAGGACTGGCACTATTTCTTAGAGGGCCTCCATGAGGAGTTTGAAATCATCTCTGATTATAGCAACTTGGAATACTGGCGAACTGCACAGGATCTCACCCAACACCAAGCTCACTGGTCCCTCTACCTATCCAGGTTCAACTTCCAGCTGGTTCATTGTGCAGGTAAAAGTAACACTCAGGCCGACACACTATCACAGATGTCACATCATCGCATCCAAGATCATGGGGACAACTGACAACAGATCATACTCTCGCCAGACCGGTTTCACAAGATAGCTGCATTCACCCTGGTCAACCCACTGGAGGAACAGATTTGTTGAGCATCAGAGAAAGAAGCAGAAGTACTAGAAGGGCTGAAGAAGTTGAAGGAGGGAGGTCTGAAGAGACTAGCGAATGGATTACCAGAATGGGAGGAGGATAACGGTTTGGTCTACCATCAGGGCAGAGTTTACGTACCCCCAGACAAGGAATTGCAACAAGATGTGCTTCAACAGTGTCATGACTCCCCATCGGCAGGACACCCAGGACTCCACACAACGTATGACTTGGTGATGTCTCACTTCTGGTGGCCAACAATACAGTCATTCACTGAGAAGTATGTGGAGGGGTGTGACACCTGTGCACGAAAGAAGCTACAGTGGCATTCATGGGCGGTAGCTCATCTGCTGGACGTACCAACGGGAATTTGGGAAGAGGTAGGGGTAGATCTGATCACCCAGTTGCCAAAGTCAGATGGATATGACACCATCTTGGTTTGTACAGACTTGTTCAGCAAGCAGATTCATATCCTTCCCTGCATGACTAGCATCACTGCAGAAGAGGTAGCAGACCTCTATTACTGGGAGATCTTCTGACTTCATGGACTACCACTACGCTTTGTATCTGATCGAGGTCCCCAGTTTGCAGCAATGGTTATGAGGAAGCTCCTCAAGCAACTGGGTATCAAGAGCAACTTAATGTCTGGATACCACCCACAAGCAAATAGACAGACAGAGCAGGCCAACCAAGAGGTGGAAAAGTACCTTTGACTGTATGTGGGGAGGAGGCAGACAGACTGGGCAAAACATCTGCCAATGGCAGAGTTTGTTATCAACTCCAAGACCCACTCTGCACACGATCTCTCTCCATTCGAGGCAGTATATGGATACCAACCTCTCTTCAACATTCTGGTGGGACAATGTACAGGACAGAGGGACATAGACAAACGAATTGAGGTGTTGAAGGAGCTGCGAAAGGACACTAGGGCAGCATTGGAGGCAGTGAAGAAGGAACAGAAAGCAGCGTATGAGAGGGGGAAGAAGGTGTCACGAAGTGCGTACTATTTTACTTTTACCTCCTTACAGTCTCTTTTCCCTTTACTACAATACATCATTCTTGTTTCATCTTTTGACCTTACCTTTTATCTTTATTCTACTATGTTCCATTGGTTTCCGCTACATTCTATCAGTTTCTGCATGACACCAGGTCACGACATCATAGGTCACATGCCAGGTAGTATATATAGGACAACTTGTCACCTAGTCCCCCATCTTGACCTCTTTGTCATTGGGACTAGATGCGTATTTGTACTCTGTAGGATACTGGGTTGTATTGATCATCTTTGTCATTGGGACTAGTTGTTGACTGTTGAGCCCTCGCTCCAGTCTTTGTGTGTTCACTACCGATGCTTCACCACATTAGGTCAAGATCCTTTACTGCACAGGCACCCTTCCAATAAGGCTGTCTCTGCAGGCCGTACCGTTCCACCACATCTCCGACATTTAGTGCATCCAGACCCAACTCTGAAGAAGAATCCGAACAGGAGAAAATCGACTGCTCCACACTACCGCACGCATACGATGTTACCGACAATGAACACGTACACCTAGCCACCAATGGAGAGTGGTCCAGTTGCGATCAGAACCAGTGCCCAAACGCACTTGTAAACTCAATATCTGAACCGTACAATTTAACCGACATTGACGGTAGCGTCCTCAAATTCAACCGTTTCATTCCAGTATTTCCACCGTTACCATCATCCCCAACCCCAGTCCGTCCAGTTACCCCCAGCTTATCCAAACCCCCGGACACTCTAGGCCTGGGTCCCGCATAGGTCGACACTCCAGACTCACATCATGTATTTCACCTGTAGCTTCTCCCGCACCCGCATTACTACCTGCACCTTGTGGACCTTCCGTACCCCTGTTTATCCCTGTTACTACTCCCAGAACCACCTTTCCCACACCAGATCCCATCGTCATTCTCCAAACACTGTCCCCAGAACTGCAACCACCCACCCCACCCCCGATCATGAATAATGAACAACTTGCCCACCTCTTAGAGGGCCTAAACACTGTCACCAATGCCCTGCTAACGCAGACAACTCGATCAAAGGACGTTATCAGCAAACCTGAAGTGTTTAAGGGAGAAAAAGGCCACAACACCCGACGATGGCTCAATCAGTTTGACAACTGGGCTAGGGAGCAGTCTGACCTGGTCCAAAATGATCCGAAAAAGATCCGAGCGGCCCTCAACCTGATGACTTCCAAGGCCGGCGATTGGGTGAACCAGTTCCTGGCCAAGTCAAATGATCCCACCAACACCGACCCGATCTTCAATGGCAGATGGGCAGATTTCACCACCGCTTTCAGGGGCCACTTTTCCTCTATCAACAAGGAGAAGCAGGCATTGGCCAATCTCAGGGTCCTGAGGCAAGGATGGAATGAATCTGTCTCTGACTATGCCCAGACATTCACGGAGCTGGCCAGCCTCACCAAGCTCTCAGACTACGACCAGCGACAATATTTCGTAGAGGGACTCACGTTGGAGATGCGGAAGTTGGTAGGATTGGCAGCAGCAGTTGCCACAACAGAGCCAAGGGACCTCAGCGAACTCATCGCTAGGGTGAACAAGCTGGACATCAGCATTAACAATCTGGCCCTGAACATTGGACAAGGAGGTGCTCAAGCACAGACTAGTGGTGGAGGAGGAAGGGACCCAAACACTATGGATGTTGACACCACCTCGACCTCGACCAGGAGGACTGGCACCAGGGAGAAGTTCTTGAGAAGGATGAGGAACAGGTGCTTTGGTTGTGGTGGCCTGCACCTCAAGAAAGACTGCAACCATGCACATGGTGCTATGTGCAACTACTGCAAGAGGGCGGGCCACTTGGACCAGGTCTGCCAGGACAAGTTTATGGGAAAGGACAGGGGAGGAGGCTTGGCTGAAAGAGGTCACCAACAGATTGCAGCAACAAGCATGGAGGAGAATTTCTTGCTCTTCGACGAGGAAGGGGGAAGTCACCGCTCTCCAAACGACCCCACAGCCACCACTGTGTCCACCTCATCCCTGGCACTCAGCAACCCAACTGCAGCTCTGGACAGTCAAGGACAGCTCACAGCACAGATCGCCCAACTCAACAGCCTTCTGGCTAGTCTTAGCTCCATCGTCAATAAGCCACAGGGTTTTTAGGGGGGACGCCCGTCTCAGCCACAACAAGAGCATCCCAGAAGCCAATTGTAGTATGCCCATCTTCGAATTATGATTTTATATCTTCATGTATCATTAACACAACTCGCGAAAATGCACCGTTATCATCACACTTCCGAGTACACATGAAGATTGAGGATGGGAGATTACAAACGACAACAGCGGCCATGGTGGATAGTGGAGCAACAGGTTTATTTATGAGCAGGAGGTTTGCCGAAGAGAAGAAGTTGTGAAAGCTTTGATTAAAGAAGCCGATACAGGTGTTTAACATTGATGGCACCCCTAACCTGGCTGGCAGCATACAGGAATTTGTGCAGCTGGCGATAACAGTGGATGGACATAAGCACTGGGTGGACTTTCTGATTATAGATCTAGGCGAAGAGGACATGATATTGGGGTTACCGTGGTTGAGACAGTTGAACCCAGAGGTAGACTGGTCGAAAGGGTTGCTATCGATTAGGACCCATAGAGTGACAGTAGAGGACGTACCAGATAGGGAAGGAGAAGCAATTGGCGGAACGACTCAGAGTGAAGGGGTACTGGAGGACGCTCAAGACAATGCAGTGAAGGAAACTCCGCATCAGGACAAATACAGAGGGGAAGGACAGGAAGAAACGGTACTGGGAGAGGAGGAAAAACAACCGCAACTCTGCATTCTTAAGGCTAACCGAGCACTTCGTCGGAATTGGCTTAGGCGGGGGATTATCAAGGATGTTCAGGAACAGGTTTGGATCGCAGCAGGGTACACTTACTCCCAACAACTTGCAGAAGCAGCACAGAAACTCATATATAGGACAACTTGTCACCTAGTCCCCCATCTTGACCTCTTTGTCTTGGGACTAGGTGCGTATTTGTACTTTGTAGAATACTGGGTAGTATTGATCATCTTTGTCTTGGGACTAGTCATTGACTGTCGAGCCTCTGCTCCAGTCTCTGTGTGTTCACTACTGGCGCTTCACCACAGCTATGTCCACTCTAATGTATTGACACATTTGCCAAAGTCACTGACTTAAATTCCTGCTAGTTTACTAATGGACAGTCCAGTGATGTGCTGGGCATGATGTCAGGAAAAACAGAGTTTTCATGGAAGAACTTAATGAATTATCATTATTAATTGCTCTAGTGAGTAACCAAATAGCATCAAAAGTGTACCAAGTTCAACTAGGAACTGGTCTCTGCAGACACTTGTGCCTCTAACTGGTGCTACAAGCATGAGTGTTTAGCTGGAAGTGCTAGTCCCTTGACTCCACACAGTAGAAGAGTCAAAAACCATAAAACAAAGATTCGACCAGCACTAGAATGGCAATCAGAAATAATTCAGATTGGACTGTCCACCAGTGGATTGGCAGGGATTTGAGTCAATAACAGACTCAGGCAATGCATCAGCACTTCAAAAATCAGTGAGAGGCTTCCACGCAAAACAATGGAGACAATCACCCAGTACCATCAAAACTTCCGTGAAACATTGAAGACAGACTCACAAGTCAAGGATAAGGAGGGCACAAGATATCATTGGATAAAGGTTGCCTATGCAATGCCAGCTAAGAAGGAACAAGGATACACCAATAATGCACAGGAATAAGCCAATCAGAAGAAAGAAGGAAAAGCCTGGGCAAGATAGGAGATAAGGGTCAGGAATGAGTAGAATCTGGACTTCTGCAGAAGTCAACTGTCAGGCACGCTTGGACCTGGAAGTGCCAAAACTGACCAAGGATCCTGGAGAATTGGGGCTGGAAGTTAAATTCAGGCCTAATCAGGCTGGATTTGTGCAAAGTCTTCAGGTGACAGATTACACAGAGACTAATAAGCTATTACAAAGAGCAAAACTGGGGCAGAGTATATAAGTAGGTAGAACTATAGTACAAAGCTCAAGGACTGACACCCCAATCTGTAGCCAGAGACTATTGTGGTGAAACGCTGGTAGCAAACACACAGAGACTGGAGCAGAGGCTCGACAGTCAACAACTAGTCCCAATGACAAAGGATGATCAATACAGCTCGGTATCCTACAGAGTACAAATAC
>MU127816.1:246041-279724 GCA_014904975.1 Marasmius fiardii PR-910
AACACACAGAGACTGGAGCAGAGGCTCGACAGTCAATGACTAGTCCCAAGACAAAGATGATCAATACTACCCAGTATCCTACAGAGTACAAATACACACCTAGTCCCAAGACAAAGAGGTCAAGATGGGGGACTAGGTGACAAGTCGGCCTATATATACTACTTGGCATGTGACCTATGATGTCATGACCTGTATCATACGGAAACTAATAGAACATAATGGAAAGGGATAGAACACAGTGGAATAAGGGTAAAAGATAAGATCCTAGGATGAAACAAGAATGATGTCGTGTATCATAGTGAAAGAAAAAGAGACTGTAGGAAGGTAAATGGAAATAGTATGCACTTTGTTGTTGTGGCTGTTTTAGAGATTTTACCTATTTCTCTACATTTTGGCAGTTTCTGAGTAATAAAAACCCATTATTACTATGAGAACCAAGGGAATATTGAGTACTAGGGTGAGGCCTGAGCTGCTAGTAAAAGGACTCACCTTCGGAAACATGTTACATGTGTTCAGAAGTGAACACTGTATTATGGGATTCCACAGGACTGAGGGTTAGCAACTTCCGAAACGTGTAGGAAGCCTTCTGAGCCTACACTATTGTTGGTAATACACAAAGGATAGCTACAGAAGCATGTAGGACCATACCAAGGGTAGTATCGACAAGGAAAAACTACTGCTAAAGAGAGTGGGAAGTTCTGAACAGACTTAATGTGAATAACAATGACTTCTGAACTTAGGAAGATGGGAAAGACCACTTCGGAATCATGAGGGAAGTGGCAGAAGCCACTTCCAGAGGTCACCCGAGATGACTACTGTAGGTGCCTGGCTGGCAGACCTTGGACCCGAGTTTCAGAGCTAGGATCCAACCTTTGGCACCAGTCTACTGGAGCTTAGAAATCAGTCGGGCATTAGTTGCTGCTGATTAGAACACAGAGAACACTGATATGGTGGCTGGAAACTTGTACCGAAGTACTTCATGGTATGAGGAAAGGCTACTTAAGAAGTGTTAAATACAGAATGAAGGTTCTGAACTAGTATCAAAAGAAAAGGAGAATCGCCTAGACCAACAGGGACGGGCTAACTTATCCACCACCCTAACGGAAGCTGATTGACTTCAGAAGTATGGGAGTATATCCCAACTGAGGGTGTGGGTATCTACGACCTACCTAACTAATTGTCAGGCTTACCATCTACTTCTGAATACTTAATTTGTCTTCTGAAGTAGGAAGGACGGTAGTAGAATATTAGAGAACAGACTCACAAATGTGGGGACAAATGAGGAACTTCAGACTTTAGTTGGGGGTTCAGAATTGAGGATGGGAACAGCCCATCTGCGTGGGAGCATATGGGGTCTGGAGCGAAAGGACAACCTGCTTCGGAACTGTATAGAGCCAAGGGGACCACTCCAGAAACAGGAATAACAAATGCTGAATGATCGAGAAGGAGCATATTAATTTCTACATCCAACTTCTGGGCAAAACAGCAGAGAATAATGTCAAAACTCTCTCTGTTAATCCTAGTTAGGTACTGATTAGGACTAGATGATCATCAATACGGACAAATATATAATTAGATACAGATTCAGGTATAATACTTAGGTAGAAAGTATATAAGGGCTGGGGTTTTCGTCAGGAAAGCCCAAGTTACCCACCCAGTCTTGCTGCTGTACCACAAGGGCAGTAGTAAGCAGGGAACTTCTATAGAGAGAGACATGAGAATAGAACGAGACCAGTCTTAACTGACTTGGTAGATTTTGACTGCACCTGACTGTTTACTGAACTGTCTGACTGCCTGCACTGCTGAACTGTCTGCTAAGTCTGCTGGGACGAAGCAACTGTCTGTCTGTCTGGAGTGGAAGTCCATTGGGGACCAAGCTCACTGTCTGTCTGTCTGTCTGTCTGTTCTGAACTGTTCTGTTGAACTTCTGAAGTCGTGTTTGACTTAGCCACTGGGCCTGTCGACTGTCTGAAGTTGTTCTTTGTGAGTCTGAAGTACCTGAGTTGCAATTGGCGCATCTCTGGTTGCTGCTACTTACACCCAACCACCTACCTACCTATTTAGAGTGTTTTCCTCTGCTTCTGAACCCCTTCAGAGCGTATTATAGGATCTGAAAGTCATCCAAGACCCAGTTCTGCACTTGATATTTCGTTCTTGAGTTAGCTACTGGTGGAACCTTCGATCAATGTCGAACCAGCTCTCACATAACATATGCTAGACCTCAAGAGTGATTTGTTTGGTGTTTTATAGGTTTTAGGATTCTCGCTGTAGTACTATATGGTGCTAGGACTTATATATCACACACTTCACCCTTACCAGATGTTTTATTGTGACAGCTTGTCACTGCACATCACCAGTACTAGTGATGTATTGATGAGGTCTAGGTATTCAAATATTCAAAGCTGTATGGTTTACACAATGATGCAACCATAGAAGGATTCACACACACCTTCCTTGCTTCACACTTCTCTCCAAAAGAAATTATCTCATTATTTCAATAATGGCAAGTTGCTGTTCCAGTCAGTATTGTCAAGCATTTCAATCAGTTTTGCACATTTTTTAGTGGCATAGACTTCAGTCTTTGCTTCCTGCTTCTAGGAGTCAGCTGCAAGGCAGCTAGAAGCTGTTCAAGTAATGGACTCAAACATTCAAAGAATGAAACTCTAACATGCTATTGTAACATCCTTACACTTGTGCAAAAAAAGTACTTCATCCATGCTAATGTTGGAATTCTCAGCAGTTTTCTTCCTTTCTTAGATGGGCAAACCAAGCTCTTTGACTTCTAGTGTTGAGACCACAAAAAGTAAAGCTGGAAGTATAATAACAGACATGTCTAATTTAATTTTTAGTCTCATGTTTGCTCCTTTACAGTCTAACAAGTCTATTGAACTTGCATACTAAGCTTTTGGGTATCAACCTCACATGAATGGACTGCTATCTGGCACAGACAAAGTGAACTACCTTTGTTCTTCATCACAAATATTTCAGTCATTCATTTTATTCATATGTAAGTTGACCATGGTCATTATTTCTTCTTTCACTTTTGTCACTGTTTTTTGAAACCATTCATTCAGAAATAACACCTCATTCAATGGCCCAAAATGTACATAGGATATGTTGTGCCTAACATTGCACTAATCCACATCTAACTCAAGTTGTAGTGTTGAGTCCACCTGTGGAAAGGGAGACATTACAAGCATCAAACATTCTGGTCTGCACCAGGCCCACCAGGTGTTCCCTGTTTGATACGAGAATGGATTGTAGTTTGAATCACTACAGTGCCCCGTGTTCCTGAACCTTGGATAGTATCTTTCATGTCATTTTCACTGCCCCCCACTTTATTTGTCATTGGTAACATTTCAATATCTTCTGGCATGCTGTTTTGTGGTTCTTCAGTCACAGTTTCTGGTAGCAGTTTGAGAGCACAATCTGTCTGGTTGGCATGTGATGTGATATTTTGTTGACCACCTGATGCTTTCACTTTGGCGTCCATGGGTCCCAATCTGTTGCTAGGCTTAAACCACCAAACAGCTGGCCAATAGACTCTTGGGTTATGCTCAGGAATAGGCTTGAAGTAGTCTAGAGGCAACTCCCAGACAGCTCGCACATGTTCCAGACCATCTACCCATGGTCCAAGGATGTCAACAACATGAAGTCCCCACAGATAATCTGTATTCTCAGCCAAATTCTCATTCAAGAACACCAGGAATCTAAGGCATTCTTCTGATGTGACAAAAGGAGAGTCTGTTAGCATGGGAAGCTCTTGTGAGTTCTCTTCTAGTAATGATAGTTTACCACCATTACTTTGCAATGGAATATGGCTTGTGTGATGAGATAATATCTGAACAAGCTCTCCTATGCCAGACCAGTGTGCATGGGGCCAATACTGTTTAACAGAGTCCAGTACAGGCACAAGGGTAGATTCAGATGGTGGTGGATTAGAATGAGCCAAGAGCCTTTCAAGCTCATTGACTTGTGGAAAATAGCCTGGTAGCTGTTTGAAATGATCTGATGGTAATCCATGAATTTGCTGTAAATGCTTTATTATAACCATCCACTGATGAAGAAGGTAGGTATCTCTCCAAAGCTGATCATTTTGACACAGCTTGGTGTGGAAGGAATTGAAGAAGCTGAGTCCATGACTAGAAGCAAAGAGTGTGGTTCCAATGTCATATCCTTCTTTATTGGATAGTTCTAAGAACTGAAAAATAGAGGATGTTATTGAGCTCAGAATCAGGGGTATCTCTGAGTAATCATCCCAGTTCTTGAATTGTTCAGTGTAAACATCCAAAAGCTTTCCCCGCCAATCTCTTGACAAGCTAGCCAATAATCTCTGGGGCTGAAAGAAAGCTTCAAAGATGTGAATATCTTCTGTCTCCTGTTGTATATGATTCCACAGCTCCATTGCCAACCTAATCAACTGTCCTGCCTTGACATCTGGGTCATACTCTGAGCCAATTGATGATGCCCCTGGAAGATCCAACCCATCATAGGTAGCTAGTAAGTGATGGAAACATATCAACTGAAGACCCAAAGCTGCATGGTGTTCCAGTGTTTGATCACTGAATACACCCTTGCCATCTTCATTATGATTGAATCTCACAGCAAGTTCAATATCCATCCCACTCCATGAAGGTTTTCCTGATGGTACCCATTGTTCAAAGATGGCAGGCATGACTAGATGTGGGGGCAATTCTCCTAGCACATTCTTCAGATGTGGCAACATTGATGGTATGTCCCAAGTCTTCTGCACAAGCCATCGGAATCCTTTTAACTCATACAGATCAGGACAACCATCAATGTTTGAGAATCGTTGTACAACATTGAGGTCATGTAATGGCCAGTTGGAAAGGTCAAGGAGATTCTTCTTTATCATCTGATAAAGATAGTGCCTGGTCATTGTGGGATGATAGCTCTTGGGCCAGTTCTTATTGAACTTGACCACAAAAAAATCCAGGATATGTATGCACCCTGGAACAAGACACAGAGTTGAGAAAAGGTGGAACATGAGCCATGACTGAGGGGATTTGTAAGGGCAGATTGACTGAATTGGGGGAAGGTGACTCAATATGTCTGGTTCAAAGGATGAAAGAAGAGGATTTATCTGGAGGGCTTGATAGGTTATATGTATCCCTGGAAGGACAGTGGTTCTAAGGTAAAATAAAACTGCTAGTCCAATAAATACTGAAGCAATAGCAGATGGAATAGGATGTAGGGTCCACAGCAGCTCCAGTAGCCCTGCAAAGAAAAGGAAGAGTGCCAGTTCAAGTAGAATGGGGAGGGATGCAAGGATTGTGGGAACATGCCACCAGTCAAAGCTCCGGTTGTGCAGCCAGGAGAGGGCCAGGGTCTGACCTGGGGTTCTTGTTCTAGTTTGCCGTTGGTGTTCATGGAGCCACTGCTTGCAGAAAAGCCCAAATAGGGCATCAATCAGAGCAAGAATGAGGCTGAGGAACCAAAATGTGTTGATTCGTATGACTGATCCTGAGGGAGCAAAATCTGGAGGTGAGGAAGTTGAAGGTATGGACTGGCCACCAATCTGCTGAGAGATCTGTCTGAGGCGCTCAACAGTGCTGTCAGCAGGATCTTCCTGTAGCCATTGATATGATTCAATTGTGAAGGCAGTAACAACAGCGGAGAATAACCCAGCCTATTCATATAATATAACCGGAAACAACTAAGTAAAAGAATACCAGAGTTTAGGACTGACAACTTACAAAGACCAAACGTGTGTCAATATCTTCCTTGTAGCCACTCACCAGATCCTCATCATTAGTTGACACCACTTTCATTATGACATCCCATGATTGTTGAAGGGTAGGTTGTGTGTCCTGTCAGTTTGCAGTTAAACCTGAGCTCACATCCATACTCCAAGTCACCGGAAATTTACCTTCTGCTCCTCTTCTTGCTCGTTACAATGGTTCTCCAATAATCTGTTAGCAGGACTCTGCAGGATTAATTCAGATTTTTTCAAGCTTCTAACATGAATTTTCCACACCTCCAAGTTCCTATCAGGTTTGACTGTACTCTTCCTGTCATTTAATCCATCTAACAGACCAGGCTCCTTCAAGTTGGCCTTGGGTATGCTCAGAGCTACTTTTTTTAAAGAATCATAACTAGTGTCCTCACATTTTTTTCACTAGGTGTCTATTAAGGTTGATACAGGGTCAGTTAGGATAAAAAGCGGATATATGTATTGGACTTTACTTGATGTTCAGAACCAATAAGTTTTCCACCCTTTTTCAAAGAGCTACCTATTTTCAGCTCTGAGCTTGGCAGAGAGAGCATCGACATTGGGTGATGGGGAAAGAAGAGCGACAGCCTTTTCACTCATGGGGAAAGCAGTACAACTCACTCACAGGTGCCTCATGTGAACATGCCTGAAGGCCTGATCCAAATCACACATGTCAGTCATTTCAGGTAAATAAAATGGTGATAAGATGAGGCACGATCGAGATAAGTCGAGAGACCATGAGTGATATCAACCTGCAGGATGGCATTTACGGCCTTGCATTCTCTAATACATGACCACTACTTCAGGGAATCTAAAACCATCTGTATCCCCCACACTCCAGCCAGCACAACGCCTAAAACAACAGTTAGGTTGGAAAAGGGAAAGGTGCGAGGGCGACTCTCGTCAACCCAGAAGGCATTATGATGATATCACTGTTGTAATTGGGCATTACCAGTAATGGTGTTCATTACCTTCTATGATTGGGTATATGATCGTCCTCTGGACAGTATCAACCCTACGTATCTGGTTCTTAGTCGCAAAGGATACGAAGAGGTAGCGGTGGTGGAATGGTTGATTCTGGATGTTGAAAGAAAGATATTTCAGTCCCAGCGTATCGTCGGAAGGTTTGCTGGTCTGCGTAAATCTGGCAAATCACGTTTGTAGCATGGTTAATTGTGTTGAATGTGATATAAGCTCGGTTTCTAATGGAAAAAGCCCATAACAGTGAAGAGTTAGTAATGGTCGAGGCCATCGATGTATCACAAGTGGATCGCACCCTGATTCGGAAATGGATACATTAGCAATGGGACCAAACCTCGAAAAATCCTCAAGTATCTGATCGCGATCTATCAAACCCCAACCTCGTATGCTCTCAATACACAATTTTCTGGTAGCTCCCAGGCGAACTGCACAAGCAAATTGGAGGGAGTTGAGCCATTTTGGCGTAGGTGGATCCATTATTGCCTTTACTTCCCTATTGCCCGCTGCAGAGCTTTGTGAGTTGAATATACGGTGAAAGAGCTTCGCGTCTTCAGCCCGCATGAACTGCAAGAGCTGAAAAAAAGTGAGTCAACATGCAAAAGATCTGTTCATGATATCCCTTGCGAAACGTACTATGTTTCTCTGATCTCCATTTGTGTAATGAGTTATGCTTCGCAGCGCCTCACCGTGAACGTGATAAGGTGCGGTCGCTTGTTCTATCCGGTCACGAAGACTTTTCATGGCAATAGAACTCCTTGCAAAGCCGTTAAGCGCAACGTTGAGGGAGGTCCGAGCCTGGCGCTTTTCTTGTACTGCTCGTTTGTGGTTACGAAAGCGGAGGTCGAAACATTCGGTTCCAAAGTGGATTTTCGCTTCCTTCATATCCTCCTTGCTTGGCAGTGATATGAATACCTTGAGAATGTGGTTATCTATCAGAAATTTTGTTTTTCTGACAAACAGATAAGACTCGCCTTTAGCGCTGACTCAATGCTAAAGAAATGCACTCGAACGAAGTACTTTTCTTCCACTTTGTTCATCCTTATCTCCATTCTTTCGACAGGCCCAAATCGCGAAAGATATTCTTTCAGCGAGTCCTCCGTTGCGTTGTGCGGCACTGGATTGATGAGAATACACCTCGAAGCTGAGTGATACCCAATGGCTGCAACGACCAGGGCAGTTGGTCTGTTGTACGTTTCCATGATGGAGGAACTAATTTTCGCGTCTTTTGATATTATTTGGAGCTCACGACAAAATCTTTTAGCTGATTGAGCATCAATAAAATGGAGGATTGCCCGTGAACTGTCAGGTTCGTGCTGAATGCTTTCGATGGGCCCAACCTGAACCTGGTCAAGAACGGTGGAGAGGTGTGACGTGGTGGGGACGTTATGGATAATTATGCTACTCCGGAGTCTAAGGCGAGGAATTTGAGGTTTATTTTCTATGGTCAAAAAACGCGTTCCAGGTCGAGAGAATACAGTTAGGCTCGAAAATCGTAACCGACATGGGCGAAGGATGGAAAGCATAGAGGATTACATAATTTTCGTATTTGCCACCACCACCAGGTTTCTGGCGACGACGGCGCCTTATTTAACGACGGTGGGAATCGTGTACGAAAACTTTGGTCAATACCAGCAATACTGGCCTCCAACTTCCTACAGATAAATCAAATACGAGCTGATTCTGCACCGGCTTACATTCGCCTAATACCTACCTCTTCAGAATGCTCCCTTGGGATTACGCACGAGACACAAAGCCCAACACAGAAGATCAATGCTTTCGCTAAGCCCCAATCTCAGCTCGCCAACCTCCTCTACACAACCCGACACCAATCAGTCATTCGGATATTTTAGTCGCCGGTTGCTTGCTTGTGCCGGAGCTCAGTTGATACCTAAAACATGCAAAACGGGGACACGCTGATGCAGGAAAGTAGACGAATGATCATAGGATCAACTTTCGCTGAAGCTTTCCTGTTTCTCTCTGGGGGCTTATCAGCCTCAATTCGTGGTGGTGCTGGACTGTGGGATGTGGATAATGATGGAAAGGTGTTCAGAAGTAACTGCTGGGGGGACGTTGGGCGGCGTCTTGACGATAGGGAAGTCGTAGAATACGGAAGCAGAGTGAAATCAGGTGGATGGAGAATGGATTCGAGGTTCATGCGCCTTCGTCGGTCAGGTCAATATGGCGTCGACTTCAGATTTTGCACCGTTTTCTTCACTGCCTCATCTCAATATCATCTCTTCTCTTCACACAAATTACTCAAAAGCGCAACTCTCGGACGGCAGCCCAAAGTCACGTCCAACGGCTTTTCCATTCCTCCTTTTCGCTTTCTCGGCTTTCCCTCCTTTTCGCTTTCTCGGCTTTCCCTCCTTTTCGTTTCCATCGGAAACAATCCCCCTCATCGTCCTTATCTCATACTTCTCCTTACTTCCAGCTGCCTCTACCTACGCTACCTTCTGAAGAAGATCCTCCCCATCACGTCTGTTGATCATGACTGCTGTCGTTCTTCCCTGACTCTGTCGTATCACTCTTTCGTACGGAAACGTGCGTAGTTAACAGTGGTAGACTGGTACGTGTACATATACCTATCCGTTGTCGACATCTACAAACTATGACCTCCGTCAGTATGCGTCAATAAACTGGCGCTGCATGTTCACTATTTTCGTGATACCCCTCGTCTTTTTCTTAGGAACATCAAACCAAAGATTGGAAGCGTCGATGAATTGGGATCGAATGTCTTTTCCGATGTGAGGAGAATGTACGTATACGGCTCCATGAATGTTCTGGCAAGGTGATGCTGTAGAAACTACGGTCTACTGCGAAGATGAGGGCGGATACCGACTCGTTCTTCTCAGGCCGTTCTGAATCTCCCAACAACCGATCGACAATGTTGTCGAAGAGTTTCGAGTGCACAGCTATAGGTACTTCTACATGCTGCCAGCGAACTACGCCCGGCCTTCCTACAGCAGAAAATATATGAGAGAGGGAGACCTTGATTCGGACGAGGTATCTGGACACGGGGAGTGTCAATAGGAGGGTTGGTTATCGACACCCGCAATACAAGCACCTGGCGACACCGGAGAATGGATTGAAACTTGCCAGTCCTCTTCATGGCACCATTACTTTGGGTCCGCCGGGCTGGTGGTTCATCGCGAAAACGGAAATTCCAGATGCTCAGCTGATTTTGGCTGATGTACGTACTTAATCGTCCTATGCAGCGCTCGTTGTTCAGCAGAATATGCGGAAATCGGGGTTTACTCAGAACAGAGTACGGCTCGATGATTATTTTGGTTGCTTGGTGTATCTGATCCCCACTCTACGCAGGCAACACTACATCCCGCACCGTTCTGATCGGTCAACTGTGCTGTATCATGCCATACCAAGGAGCCTTGGAGAGTGCATTGGGTTGTCCTAATAATTAGGCCGGAGTAGTACGTAGTACGGCGTACGTGGTACATGCTCCTGAGCGAATCGTGTTACAGAGCCACCACCACAAATGAGCTCGGTGGTTCCGAAGGGCCTTCAAACATTATAAAACTCGAGCCATAGATTACTGATGTGAAGAACCTCGAGAACAGACGCGTCAGTGAACCAAACGCGACTTCACAAAATCGCAAGATTTGAGGTGACTCCTCTGTGGATTCGCTAAGTCTTTGTAGCTTCCACATGGATATGTCAGTACAGGAAAACGTGAATCGGAAGAATTGCAACATAGGTGGCGGTGCGGGTGCTAATCGTAGGTCTGGTGACGTCATATGAGGCGTTACGTCTTAATCTCGATTCCCCCGCTTTCAAGTTCATACCAGCACTCACCGGCCTCGAGTCCGAGATCTGATACAATGCTAGGGCCAACGTGGGCGCACATGTGATACTAGAACGGCATTTTTCCCTCCAAAGCGAAGAACATATTCGGAAAGACACAAAGGACGCAACTTGCGCATCTCGGGAACTTGGAAGGAGATACCGTCCAATGTCCATGATATTTCGATTCGTGAATAGCAGTTGTCTCCATTCGTACAAGCAGCGCTCGTGCTTGCACTAATATGGTGGTGGTTCCGGGGAGCCTTGACTGCTTGGTGCAATTTGGGTTGATTCCGTTACTGATAACTTTTTCTTCTCCAGCCTGACAAGGTTCGAGATAAAAGTCGGTATATCCAAGTTCAAGTTGGTTATCGACTTACCATCTCAGCCACTATCATGTCCAAAGCTATCGACGCAACCATTGTTCCCCAATACTTCCAGAGGTTTCCTGTACGAATTCACAAGGACGAGCCTCTGATCGTACAGGGTTCAAACGCCGCTCTCCAAACTTTCGTACGCTTGGTACCAGAGAAGGATACACGTTCACATGCAGTCGGACCGTACGGCGACGTCTACGCGATATGCTATCCCGAAGGCAAGACCGAGAAGGTCAAACTCACTGCGGAAATTATTGAGAGTCTGTGGATGTACGACGGTCAGTGAAACAAAGAGACCGTCAGTTTTGTAGCCATATTAATCGACTTTGGGATAACAGATATCACTGAGCTTCTGCCTCAAGAGGAAGCTGCACTCGAGCATGCCACCGTCAAGCAGATCCTTGCTGGCGACAAGAATGGAACGGCTCCAGGCAAAAGAAACTTGATGACGAGTATCTTCCGTGACGTCGCAGATCGCATGACTGCATTGGATCCAATAGGTTCCCCTTGGGTAATCGAGACGTTAAAACAATATTTTACCGAATACGATGGAAATGACAAGACGTACGAGGATATCGAGGACTATCTGACCTTCAGACACTTGAACGTAGGCTTCCGGTTAGTCAATTATCTCCTGAATCTATGACACGGTGCTGATGCTTGCAAAAGAATCATGGTGTCTTTCATGCAGTGGACCATCGACAACTACCTCAACGAAGAGGAGACCAAGCTCACGAAGGACTTCTACGTTGCGTCTGGCCGCGTCATGGCTTTGACTAACGGTGAGTAGCATGTCAACGGTCGAGCTTTTTTCCTTGATCGACGCCCATCGACAGATTACTGGTCTTGGGAGATGGAAAAGAAGAAGTCACTCGACCGTAGTGCCGGTATACGGAACGTGATTCCCGTGGTGATGAAGCAGTTTTCGCTGAGTGAGAAGGATGCGAAGATTATCGTCAAAGGCTACGCCGTCGAAGCTGAAGAAATCATGTGGAAACTAGGACAAGAACTAAAAAATTCAGGGTCACAGAACATCAAGAACTACGTTGATGCAATGATGCTGCTTATGGGAGGGAGTGGGTTCTGGTCTGCGACTGCTCCTCGATATCACGAAGTTTAGAAGTAGATCTTTTTGGCATAGAAGTTATTCCCTACGTAGACCTGAAAGTGGATTCGTGAACTTAGAATATCGAAAAAGGGTTTTGCGAAAATAGCACACCGCGATACGTAACTAGGAACAAAAAGCTTGAATTCTTGAATGAACTCGGCTTGATTATTTTCGACGATTCAACCGCGCCGCGATGAATACTGAACATTGTACCCAAGTCAGTGCGGTATTTAACGATAACTATGACAAGGATTAGCAAAAAAGGGCCGGCCAGAGTCCTTCAGATTCCATGAACGTGAAGAACGGACGAGACGATCATCACTCAATCCACCACCCAGGAGGATCAATATATGATAGAATATTGAAAAGGCATGGACCCATTGTCGACGATCTAATTGGCCGCCAGTTGAAACAGGTTAATAAATGACTGCTGCTGCTGTTATGTATTTGAGCTTAAGAAAAGAGAATTCAACGAAAAAGGTCAGGACTCAACATGTGTATATCCATTACAAACTGCTTTGGGAGAACTGACGGGAGCCCTGTTTTCCGGTGTCACGCTACATAGAGATTAGGGCCGTTCAACGCGGTCTAAAGTGCGTTCATCGGAATGTTGGTCTTCCCTAGGCAGAATGCGGTTGCTCGCGGTGCTTTGATACGAAATCATCGAAATCTTCGAGGACTCCGTCCTAACCGTCCGTGACCCTCGTTGGCCGTAGGCAGCGAGCCGTTCCACCGTTCTGCGTTTAGTTCCGCGGGGGCGCTGAGGATTGACGTCAATTGACTGCATTGATCCCATACTTTGGGGGGGAAAAAGTTCTCCCTTCACCCACCGTCCATCTTCAAAGTCGATTTCTGGTGTGCACGGAACATGACCTCAGAGCGCTTAGATCCGGAATGAAAGCCACACCTAACCATCGAGATGGTGGTTCCGTACGCCCGTCGTCAAATTAGCAAGTAGTGGTCAAGCATGAACTTCAGCTTGTTAACGGCAAAGAATCGCCCAGAGCCGGAAAGCCGAAAGTCAGAACTCAACCGTAATTCAATCAGAGCAGATGAAAGAAGATACGTACCACGCATGTTTCCTGTTTCCGTAGATCATATTCGAGATCTGGCTTCACCGTGTTCTGTCTAGCCTCTCAGCCCTCTTCTTACTCCCTATCAGCGAATCATAAGATAGGTCGTTACGGGGCACGGCTCCCAACGAGTAACAAGTTGGAGGAGTACTGGAATGAGTTTACATAAGCCGGAACGCGACGGCTTCTTCGGAATCTTCCGCGGTCACAAGCTTAGGTAATCCTCGATCAGGCTGTTGAAGCACTGTAACAGTATACCGTAAACCTCAAGCCGTGTTTCCAGTTCTAGCTCCAAATTTTCGACAGGCTCAAAACATGAAAGCACTCTTTTAGCCAGTTCTCCACCGTGCTTTGTTATCGGATGGATCTCAATACACCTCGAACTTCCAAATCCACCCAATACCTGCAAAAGTCGATGCACCTTTCGGTAATGAGAGGTCCAACTTCCGTGTCTAAATCTTTCAACATTCGTCAGAACCTCTCATAGAAAAGACCAGTCAATTCAGGATCAAGGAAGTCAACGAATACGCGCGAATTGTGACTCGGAGGTTCGTGCTGGACCGGGATTCTGATACGTTCAATGGGGCCTCCCTGAATCTGGTCATGAACGGCGGGAAAGTGTCAAGTAGTGGGAACGTTATGTACCTCGGATTAAAGGGCGAGAAGCTTCGGATTGTGTAGTCAGGGCTCGCATTTCGAGTCGAGAGAATGGGCATAGTGTCGACAATTCGTGAACGACGAGCGAGGGATGGAAAACATGGGGTTACAGCAAACCTTGGTTTACGAGGTCAAACCCGCAATTTGCTGGGGGTCTCCTGGGAGACAAAGCTTGAGACAAGCCTGAGATCTGTGCGTAAATCCTCTATTTTTGCTATCCTTGTCTCTTTTTGAACCAAAAGGTAGCCATCTATTTGACAGGAATCCCGAATCAATGACAGATAGAACCTGTGGGGGGGGGGCCAGCTACGCGAATGCGTATCACTGCACTATACACGACTTCTCTCGAAAGAACCAGAGTTTAACACTCCTCTGGATTCATTATAACCCGAAACGCGACCTTCATTTCATCCTCTCCGCATCCATCATCCCCAGTGCAACTTCGAGCAACCGCCCTCAAGCCCTAACGGCTACAGACCCCAGATATGAATTGAATTTTGGCCCTTTATGGTGCACGACAAGAACTCCCGTGTCTCCATAATGTCCTTGTGGCTTGCTGGGGCGAGCAACACATCCCGAAACGCAGGTTGACCTACAGAGTACTTTCCGTGCCCAAAAAGCAAAGAAATCTTGGCCAACGTAGAAGGTGGATGGAAAGCCTGAGGGTTTACATACTTTCAACCCTTTGCCAGTAACCACCACTAGGCTGTAGCTTCTGCTCTCGCCGTTGACATCCCTAGCGATGACGACGCCTAAACGATGTTGTAATCGTAAGTCAAAGTCTCCGGCCAACGCTAGCCATCCTGACCTGGTTCTTTCCTATAGATGTCAAATACAGGAAAATGTCGATTTCGTACCAGTCTTCGAATACTCGACTTCAGAATCCTCTCTTGGAATCGTGACAGAAAAAACGCCAAGGACAAAATATCCTCGCCTACAACGTATCCCAACGCCGCTCAATTCCCATTTCCTCACTCCAACTCGTACCGAACCGCGAATCCCACCTCGCAGAGAGAGGCTCGCTGGTTAGATCCACCTCTTCCAAATCGGTCGCCGTTGCTCTTTGCAAACTTTTGGTCGTTGGACGGTTGCTTCTGACGTTGTGAATAACTTATTGCCCTTGCCTGGATTCTCGACCGCTAACAATGACTGCGTTACAGGAACGATGCCCACGAGCTCAACGTTAGTCGGAGCTTTCTCGATGAAAGCTAAACCATTGACACTATAGCGGGACGTTGGGTATGTGTTAGTACTTTGACGGGTGGTGGCGTTGAAAGACTGAAGAGAGGTGGATAAGGATAAGAAGGTCGGTACCGTCGTTGTGGTGAACTGTTGAGTTAACGTTCCAATGACGTCGGTCACGGGGAGAAGAATTAATTCCAGACGGATGGCAGGGGTGCAACGTTGAAGAGGATAACTCACTAGGGCTTTGCCTTTGTTTGGACCTTGTCTGGTAGAGATCGTAGGGGGTGGTCGTGGAAAATGAGGCAGTTCAGTTGGCGAAGAGAAGAAGAACCGAGCTTTGGTTCTTTTCTCGAAGTTTTGTTTCCAAGACCTTGCATTGGTTCGCCAGTGTTTTGGTTCTGTTGTTGGTTTTTCCTGACTCTTCCTCGCTTTCGACCCTCCCTTTATTTTCGTTCCCATCAAAGTCACCCATGTCTCACACCTCTCTCTTCGCAGTACATACGTTACCTCCAGAAGAAGATCCCCTCATCTCGTTCGTTGTGACTATGACCGCACATTAACCCCTTAATCTAATTGTTCGCACTCATTATCACTAGTTAGTGGTACGAAACACTGGCACTATTGCTGTTTATGTACTCCCGCTCCTTCAACACAATGCATTGATCTGTGCACCACCCTTATTCAATTTTAACCACGCTGGTCGTGTGCCATGTATTCACTCCTCCGTGCAAGTTATTCAAACGTCGGGCGACTAATTATCACGTTGAGACTGGTACAACCGTACGCCGTATGGTCGCCTCGGATCGTGCCTGTGCTGCGTTTTTTTTCAGTGGTAGAATGCTTCGGTGCTACTTGGTAGTACTCTGAACTTCGGAAAAACTTCAGTATAGAAACCACCTAGCCCTTGAGAATGATACTCTGACAGACTTCGAATTGGACTTCAAACGTTCACCTCCAACCTCTTCACTCCGCACTCAGTGCAACACATAACCTTTCCTAAATCCGCTCGAGAGTCCAGACCCCCACTCGTTCCTACACTGAGATGAATACGCGACCTTCAATTCGTGGTAGACTGACAGCCTCGCTGTGGAGACTTGTTTGCTGAATTTCGACGGGTCAAAAGCACCAGCCTTTTGTCGATGTCTCTCTCTTAGGTTTCTGGGACGATGGCTTGGTTCTGTTATGAACTATCGTGAACGATTAACAGCTGAAACGGCAAACATCAGAGATTTAGCTAGAAAAGAAAAGACTGACATCATATAGACGCACTCAAAGTTGAAATCGAAACCGCGTATAATCCACTCAACCCTCAAGGTTCAAACAGCTACCGGACAATTTGAAAGACATGGATTGAAAGAGAAAAAACAACGAAAAGGATGCCGCCGTTCTCAGCTTGATGGTGCAGAGCTGATATATCGAACAAAGATAGACCCTTGGCAAGGACGAAGCAAGATCCCCAATCCCTTTCATTCATCTTGACGAGAAGCGACAAGCAAGAGGCAGCTTACGAGGACCCTTCCAAGTCAGACCCAAAGAACCGAGACAATGATAAATTCTTTAATGTTTTTCTTGGCCACAAGGGTGATGAATCCATCGGACGCGTTCGCAGGTGGTACGGATTCGAACGCGATGAGCACAAGCGGGACTGTGAGTGGATGATATTGAGGACATGGACTTGAAGGATTCCTTGTTAGTTGCACGGTTGGTTCGTTGTGCCGGGTTCCTCGTAAACCTGGGATGACTATAATTTAATAGGCAGAGTTTCTGCACCAGAAAGAGACAATATCTCCAGAGTCCGGTGGTACCATTGATAGTTCCTGTTAAATCACCCGAACCACGACCCAGAAACCGTAGGTTTGCTCTGTGTCCTCACGTCGTTCTTGCTAGTCCTCGTTTCGATCAAAATTGAGGCAGAGACCATTTCTTGGTTGAGAAGACCAGCGGCTGCGTACGTACCAATGTGAGTCCATGCTTCGCTATCTTCCACACCGCAGTGACTGCACAGTCCCGCTAGTCGCGAGATTCCCGGAAAGACGTTCGAGGCGCTAAGGAGGGAACAAGCCTGAGATCTGAGAGCAGCCCTCGGCCATTGTGATAAGATAAGATATGCTGTCTCATCTAATCACAACGTTCCTGCGTCTGACTCTCAACTATCATGTCCAGATACCACTATCTCCTTCTCTCCTTCTCTCCCCCACTACCCCCAAATTCCGAACTAAAAATTCGCCAAACTATCCACGAAAGTCTCATCCAGTCTTTTGGAGTCACTTTAGGCTCAATTTACGTGGACATCTTATCACTCAAAGAGGGCGGAAGTGAAGCCGTCGTCCGTGTCGATGCTGCGTACGTTCTTTTTTTTCTTAGAGGGGGGAGGGGCGTTTTGTCCCTGTTTCTTTCATCAAAACTGACCGTACACTCTCTGGTTTGATTTAAAAAAAATGACAGCGATGTAAAAGCGATAATGGCATCTCTGACGGTTCATTCACTGAACATCCGAGTGGTGAAGGAGACCGCTTTTTTACCTTCGCTTTTGTCTACACGGGTTCAATTTTGAGGATTGATCCGATATCGCGCTCGTTCGGTTGGGTCTTTGCAGCGGTCATTTTCTAAACGGTGCAGCTCGCGAAAGTTTCTCGTGTTACTCTGCTAGAGGGATTCTTTTGGTGACACAGAGCCCCAACTCCCGTGCGTAAACTCACTCTTTCTTGGTTATTCTCGTGTCTTTCTGAAAAAAAACGCTCCCCATTTATCCAGAAGGAAATCTCGGAATTGACGATAAACGCGGCATTCAACTTGTGATAAGGTGACAGAGTCTACGCGAAGCGGATGGTAAAATACACCTTTTGTAGGAGTACCAGAGGTCTCTCTCCTTGTGACCCGTTTATATCCCGATCCCGATATACAGGTTACTTTCTGTCTTTGCGTGTCAAATCCTCCCGGTGCCTTCCCGAGAGAACCACCCTGCACACTCACAAGATGTGCAAGAGTTTGAGGTTTACATTACGATGCACAACGAGAAATATGCTATCACGAGGAACGGGCAAAGAGAAATGACTTTCGGAATCGCGCTCCATCGAGCCCTGGAGCCCGAGAGATGGAGCACGGAAGCAGGATAGTAGGTTAACCAATGGAGTAGGCGTGCCTATCCAAAGCCGTCAAAGCGAAAAACTGAGGGCTCTCCACTCTCGCAGTACAGGTGGTGATCCAAAACTCCTGCGGAAATTTAAAAAATAAAATAAAATCGTTGCTTGGTCGGTGCGAGGGGCAAGTTGACAACACCGGAAAATAGAAACAAAAAAATATAAAACAAAGTTATATATTATAACACTCGATAGCGATACATACATTGTGCTTGACAATACGTTCTTCCCTCTCCTTCGCTAGCGGTTCCCCGCTCAGAATCGGCAGTCACTCCCCTGGTTCTCAGGATCTCGAAATCTCTTCCTGATCCAGAACCTCGACCACTATAGTATGCTGCTCCACCCAAGCACCATCCACCTGATCCGGGCGTAAATCGGCTTCATCTGCACTACTGCTCATTCTGAATCTTCGCCCTCGCGTACTCTACGAATTCGTCTATGAGAGACGGCCAAGCTTCTTCTTCCGCATTGTAGGTTTCGAATTTTGAATCGATGGTGGTGACGAAATCCAGAAACTGTTTCAAACAATTGAGAGGTGTAATTCATGAAACCCTTCAGAACGAAAAAAAAAAAAAAAACGAACCATAGACCACGTATCCCTACTGACCCCCTTCGTCTTTTTCTCTGTCAGATACTCAAACCACCAAGTGGTGTATTCTTCTTTCCACCCCTCCGACGACGCCATCCCCATAGAGACATCGCCGTCTTTGTCTCGGTTGTGCGTTAGGGTGGGTATACGGGCTAAGGCGCCGCCTGATAGACCGTGGGGGAGGAGGAGGGCCCAAAATCCTTGCGCGGAGTCGATGGCTGTCGGTGGTTGGAACGTATGAGTTGACAAAGAGTCGCAAAGAAGAGGGAAAGGGAGACTCACGGAGACTTCTTTGCCCCTCTGCTCTAGCAAATTCAAACGCGTGGAGGTAGACTTTTCGAAAGTACGCCCGGTCAGAACCGAGTTTATTGCGCAGTCTCGGTAGGGCTGCTTGCATTGCTGATATCGAATCGCATCTGTGAGGACCCTGTCAGAACTGACAACAAGAACTCGAAAAAAGGAGGTATACCCAAGAGCTTTCCATCCCTCTGTCCAGCCTTTCTTATTCCATTCCGCCATTTTGGTCGATTTAAGCTCATATGCGACGACCAATAACACGACATCTTCAGGGTCAACACCCAGATCTTCACAAAACTTGATTGTTCCATCTGTTGTGATGTCCTGCTCATCTGGGGCTGTCAAAACATCAAATCAGGGATCAACAATCAATACACAGCAAACAAACGTACCCTTGTACTTATCAAAAAGGGCATTCAACTTGCTCGTCGATGGCTGAGAACTACTGTTGGCTCTCGAAGTCGTTGCCGGTGGTGTAGGGTTTTCGAAATACGCATCGATGGCAACATCAACTTTTCTATATTTGTCTAAAAACCGTTTTGCGTCTCGATGGCTGAATTAAGGTGCAGGAAAAAAAAAAAGGGTTGAGGAAGGGAAAGCGTGGCTGATAAGTCAAATCGATAGCGACCAGGAAAGAAACACACCTCGCACCGGTAATAGCACAGAATTGAGCGATATTGGCATCTGTTGACATGAGTCTTTCAAACTTGGGTTTGAAGATGTAGGTGAGGAAGGTGATAAGCACGAAGAGTGCTAAGGAGGGAAGGGACGGAATTGGAATAATCGTTGTGGATGTCAGGGCGTGAGGGGGATTGCGCGGAATTACCGAGTGGGACAATCGTCCCGTTGGTTAGAGCCGTTCAATTGACAATTGCTTGTCTATTTACTGTCGCCCAAGTAGCACAATGGTAGTGCGTTGCTTTCCTATGATTACGTAAGGCAAAGGTTGTGGGTTCGATCCCCATCTTGGGTTTTTTGGGCTTTTTTTGCAAGAAGAGGTCGACGGACGGCGGAGAAAAAGGATGGAAGAATAAAGGAAGACGGGGGAAGGATCGAATTTTAGTAGATAGCTCTCAGAACTCCAAATCCAAGCGTCACCTGCGGCGCGAGGCGAACTTCATTTGTTAGCTACTGATGAAGGCAGGCAGGTCTCCTCGACAGAGAACCCAAGTTGGGGATCGAACCCACCGGACTTGAATTGAGTCCGCAGCACTGCAGCTGGGGAGCACGTTACGCGTGACGACTCGTTCCTTCCTCATGCACGATGGGTCATGGCCATCCTGGGAGATAGAACAATTCTCCAACATCTTGCAGTCAATCCCGAGCACTCTGAACTAAAGCCCCTGGGATCGGGGACCGAATCCTCGACGCTCTCCGAGATTTTGGCCCTCAAGTGGTATTTTCTCAGATTTTCCTTGTCAAGACAGTAAATGTCAAATGCAGTCACGTACTCTAGTTCACGTTTTTGTCAGGCCTTCAACCCAATCATAGTCTAATCAACAAGATCTGCTCAAATCCTCCAATGCCAAAAAGCTCAACTTGCCACAGAAAGCCGTCGAGTCTAGCGAATGGACTGGTTTTTTCTCGGGAATTTCTCTCATGAACCCGACAATCGCCAGGCCGTTCACGTTGATCGTTCAAGTTGATTGCTAAGTTTGACCTATACCTACTAAACTTAGCCTACCCATCTCTACCCATGGCCAAACATTTCTATTTCTCATTCTTTATAGCCCTCATGGAGTAGTTTCATTTCTCGCTCACACGGTCATCATTCACTCACATTTTTTCCCGTGAAGGGGGTTAAACTTGCGGGGGCTCCATGCTGTCGAGAACTGGTGTAGGACACTAGGAAACTTCTGGACAAGGAGGGGCTAAGGACAGCAAAAGGGATCCAGATCAGGGTCCTGTGGGTTCTCTGGGCACCATATGCCCTTGAGAGTCATGATCTGAACATACCGACAACTTTCCTGTTCTGCCTTTCCACACGTCCTGTTCCCAGCGGCCGATTGAAAAGAATGAATTGCCGCAGAAGAAGGCGTTTAATTGTGCGGTGTAACGGCATTGAAATTCACTCCTATTTTGTTGGAGTTATTAGGAAACAAAAGAGCGCAGGTATGGACAATATTCAAAAGGCGAATTTTTATGACTCTGATCCTGCTTCAAGTTCTTTCTCGTAATAAACTCAATCGATCAGTGCTTCACAGGTAGAGGGTACATGCATCCGAGTCGGGGATATAAATATATCGACGGGTTCTCGAGGTCTTCCCGGTACCATCCAGCGTAATATCGAGACCTGGTAGCTGCGTCATATCACCGCCAAACCCTCGTCGATGGTCCCTCGAACTTTGTGGTCATAAATTTTCGAGGAGAACGACTGTATGTTTGAATCCATGTTGTCAGAAAACTCCGGGTTTCTTAGCACCCCCCGTTGACAGCATCTACTCAGTTTTTTAATCGGCGTCGCTCCCGTCCTTCTATGGCTAGATATTGACACACACTGTCCACCGTCACTTTTCCGACAGCCGCCAAGTGGTAAGTCGGATGGCGACCTTGCCCGTTTCAAACCCACAATCGATTCTACCACAATTCAGAACCACACGATTATTTTTTTTCAATTTACCCTTTTACGCCCCTTCAATCCACGGACGGAGAGCATTCGATCCGTCCGGCTTCCAAAACTATCAAACGGCCTATTGATCGTCCTATTAATTGTAGGAAATTCCAGAAAACCTCAAGACCCCTCTCGCCTTGACAAAACCCTACTCAGGTTCCCATTGACATAGTTCCGTTCATCCGGGGTTCAACCATTACCATTGGCGGTACATAAGTATCGCAATTTTGGAATGCCCGACGTTCCTGGTAAATTTGTGGGGGTGACTTTGCCGTCGTCATTGACTTGAAAACCGGCTCCCAAACTTGTCGCGCCCGCTAGCGTCGATGTTTCATGTATGTTCTGTGATTCGATTTCCCCCCCCATACCCAACGTTATCGTTTTGGGCAGCCGATTAGGAAGGCCAATTTTCTCACATGGTAGGCACCGTCTTACTGACAGTACTTTGGACAATAACTGGCAGTGACAGATTATTGCGTGCTGCATGTCCACAATTGTCTGCAGCCCTCTCAATTGCATTGTCCCAGTTCCGCGTCTCGATCGGAACTCCTCCTTGCCGTAATGGAAGGGCAGAAAACTGTGTTCGTTTGTTAGTGAAAAATTCTATAACGTCGCCGATTTTAAATTAACTGAATGACATATCGAGGCGAGGTTTTGGTATAAACCCTCCATCGTCCCGTTCTTCGGTTTGTGTTGAATTAATAATCCAAAAAACCACCCCTCAAGTTTCACTATAAACGCTCTGGACTTGCCCAATATTGCTAGATCTCTACTACTCGGTCGTTCTTCTATTCAAAAGAAATGACAGCCCAGCGCTCATGCACATGAGTGCCCACACGTGGACAACTATATTTGTCGAAAAAGACAGAGAGAGGACAGGTGGCCGTCCCGTACCTTGCCGTTACTTCGCCTAACACCAAATTAGACTTGACAGAAGTTATCCCGTATTATGATGGCACACGCCACTACGAAAAATTTGGGTACGCTATCGACTACCCCGCTTGACAAGCAACTTTATAAATTCGTGACAATTAAGCACGTAAACCGACTAGCCTGTGAGCTTCAGGACAGAACCTCAATTTTTTTTTTTTTTTTGACTTTATATACGCCACAACGTTTTCAAGGCCGCAACCCACAAATTTCCGACGAGCTGCCGCCCGCTGACTAGTGTTATCTGCGGGCCTGGAGGGTTTGCTTGCGAGCATTGTGAATTTCTTGTATGAGCCACTCAGTCGGTAGCTGAACATGAACCCCTTTCTCGATGACTCTAGGCTCGGTGACTCATTCGTATAGCTCGATGAGCGTGCTGGGAAGTTCGGAACTAATCGAACCGAAGTTGCGCAACTGATCGCATCCCTCGCCACTCGGGTGCTCTACATCTTCAAGTCGGGCCCGGCTTCAACCCCGAGCTGAAGATCACACCCATATCCGAGGAACAACCCTTTACTCAACTTTCCACTCGACTTCTCCGAAAAAAAGGTCCTGTCAGGGTCACGTTGATTTCTCCTATCGACAACAAGTGATCGACAGTTGGCACAACATGTTTTATGTTATACGCGAGGTTGGCACGAGCTTTGACATGACATGTCAACAAATCTTCCACAAGGGGGATCCCAACGGCAAGTCAAGTGATCGCGATTCGCAAGGCCGCCTCGTCATATCGATTTCTAAGCGGACCGATTGGACTTGCAAAAAAAAAAAAACAGCAGATTTCACGCGATAAGACACAGAGCTGACTGCGCTCGGTCGCCAGAACAGTATCTACGCCTATATTCAAAACGCTCGGCGGGTCAAAACCAAACCTTGTCATAAATGTAATGCTTCCAGTCAGACGGCGGGCTGGGGCTGCGTACACCCGTAACTCGTGAGGATGGCACCAGTCAAAGTCCTATGTCAAACTCTCCTTTCATTTCTCAGTCTGAAATCTTCTTAGGGTTCTGCATCGAAAAGGCGGGGCCAAATGACAGTGGGATCTGGTGCAGTCGAACGTCCAACTGTCAAAGGTTTATATCCATCTACAAGAGAAAGAACGGACCTCGTTACTCATGTCAAGCAGGAGACCACGGCACCACCTCACTCATGGCCAACCATTTGTAGCAGCTTTAAACTTAGCTTTCAACTGCACTACGACGACAAGCGGGAGAAGATCAAGACCCACTGGACGACCCACTGTCATTTCCCGGAACTTTTTAATTTGGTCAAAATCCTCGTATCATCGTCATCATCAATCTCCGCAGCTGACGTTTCTCTGTCATCATCTGACTTGATCTACATACCTTCTTGAAGCTCAAGTCCAGAGGGTTCTCGATTTGAGCGCTCGCCGGGACGAGCGGCTGTTCCGACTTTCCCTCGTACCACAGACGCGTTCTCCCAAGACAGCGCGACGCCGGTATGGTCTAGTACTAGTACCCTTCTCCCAATGAATCATGATTCGATCAAGTAAGCTACCACTGGATCGCGTCCGTATTAGCATAAGGCTAACTCCCTCCGCCGGTGCCCATCAGCCTTGGTTTTTCAATTCCTCCCTATACCCTAGTACCCTGCAGACCTATAAAATTTACGATCCCATCCCTCCCATTTGTTCTTAATCGACAGCTCACAGGCCTTCCATTCAGTAGGTAGAACCTTGCCCTCTCTGCCACCAGTTCCTTCCATGTACAATGCCGTGATCATTGTCTCAATCTACACAAAAAAATTTTTTCTTTGCAATTTCCGTCATGGTTACTAGTTTCAGAGCGGAGCAAGACTAAATCATCAACGTCATTGGGGCCTGAGATCCCAGATATCAATTTTACTGTCCTTTTTAGCTCGCGACAAGGAACTTTTGTACCAAGAGGCTGTAGTTTCGATAGAAGCCGTTCGATGAATGTTCGAACACTATATCCAAACTCGAACGGAAAAACATCAGCCCCAAGAATTTTTTTATATAAATTTGTGGCGGCGGCGAATCACTGGCATCTTAGGGATATGAGTATTTTTATCTTTTTGACACATATGCCCATGCCTAATGCATTTTTTTTTTGGGAACTAGCGAACTCCTCCCCCCCCTCTTTGCGACGGAGCTACGACCTTATTCCTCCTGCCGCCACCCATCTCCTCGCTCATTCCTCTGGGCCCCTAAAGCTAGCATTGAACCCCCGAAGAACCTAACTTGGCTAGTACTAGTCCTTTGACTTCTCGAGATCAAGCTAACGGCGTTACGAGGTTTGAACGCCGGAGGAGCCTGAGGGTAGCGAAACTTACGTGGAGTGGAAGCCAGTTTTTCTCTTTCACATTTCTTCGCTTCTGTTTTGAGAGCCACCTGCATCGAGTTGTAATTAATATCCCGGGTCTTAGTACGAGTTCGGGCACTAAGCCAGCCTTGACGTCGACTTCCAATAGTTGAAAGTTTAACGGGGACAATTCAGCTTTTTAACCTAGTACTTAGACCTAATCCGAAGACCTGAGTCGGCGGTGGCGTCAGTTAACGTTGCTAAAAAGTGTCGAGGCAGAGTCTAGCTTCTGTGGAACCCGTTCTCGATTGGTACAGTACAGGCATTTAAAGAAACTTCTGTGGGTACATACGTACTCCTTCCGGCTACTAAGCCGGCTACGAGGTTAACCTTCCTCAGTGGAGCATAAGTCGAGCTCGGCGTGCTAATTAGCAGCCTAATTGAGCGTTGGAGTCATTGCTTTTTTTGTTTTGGCCATTAATGTATCATTTCATCAAGACATGGGTTCCTGCGGCTCAGTCCTTTGCTCAGTTGAGTAGCAATAATATCGTAAAAAAGGTTGGCAATTCTTCTATCTTTTTAGTTTACGACAAAACCATCTTGTTCTCGGATCTCCGTGGGAACGCGGTCAAACTCTAGAACACTGATCAGTACGTCAAAAAAAAAGACTTTTTTGGTGAACTGTGCGATCGGGCTCAGTTTCTTTTCTCAGATCACCTTCTCCGCACATGTCCGAATCACCGTGCAAAAAAAAAAAAAAAGAAAAAGTTTAGGCTTTTTAAAATGAGGCTGGTTACTAGGGTTCCAGGGCAAAGTATCAGTGACTGAGACTTCGGGATGCTGAGAAATCGAACGATTTGCGGAAAAGAGAAAAGGCCTAGTAAAAGGGTTCCCAGTAAACCCGCTTTTTCCACGAAAACAAGTTGAAGACCACTGTACAGTTTAACAATGATGGGAACAAGGCAAAGAACAAAATCACAGAAGGGTAGGTAAAGAACCTTATCGGGCCTGACATAGCACATCGAAGAATCATTCATAACTCAGGCCCCCCACCATGCCATGAGAAATTTGTTGGGGTGGAGCTCGAGGGATGTACAAATCATACGTTACCTTCTCGCGTAAAAGAAAACATCATTGGCAACCACGGACTTTTTTTTCAAGTTTTTTAGGTGTGCGCAATTGATTTTTTTTTTTATTTATGCTCTTGCATCACGCGCCCCCACGACTATACTTACCGCGGTCGAGGGAATTTATCAGTTACTGAACAAAAAATTGACTCAACAGATGCAGATCCTGACGTGATCCCCGCCGCTGGATATAGTACAGGCGAATTGAGAACACACCGCGACTGTTAAGCCCCATACGCCCATTCACATAATGATGGTAAAAAAAAAAGGCCCAGGGAAATCGTTGTTTCCAGCCCCTCGTAACGGCGGTGCAAGGGCTTCGAATTTCCATCGATTTCCAGGATATATCTGGAATTTATTCAGAACCTATGGAAAAAAATCAACAGCCAACCAATTGCAATGAGGCTCAACTTCTTCTTGTCCAATCACATTGGCTGTGTACCCGGGCCAACAGATTTACACAGAGAACTCAGCGTCAGATTCTGATAGGGTAGTGCCAAGCCGAAGGATTGCCGGCGGTGTACGGCAGAGGATATTAATAGTCGGACCTTGAAAAATACCGGATAGAGCCGAATGGGATCGGCCTTTATTGAATCACTTCGAGGGGATGGAGAATCAAAATGTGTTCGTACCTTTGGAGTGAATGCATTAGCACAGACCATCATATTCGATCCCAGACGCTCTCGTTTAATCCTGTCATTTTTCTGATTCAGAACTTGGAGGCTGAGGCTGAGCACGTCGCACGAAAGGGTGAAGGACAACCCGATGTTTTACCCACTCATTATGATCAGGCTCTTTCACCGGTAGAAGGCGATGGCATTATTCCACATTGGAAAGTTTTCAGGTGCATGGCTACGCTATCTTTTTGTGTGACGATTGGCTGAATCTCATGTCGATATTCACCGCTGAGGATAAACTTCCATTCCACAATTCACGCTTTACGTTTCCTTCGGCTCAATACTTCTTCATGGTTCGAGCTCAACTTTACAACGCACATAAACTCTGAATAATTTCTGCCAGGCCCCCACTTCATCGTGATGACCAGTATGTGCTGAAGACGGCCATGGTTGTAACCGCATGTGCCCCAGAAATCCGTTGTCACCCATCGTAGGGCTCATGGGTTAACTCAAATAATAAGCGAGAGCCATCGTGAGCTCATCCACTGACGTATGAGCTTCCACCAACGCAACTTTCCTATGCCGCTGTCGGTATTACATTTCCCTTTGCCGGTCCTATCTACGCTTTTGACGATGATGGATAGTCATTACCGCCGGTGGTCCATCGATGAAGCATGCTGACGCTTTTACAGCTCCATGCTAGCCTGATCGCCAGGTTTAGATCCCAGAGAGTTTGGTTTCATCAACGGCGAATGGAGAGCACAACAGCCCCATCGTACAACCACCAACTACAATGTAGTATCGCATGTCAGAAACGAGATATGATGGGGGCAAGAACCAAGGAATCACGGGCCGTGGTAGAAAAGTTGAACCGTTTTGGTCCCTCATCTATCCATCCCTCATGCAGTTCCTTCAAACAATCAGGAGTTGAAAAGAAACGATCGAAATCAATGCGCAGCGGGCTCCTGTCTATCAGCTTGCAGTTTGAGATCATTGTTGGCTGTTTTTTTTTTTTTCAAAGACGAGGAGAAGATTGAAATCTCTCCAAAATCAGAAACTTGATTGAGATTTGTCAAGTTTCCTTTGTTTTGTTTTTTCTGACATACGATCACGTCCCGGGAGAGGGTCAGGACTCTTGGAGCGATAACTTTAGCAAGGCGGTACGGCCCACGTTCGTCGTCGGTTGCAAGAGGGGCACCCGAGTACATGGTACTAAAAAAACCTTGAGGCTAGTGGAGTCCGCCGCGTGCGTAGTCGAAATTGAAGAATGAGAAGTTCTTGGTACTACTTACCATAGTTTGGAATATTAAAATTGATCCGCCATGCCTCCGTGAGTTTAGCCGTAACGCTATAGTCTCCGTGAACAGAACTTGGCACGACAGCGAAGGGAATAGCAGGAGGGTTCGGCAGTTGTCGATGTCGATTGTCCCAGAAGGCACCCGCACGCACGGCATTTGTGCAGGTTAATAATAGCTTGCGCCGGTGGCAGCAAATGGCAGATGCAAGCAAAGACTTGGACAGACATTTCGTTTGAAGGCGGGTCGCTCGGTGACAACAAATGTCATTTCACAAAGTTGATAACAGATTTATAGTTTATGTGGCGAGTACTAGTGTGACCGATCAGAAGCCATTTATCGGATAATTCCTTGGACGATGAAGAATCAGATATGCCAGAGTCACGAATGCTGAAAAGCAGCCTCTTGAGAGTTCATGATGAGAATGATAGGAAGACTGGATAAGTTAATGAACTCCACACGCTAAATAGCCCTTTTATAAGTTCCGGTCTGTAGTACCGACCTCGAGGCTGCCCGTCTGACGGCGCTTCGCGGCTAGACTTCCAGGTGTTTATTTCCGAACAATTTATATTTTCATCTCTTAGTTCATTGCGCTCGTCTTTCATTTAATGGCGGAACTATACATGGCATGCCGGGGAGGGCTTCGGGTTCTGAGGGACGTCTGTGAACTCGTTGTAGCGTACAAATGCACAACTTTAGTACGTCGATGGTGCGGGCCATACAAAGGGGCATCACCTTAAACTAGAATAGCTCATATAAGAATAACCTCAGAGAACAAGAAGGTGGTTGGGTGTTGGGTTCAGTCTTCAAGGTCCTGCCTGTTTATATATCATGTTGCCACCCGGACCACAGGGGCCACTCAAGAATAAACCTTTTCTTGTGGCGAGAGCCATGGTCAAAGCAAATGACGTTAGGAAGAGAGCTCAGAAGAAGGGCTGGACCTTGCACAGCTGGGAATGATTTAGCAAATCCCGCTCATAGGAAATGAATGAATGATGAAGGGATTGATTGTCACTTGCGATTGATCGTGTCCTAAAAAACTCATTCGGCTACAGTACACTCCAGTTGATGAAGGTGGTAAATCCATGACGCTCCACAAGATAAAATGGTGGTGTTCGTCGCTACACACCACTCGGTTGAAAGGTTTTCCATTGAGTTTGTTACATGGACCCCCGGCGTCGATCACACTGGTGGTTCTCAAGGCATTGAAAGAAAATCAATATGCTCGACGGCAATCACCTCGATTGGTTCTTTATTTACAGCAATCAGAAACCAGCGGGGAGCATGATCTATCATGGGAAAATGCACATACCGCGCCAGGATTTGCTTCGTTCCTCCCCATTTTATTTCCCCCCCCTTTCGACTCAATCTTCAAAGCGCTATTAGTGCGGGTTCGAGGTTTCTTTGAGAGTACGCTCTCTGAGACCATATCTGATGGGTCCTGGACCTTTGAGAGATTTCTGTTTTTATCTCGAGGTGGTGATAACGGGTTTAATGACAGGTGTCGATCTTCTGGGCGCGCGCCAATCGGCGACGAGGAAAGAAAGGGGGAGAAGAAGATAAAGATCAAGATATACAACTTGAGTATCGACAACGAAACAGAGCGTCCGCACCAGGTGTTCTACTAACAATCGGGCCAGCTGATATACAGTGGCGCATCATAGCGGTGGTAACAGCGACGTCAACTTTCTTGGTCTCTCGAGCAGGTGTGGCGTTTACGGATATGATTCACAGCAAGCTTGATGTCTTGTTTCTCGCAGTGATGAACGTCGTAACGTACATTCATGCTGGCTTCGAGGAGCTTCCTTGTAATTCTGCCGATGCATTGCCTTTCTATAAACGTCGACAAGCATTTCAGGCAACGAAAGATGTCTACCTGATGAGTGATCCGCCTTAATCTGAGATTGAAGCAGTTCATCGGAAAAGGCAGTTTCACGGCGGGCAGTTCTGGACGTACAGTTCTTGAAAACTCGGTCAGTTGCCGATGGTGTGTCATTTGTGCTTGACGAGACAGATTTGTCGCCACTTTGAAAGGTGTGATGATCATGTCATCCAGTCCAGGGTCCACTATACAGACTTACTTGAATACCAGAGTTCTAAGAACAGTCCGAGGCACCGCGTAGACCCGTAACGTCAATTTAATACAATTAGATGCAAACGGGAGATGCAAGCTCGAACAATAGCGGCCCAAAGAAAGCTTACATCAGTCCGATTGACGACGAGAGTGACATTGTCAATCCACGTAGACAGTCTGTCGATAAGATTGTGATGGAAAGATTATACGAATTTATGTGTTGGAGGTGGATATTTGAGGAAACGAACCTCACACGAAGGAATAATCGATGGATAGATAGATAGATGGATTAGAGGCAACACGAGGAGTACACGGTTCGACTGATTGAGGATAGAGCGGAGCACAGCGCTGGTCAGGCGGGATAATGGCGAAATGAAAGCTGATAGGTTCAGATGACGCACCAGCCATCTATCGCGCGTTGTGCCGCTGAGATCCCGAAAGCTAGAACCACAAAGAAATTTGTTCTTGGATGCGGTGTTTGTTCCTTCAAGAAGCGAGCGCTGTGTGGTCTCGGTGCCTTTTATTGTTTTTGCATTTTGGATGAGAAACAGGGCGTACAAGATCACTGAAAGTGACTGTCCCGCGCAGGAAATCCAAGGTTACCCACAACCGTCAGTTTCTAAGCCCCGCAAAGACAGCAATTCGGCAAGGTTGGCGGATTGTTAGAAAATGACAGATCCCTTCCATGGACAGACTGAGGGTTAGAGGCTGTAGCTCTTGTCCGGCTTTGGCGAAATGCTGCCGTCGGGAGAACACAGTGAAGGCGCCGGGGAAGAAAAGTGGATGCTTACGTAAGAATATGTACAAATATAAGGGATCTTGGAAATATCCAAAACGGGAAAATCGAGATTGACCAATTCTGGCGAATAAAGAGGATCTCAGATCCCAAACTACCACCGGTGAGTTATATAATCATTCAATTTTCCCTTCGATCTTATTTTCTCCCCTTCTCCCTATCGTATATATATACACCGAAATCTCTCGGGAACTGCTCTTAAACCGCTCACCCCCCTTCCTCATCGTGTAACCCTTTCATACCCATCCCGGGCGTTCTTACGACACTCAACCTCAATGGCCACAGTAACAGCTCGCCTACAATCCCCATCGCATCCCAACCCTCCAGCTCAAGCTCATCCTTTCCCCTCGACGTCTCAGTCACCATTCCAATTACGACCCATATCACCGCATCAATTTCCCCATCTACCTCCACATCCACAACCTGGTCCGGAGCGGAGGTACAAAGTGGACACAGACAAAGAACGAGAAAGAGCCATGCTCGAAAGAAGGGAGCATGAACGAGTCGATAGAGAGAGAAGAGACAGAGAACTTGAACGGAGGGACGTGATCATGCGGGATGAGCGAGGACTCGGGGATCGTACACAAAGAAATCCCTCGAGAGAGTTACCCATCCGGGATAGGCGAGAATTAGCCTTGAGAGAGGAGAGAGAGTTCAAGGAACTCAATCCGCGGGCAGATGAAAGAGAAAGGGACAGGGACTCGAGGAGACCGTCGAGCCCGGGCCCATTGAAGGGTGCGTTTTTTTTTCTCATCCAGTTTTCCTCGATTAATCGAGCCGTTATTCTAGATATCAATCTCCCAACTCCCATTTCACCACACTCGCCCTCAGATCCTGATTCGTCGTCACCGCGGCTGCATCCGCGAGACCCCAATAGGTAAGCGGGAGGAAATTTTACGCGTGCCCCAAGCTAATTTTTTGACCACGGTTAGCAAACTCCCTGCGCCACCCACTGGTCATGATTTAATGGCCATGTTTCCTGCTCCGTCGCCCCATCTAGTTCATCCCGCTGGGTGAGTTTATACCTTGTGTGATGTTGAACTTCTTTGACCGACCAAACGTATCCAGAAAATTACCTGCGGAAGCACATCCTTCCCAACACCGCGTTGAATTATCGACTTCGGGCTATTTCCAACGACAAGAACGCGCTTTCTTTGCTCAAGCTGGGCGAGAGATTGTCAGGGTCAGGTTAGAGATCGATAGCGTTGGCGTCGCGGGAGACAAATTCTCTACCGTGCCGCTTGAAAAAAGCTTTAGCGTGTCCCCACGTATGCAACATCCTCACTCTTCCCCGATGGAGGCTTCCCGGTACCAGCTTCCGCCTCATCCTCACCCTCATCCTCACCCTCACCCTCACCCTCACCCTCATTCCCTCTCACCTGGTAGCGCAGGTGCGATTACTCCTCCTCCAGGACCTATGGAGGTTGTAAGACCCAGTCTAAGTTCGGATGGGATGGAGGGTATCGAAGGACCTGATGATGAGTCGTGGCGTCGACCCACGCCCTATGCCGAGAGGAGACGAGCAGGAAAACATACAAGAAGGGTTGTTGTGAGGAACTGAAGTGTGAAAGTTTTTTTTTTTTTCCAATGGTATGTTTCACCCACGTTTCCGTCTATCCCATGTCGCTCATTCCTGAATAGATGCTCTTGCGTGCTGTCCCAGATCTGTGCAATATCTTGATCATACCTTCTCCGCTATCTATGCTACGTTACTCCATACTGTTGCTCTAATGTCCTCCGACACCTTGTTCCGTTGTCTCTTTTGTTCATGTGTAGTAAGGACCGTCTGTTTATGTTGTTTTTCTCTTGTCACACTCGCCTTCCTCTCTGTCCTCCCTCCATCTCATTGCCAACTCTGTCTCACATGTACACTTGCATTACATTACTCGAAAATCTTCTGTATTACTTACCTAGGCCTCCTCACGATTACTTAGCAACCCCTACCTGCGTGTACCGTTGCTGGCAGAACAATATATAGCATAACTGTATGGTGTTGAATGGCATATCTCATTTACGCGGTTTGTGAGGATTGTTTATTGACAGATACACCGACGTAGTCGGGCCACGGCGTCCCTCCGCCTCACAGTTTCGCAGCCTTGACTGTCAAAACGAACTTTTCCGTCAATCACCCCGAGCTGATTGCGTTCGACGACAGGAAGACGACAAGTGTTTGTTCCGTCGTTCCGAGCGCGTGCTTGAAGCACCATAATTTCACGCGGGGTTCGAGTTGTAGGGGTAGAGTAAATATTCGCATAAACTAGCCGTGGATGCTATTGTAAGTAGCGATGCCCATATCTGTAAAATTCCCCATCAAGTACCCCCCGCTTGCGCGTGAGTGGAACAAAGTCAGTTGAAAAATTGACACGCCGAGCTTCGTGGTAATTAAATATCATGTGTAAACTCCAAACTTGAACCCTCATTTACACGTCAAAAAAAAACGACTTGTTGCGCGCGGGTTTCTTGTTCCAAGAGCTAGCTAGGAGTGTGATTCTCCCGGGCCGCCGGTTTGTTGCTTTTTTTTTTTTTTTTGGCGTTCTGAGGATGTTTGGGGAAACGCCGGTTGATTGTTGGGGACGAGGGAGGATTATCTCTAGAGCTTTGAAGTGTTATTCTTAAACCCTCCCCTGGTTTCCTCGATTCCTGAAAAATGAGAATGAGTTGCTGTGTTTTCCTTTCGTAGCTACTGGATCTCGTTAAAGGACCTAGGCTTCCCACTGCCACCAGCTGCGCACCACACCCGACAATTCCGAGTCGGTGCATTTATGATTCTGTTTCACAAAATCTAGGCTTTGACACTATAATTCCCGGATTGGCAGGCACAACTAGTGCGCTGTGTACTGTGTACCCTCCTGTGCATACATATATTCGTATGTAAATATAATTTTCCAAAGCGAGTCCGAAGTTCTTCTCGTTATAGAGAACTTTTGATGGTCTACGACGTTTGCACGTAAAAAGAGGGCTTGCGAACGTTTTGATAGACATTGAGGCCGAGTCCCGACTCCCGGGAGACCT
>MU127816.1:283337-320756 GCA_014904975.1 Marasmius fiardii PR-910
ATCGTCTCGGGAGTTGCTAATGGAGGGGAAGAATGAAAAAAAAAAAAAAATCGTTTTTTTTTTTTAGGCATTTATTTCGGTCGCTTTCTGTTGTCAATTCTGTGAAAAGTCGTTGCCTTACGAGGTGCCTTACATTTTTCTGCATGTTTTACTTCTTTTTGTAAAATAACACTTGTTAATGGGAATTTTTTGGAATCGACCTTGATGTCGTTGGAGGTGGACCCCTGCGGAAGTGGCGCGTGGACTGGCGGTATTCTCCAAGTTATACCCCCAGGGGGACAATTTATTTGCGCCACGTAACGCACGCAGTTCCATGACAGAATCCGTCGGTCTTGTTGTTCCTGCTGTAACACGCGTAAAAATCGAGAAGCTGAGACTTTTAATGAGAAGAAAAGCTTCGAAATCTCGTCTTCCTGACCTTCAAATTTCACGGGGTGGCCGGTGAAGAAATCACATCACTTTTCATTTCTTCCTGCGAATGAAATCTAGAATGGGTATGAATGGAGACTTTTTTGTTTATTTATTACAGTGATACAGACAAAGGGAGATCTTCCAGAAGATAAACGAATGTAGCAGTACATAAATTAAGTTAGTTGTTTCTAGAAACCTGTAATCGTTATTAAAAAAATATCAGACATGAACACGAAAGGAATGTGTGAGACGTGTGTGGAGAATCGCGACGATTCCATATAACAAGAAAAAGAACCCATTAGATAAATAATTAGTGAAATAAAACGATAGAATCAAAAAAAAAGCAAGAATCATATAGACAAAAAAAAACGAAAGGACCTCCTCGGTCAGAGTTATCCCCCTCTTTCACGTTCATGCTCTGATACTCCACCCGTCTCCCTTTCGACTAACCTTTCCAACACCGCCAAACCCTTCTCTTACGACAATCCACAACCCCGTACTGCAAATTACGTCCTTTATCTCTTCCGCAGTAAGAACGAGACCTACGACGCCACCGGAGACATTAGAAAACAAAAAAAAAAAAAAGGTAAAAAAAGAAAAAGGAAAGGCCAACGCTCACCTTTATGATCATTCTCATCAATCGGAGGAACCACCTTCCCAATCTCTCTCTTCCTCAAATTCATCCTCTCAACTTCCACATCCGGCAATGGAAACGGCACTTTTAACATCGCTACAACCTTGGGATGATGTGGCGTAGGTGAAAGCGTTCCAACTTTCACCTTGAGAGGTTCAGCTTTACTCGCCCATCCAGAACCGGAAGTACCACTGCCCAACCGTCGAACTTTGACGGTACAACCCCAAGGCGTTTCGGAATCCTCGGGATCAGAATCTTCTCCGTCAGTTCCTTGATCGCTCTCTATAGCCACAGTTCCAGTCCGTTTGCGAGATCCCCGTCGGAAGATGCTTCCACCTCCACCACCTCCATCACTGCTAGCACCAAGACTTCCAATACTGACAGTCGACAGTCGGTGTTTCTTCTTCCTCTCGGAAGTAGCAGCAACATCCTCCTTATCCTTAACCCTATCATCAACATGAAAACTCGGATTCGAAGAACTAGGCACCGTTCCTGGTCCTCCCCCTCCTCCTTCTCCAGTAGCAATAGAAGAAGCCACACACGAAGACCTCCTCGAACCAGTCGCAGAAACGCTCTTATCCCCCTCCAGCCGTTGCATCTCCTTCTCTTTCCTCCTCCTCTCCTTCAACTTCTCCCTCTTCTTCCTCCCACCTCTCTTCCACTCAACCCGTACCTCAATCTGACTCAAATCAACAGCTTCAGAACCTTGATCATGCCCATGACCTTCGATTCCCTTAATACCCAACCCAACAAGTCCCTTATCCAACAATCCCCTTTCAGTACCCTTAAACCACCTTCTAACAACCCAAACATACATCGCAGGTCCCTTCCCAAATCCCAACCCTTTCGGCGGTGGATAACCCCTCGAAGAAAACGAACTGAACAAGCCAGAGGCAAGAACAGAAGGTCCTCCAGGCGTAGATAACGTAGGTATTATTCCTAGCGTAGGTGGTAAGGTAGGTATAGGTACCGCTTGTGCTTGTGTCGACACCGCCGATTGTTGACTCATCGTGCTAAACCTCGAACTCGTAGATGTGGTTTGCTCCACTTTGGGTGTGTGATCAACGTCAAACAGATGTGTTTGATCTCTGGTTCTACTTCGACTTGAGCTCCGGCTGTCGGTCTTTTCGAGTGGGGGTGAAGGTGGAGGTACTCCCGAGGAAATGGAGTGTCTCGGATTCGCGGAGGTTGGCATGAGGTTGGTTAAATTTTTGATTCCGGAGGGTGTGGAAGGCCTCAAGAAGCCGTTCGACTTTTGGTTAGGGTTGGGGGTCACATCGGGATCGGTTGGGGTAGTTGGAGTGGCAGGAATACCCGAGGAACGTTTGAAAAAGGACCCTGAGAGGCCTCTGGAGTGTCGACTACTGGAGCTTGGACTCTGTGAATGTTGTGGTGAGCCGGGAGTAAAAGTGGGAGTGCTTGGGGAGATGACTTGGACATCTGGAGTGCTATCCGGTATCGAAGGTTCTTTCTTCTTACGATCGAAGAGCTTGCCAAAGATGTTGGTTTTCTTGGCAGCAGGATTCGGTGAAGAAGGCAGGGGTAATGGTGATTTTGGAGGAGAACCGGCCGCGATTGCAGGAGGTGACACGACGACTTGGTGATGATCGCCTGCTGAAGAAAGAGAGAGTGCCGAGGATCCTAGAAATTCATAGTATAAAAAAAAGAGTAAATTGAGGAAGAAATGATACGTACCTGGTGAAGTTCGAGGTCTTCCAAGGGAGGATACCCGATTTCGAAGAGGGGGATCGACATCCAAGCTACCCCTTGCGCTCCGTGTACCACCAGCGGCTCTGGACATGACTGCCGTTGTCACTGCACCGGTCGGGGTGACCCAGACTTCAACTGGTTCCAGCATAGCCAAATCGATCATTTCAAGACCCCGTTTCTGGAATCTTGCGATCTTGGCATCAGTTCCGGCGTCGACGATGGTGTTGGTCATGACGTTGTGAGCTTGAAGGTTGTAAAGAGGTATTATCATCCTCCTACCACCAGCACCAGAGGCTGTAGAGGAGTATGAAGCGAAAGACGAGGTAGAGCCATAACCGGAAGCAGTGGTAGAATAGCCTGACACTTCAGAGTTCATTGAAGGGGTACGATTCAATTGTGTTCCACCACCCCCACCCCCAACCCCTTCACTCTCGGCGTCACTAGCGTCGATACGGCTGTCGATGGACTGTCTTCGTTGTCGAGAGTTGGGAGGTACGAGTTGAACTTGAAGATTGAGCGGGTGGTTCGATTTGGCAGGGGGCGGCCTTACAAAAATGAAAGTCTGGGGAGATGAACGTATGAATTAATTTATTGAAAGTTCTCAGTATCTGGTGTAGCGCACCTCATGGGGAGATTTTTCCTTCTTCCCTTTCTTCCCATCACTAGTATCTTCTTCCACCGCTTTGACATCTTCTTCCTCGTCTTCAACGTCGATTTCAGGAGCATTATTATTCTGAGATTCAGATTGTGGATTTAGATGATGTAGAGCTGAGGGTAGAAATGAAGAAAGTGAGGAGAGCATGATGGTGGTGGCGTGAGGTTAAGAAAGGGACGAGCTCGCGTCTGTGACAAGAAATATGGGTCCCTGACCCGAACTCGGCTCAAACGGGTATCGGAAAATTTCAATGTCAGAATGAATATGTCAGGGAAAACTGAAATATCTATCAGAACAGAATCTCCTCGACTCAATTTATAGAGAATCTTCTTGCTGCGGAGTCTCCTGGCGCTGAGCGCACAAGTGGGACGATTCAGAGATATTGACCCTGTTCGAATTAAAAAAGCTCCCGGACTTGAGCTTGAGAAATCGTCGATAACAACTGACTCCCACAGAGCATCTTCAAGCATCGGCCCAGATTCACCCTCGATTATTCACTAATTCTTCGCCAAGCCGGCAGCTGTCTGGTTACAAGGACCGCAGTGTACTCTACAGACCGCAGTAGAAAAATGATGATGACCCGTCCTTTGAAAATTCAAGCTTCTGACCACAGCGCTCAGCAGCTGCAGTGAATGGTGATACTCCCACCTCCCCGATTGTCTAAATATCCCGACGATGGGAGCCTTGTAGGTTCCCAGGATTGGGAAAACCAGTTTTGGGACTTTTTGAATGATTGAATCCGTCATCCATGCGGCAACCCGGTAAACTGAAGAATCAACATCATCCGCCGGGAAAACCTCAACCTCCCAATGACATCGACGTCAGCAACCGACAGTAATCATAGCACGCCACTACGCGTGGTTTCAAGGGAAAAAAACGTCTTCCGTAGGTAATCTCGATGATCAACTTCATTTTACTGTATAGCCTGTCGCTATTTGATACAATAGGTAGATTCATATGTACATCACTGCCAACGTCGAAAAAAATCATGTGGACGGCACCACGAAAGAAAACGTAGACGAAAGAACGAAAAAACACAAAAGACAATGATCCCTCTTCACGAGAACAGGGGATTTGCCGAACGGTCCGGATGCAGGCTCTCATGTCAACCTCTTACAATGGTCCGGATTTCCAACCGGATTCAAAGCCCAAGTAGGGAAAGGTATGACTTTACCCCCAGCTCCTCCCACAGCAAAAGACATGATGAAAATCGCCACTTCCGTTCCTCCGTCCAAAGCCGCAGACATCCTGTATGGTCCAAAAAGGCATCAACATGGTCAGTAACATGGAACGACAGCTCGGAAAGGAAGAGACAGAGGAGGGAGAAGGGGAAAAGACACTCACAAGAAGTTGTACTTCCTAAACCACCCCGGATGATATTTCCTCAACCAGAATTGACTGATGAGACACAGAACAAAAGTCATGAAGATGGACGAGTTGATTCCGGCTGTCAATCGAAAAGTTAGTAAAATAAATTCTTAAAAAATAAAATAGAAACGTACTACTCAAGTATCCAATTTGATAAGAAAGCATAGGCGTAATAATTTGGTCGAATTTCCAGTTCGGGAACTTTTGATGTAAGTACCAGAAAGGGAGCGGAAGGACGAGGCCGATTAGAATCGACATTGGGATAATCTAAAGCGAGGAGACCTCCTGTTCAAAATCGACCGTAGAAACAAAGCGAAAAAAACAAACGTACCCCGTACGTCTCTCTAGGAGCATAAAGCTGCCTAGCTAGAGCTCCCCACGTAATCCTACAAGAAGACGACATTACAACAAGTCCGCGCAACAAAAAAAAACAAACAACAAAACGTACGCATCAGAATTAAAAGCCTGAACAGTCGCACCAGACCAAACATTAGTCCCTTGCACAGACAACAAAATCGTGCGATTGGCTTTAATGACCACTTTCATTATGATAAAATTCAACAAGGCTGCAAAAAAAAAAAAAGAAAAGAAATTGTTCAGTCAAGTAAACAACAAGTCTCCAAACAACGTATCCCCAAACTCACCACCAATAACAGCACCCAAACACTGCATAGTAAACGTCACCCTCGGCGGACACTTGGTATACTGCCCAATCTTCAAATCTCTAACCATACTTCTCCCTTGTTCAGTCGAATTGTACCCATACATGGTGAAATACATGTTCGCGTGTGGTTTCCCCGGAACAAGCGCAGCACCCAACATGCGCGCGATGTCTTGAGTATAGGGCACAAAACAGAGGATCCCATAGAGAGTGGTTATGATCGGTAAAAAGATCGCTGCAAAGCCGACGGCTATAAAGTACGCCCACCTTTGTAACAACAAATCGGTCGTAAGAATAGGTCGACCGTGGAAAGAGGGATCAGAAACTTACCAAGGAAGTTGCGATTGTCCCGTATAGTTCGTGGCCATCCCAACAGCCAGCGAAACGACAAACATAGCAATGTACCACCAAAACGGAACTTCCTTATACGCTTTCATCTTCTCGTAGTGCGCTTATCGGGGGATATAGCAAATCACCGTCCAATTCAGTACGTAGAAACCACAGAAAAGAAAAAAAAAAGAACGAACCATCAACAACCGCATTCTTTCTCCCCTTCTTGATAGTCCTCCAAACAGTTCTCCCGTTCCAAATCAAAATATGTGTCACACTGGCCCCTATACTGATGGACGCTCCGATCTTGGCTATCGCTTGGGACGCAGCAAACCACGGAAGACCATAAGCAGCTAGCTTCTCCTCGTTGAGCGTAAAATCATCGTTTAGAATCAACGTTTGGTTGTACTCTGAACCGTCTTCGCGGAACAAAAGCTGCGAAAGGAAAGGGTAACGTTGGGCGTTCCAGGTGTTGGCTGCGTACGTAGAGCAGAAGAGGATGCTTTTTTTTTTTTGGTAGGGTAGTTAGTGTTGAGCGTGCAGGAATGGATTGGTACTTACATGCAGATCATGATACCGACTTGGAAGAAAAGGGGAGTTGAGCAACTCGAGATGGAACCATAAGCACAAAAAGAAGACATACAATAACTAGACAACTGAGTTTGAATAGGCTGGAACAACGCCCCATAGGCGGCACCTCCACTTCCAATATATTGCCAATCTACAACCCCCCCCTCAAAGTGGTTAATACTGACCGATCAAGAAGCATGGACGACTCACCCAAACAAATCGAAAAAACCCCCAACCCCTCATTCCCAGCCGCACCTCCAAAGATCCTAGTAACCCACGCACTATCCTGACGCGCCAGACAGAAGATGGATATACCAGTCAAGGTGGGGGCGATGTATTCTGGGAACCATTCCCATATGACTATAAGGAATCAATAAGTTTCAGTAATCAAAAAGCAAAAAAAAAAAAAACGGCCGAAAAACGCACATATCCCAATAAACAAAGCCCAAAAGAACTTGATCCGTTTCTTCTGAAGAATATTCTCTTGTCCACGATGTAACACGTCAAACATCTGTACGGTCGGTATAACGTTGGGAAACACCATATAAGTTGGGTAGACCAAGAACGACCGCATCATTCCTATTCAGACAAAAAAAATAGTTTGAAAAAGTCGGGAAAAACGTCACAGAACGTAAGCCCTTACCAGCTAACCCATACCCCAAAAGTTGACTACCCAAAAGTGTAAAAACTGCAACAGCAGTATTCGGGGTAACACCGTAAAACAAATCATCCGCCGCGAAAATATTAATAGCCAGAGCACCATGAGTAGCAGCAGCGCTCATGATCAGAATCCCCGTATGTTCCTTGATATTAAACCTGCCAGGATTCATCCACCTCCAGAATCTTCCGGAGAATTGGAAACGGGGATTGGGGTTTCCGGGGCCTGGAATGAAGGCTTCCATCAGGCGACCGAGGATATAAGCGAACGTTTGGAGGAAGAGTTGAGAAACGTAGACGACTTGAGGACGGAAAGCCTGGTCGTGTGTGGTTAGTTCCCTAAAATTAGAAGCAGGAAGGGGGAGGTGTTTAGAAAGACATACGAAAATCTGACTGAGAACAGCTCCGAAACACGAAAGCCCAATCGCCAAAAACCAAAGCCTGAACGTCCAAACCGGCTCCGTCGGATCATCTTCAAGAGAAATGAGACGGAGAGCCCAGTCGTCGGAGGTTTCTACGATGAGAAAAGGGGAAAAAAACCCCACGAGCTCGAATTAGCCACACACCAAAAAAAAGGTACTAATACCCAAGTGACGTACCAATAGGCCTCTCCTTCCCATCCGCTCCCAAATCAATCGCACGTACTTTCTCATAAACATCACCGACATCCAAACCATCCAATACCACCTTCTCCGATAACGGAAAACTCGTCTCGATAGGAATATCTTCCTTCATAGACGATTTCTCGTCTATCGACCCAGTCGGTGTCTTCACCATCGCCATAGTCCGGACTTTGAATGAGGCGCTTTACCACGGTGAAAATGTGGGTTAAAGGGGGGGATGGGGGGGAAAGCCTCAAGGGATCTAACACCACAAATTCATCTTTAAATAGCACAAAACGGATCCTTACTCATATGGACCCAGATGGCATATGAGGGCATCTGTACCTAGAACCGCACAGCGAAATAACGAAATTGAGATAAGAGTGGATTAGTTGGTCTTGTGACGAGGGGGTTGAGAGGGGATTAAGGGATGAACTAAGAAGCCAAAGGTACCCGCTTGTAACCGCCCCGGACTATCAGTTCTTTTCTCGGGTGTTATCTCAAAACAGAGAGAATGGAAACGGGGCGACGATACAGCCTGATCGTCGGTCGTCAACATATCAAACTGCATAGAAGGTGAGAAAAATGTATCGGGAAAGGTATTAGCTTTGGTCTGCTTTGGTCTGCTGAGCGGGAATCCGTGCGGAGATGACAAGTCGCGCCACCACTGGCGTATGAAAGACGTTACGAGCTTCACGGAGGAGGTTCGTGTCGCATGGTGTATGTATACCACAGCTCATGTGAGACGCAAAACTGAATCATGCGCAAAGTCAAGATGGGGAGTACTTCGGGAATCAACGCGAGAACACCCTTGAGACAGGACAGCGCAAATGTAGCCTGGGCCGTTCATATTCGTACACCTACAACTTCATCAAAAAGACACAAAAAAAGTCCAAAACCGCAAAGCATCTACCAGAAATTCATATCTTATCACCACCCTTATCCCGATAAGCCTTCATTCCAACCCGGTAATGCTATCTAAGCCCTTCCGGCCATTCGCATCTCCTCTTCCACCTGCCAACCTTATCGAACCTAGGATTCACCCCGTAATTCAACCCAAATGTCGCATTATCCATCCTCAACTTCACCGGCAACACCCACGCTAGAATTCCCCAAGGATTCTGAAGTGTCCTCTTTCTGGAGCCCATAGTAGCCTCCCAACCTTTCATAGGACCCCCAGCCCACCAAATATTCCCCTCTCTCCCAATCCTCCCCCATTCTTTATCCCATGCCATCTTCACTTTCGTTCTGGAACTCACATCCCACAACGGAAAGACCCGGGCGAGAGCATGATCCTCTTGCTCTTTCATCGACCGGAAATTCATACTTTCGAGCGTCGTTTGATATATACAGATTAGGTGAACATGGCCGGCCAACAGAGACGTCGTGAATATCCAAAACAGTGCGGAGAGAGCGATTATAACAACAATTTGGGGGTCAATGTCTCCTTCGGAAAACGTGGTCGAGGCGTTGAAACCAACGAGGGTGCCAAACGTGTAGGCGGTGAAGATGGATGTGGCTTGGTTGAAATTGATGAAAAGCTACCCAAACACAACGTTAACGAGGGAGAGATCAACCCGAGGTATTACACACCTTGTGGTTACGAGCACCGACACACTGTCCTATCCACGGACAATGATGGTCGTATTCCAGAACGCACTAGATTTCATAAAATACATCAGTTCTACTCCCCTGTTCCATGAAGAGAGGAAACATACCGTGGCACACGCTCGACAATGATGTGTTCGATATGGTTTGACGAACCCATCCTTGTAACAATACCGATGTTCGGGTAATAACTGAGGCGTATTCGAAGGTCGCCTATAAACATTCTTTGCTTCTGCTCTTCTCACCGCGTTCTGAGTCTTGATTTGCTCTCGTTCGTGCCGGTTGGGAATGCGATTCGTGTCCTTGCTCTTGTCCTTTCCAGTTCCATCTCCGTTTGAATTTCCGTTTCCGTTTCCAGCGAGGATATTGGTCATAGCAGTTGTTGCCATGCCATTAGGGCGTGGAAGAGCGTCGAGTACGCCAGCATTGGAATCTTCACCTCCTTCTGCCCCTCTTTCCCCTTCCTCTCCTCTTGTTTCTCTCCGTAAATTTGCTTCCTCCGAGAGTGTCATGTCCTCGTAAGACGGACCACCAACGCTGTCTTTTCTCTTCGGTTGATTATGATTGGTATGAGCGTTCGTTCCGTTCGTAGCAGCATGTTGTTCGACGTCTGGTGGGTATGCAGTCGAACCGTTGTTTATATAGGCGTGTCCAACGTTCGGATGATTCGGTATAAAGGGTGGCGCAGACTTTGTAACATGCTATGGACATCGTCAATATGAGCACAAGGATTTCACGAGTCGATTGAAAAGTACATACATCTCGAGCAAATCCAGGTGAAGTTGTTATTATCTTTTTTCCGAAACCGGTCAAATCCACCGTCAGCTTTGGCAGAGCATCCTCAAAAAGAGCTGAGCAGGCAACTCACCATTAAATAAGACCACATCATCCACAGATACAAAATACAGAAGATAACGAGTAAAGCGACTGTGAAGGCACCGTCAGCCCCTGGAATCGCAATGAGAAGTAAAGGAATTAATAAAAACTCACTTCCGCTTCCTCTACTAACCCCACGAATTTTACGATCCAGTACCGAAATGAAAAATCTTCCAATCCAAACGTACGCAGTGTAGATCATAATCCCAAGAGTGAAAAAGACCATGAGTTTGAGTGCGATCCATGGTTGAGGTTTGGGATTATTGTATCGCTTTTCTCGAGCTTTGAATTTGGCTTCTTCAACGACACTGCATATTTGGGGCATTCGGTGTCGAGAACCGAGAGGAGTGGAATTGGAAGGAAAGGCGGTGGTGGTGGTCGGTATTCAAGGTACAAAACTCGTGCAGATCCACCTGATCCGCCTGAGAAAGACAATTTCGTCATCACTTTCCGCAGCTAGGGCCGCGTTGATACACTGACAGCTTTGTCTCCAGGTCGGGTACTATTCGTTGGTTATTCACGTTCGGATTTTTTTACAATAAAAAAATCAATTTCTATCCACGAAGTAGAACTAAAAGTTACTGTATCACGAATTTCCAAATCTTTCATAAGGGGGAAAGAAATATAAAATCAAGCATATTCAATAACAACAGATATGGCACGGCGAGCGACACAAGGCCAGCAAAGAAGCAAAGAGGCGAAGGATTGCATGTACGGGTTGTGAGCAGCAAAGGAGCAAATAAAGGACCATACGGGAAAGTTCGAAAGCATATCATAGATAGAGAGAAAGATCAAGGAACATTGGGAAGCACGGAAAAATGTTTAGCGTGAGCCCTTCAAAACACCATCACTAACAACCATCGAAACAGGTCAGTACAAGTGTCCTTTGAGGTCAAAGCAAAAAAGTTGCGCACCGTAAAGAACATCCTCCTCTCATGACTCTTATGAACGGGCTTATACTCCGCCTTCATCCTCTCCAACACATCCGCCGAATCGAAACCTCCACCAGTCGTGGTACTTTCCACATCCGACATCACAGAGGCCGATTCGTAGTGGTTAGGAGCACGAGAACATACAATGTCGGCGTCTTTACAAAAAATAAATAACGAAAAGGTCAAATCACGAAGAAACTCGCTACAAGAAAGCACACAAAAAACTCACAAGCAACAGGCGCCGGAATACTAATACTCTTCGTAGACCTCGCAAACACATGACAAAGCCCAAAACACATCGCCTGCATCGCATCAGCCGTGAACCCAACCTCATCTTCAAGAACGTGATAATGTCCACTCCTACTCGTTCCCAACAATCCCCCATGACTCTGCAGATAAAAGTCAAACTCTTGCGGATGAGTTATCCCAGAGTCAATGACGGTGCCAGAAAGACAGTTTCCGGATTTGTCTGCTTCCTTAAAGTTGGAGGGGTTCTTGGGGAAGAACCGGAAGTGGTGTCGTTTGGCGACGATGATAAAGGTTATTTTGGGGTTAATGTTGAGCGCGCGACAGACTTGGCGGATGACTTGGAGTTCTGCGAGGAGGGGATGGGGAAAGAGAGAGATATAATAGTTAGTTGCAGAAGAGACGGAGAGATGAGCCGAAGTAGTACCTTGATCTTTAACATGCTGATATTGCCCTTCACTAACACCATCACGGAAGAAAATCAGCCTCTTGGGTTGGAAACTGGCTTTCTTCTCGCGGTCCTTTCGATATTCCATGTATTTGCTCAAGATGTTCTGCGGGGACAAGGGTCCGAAAAGAAAAGGAATACAGCGGCATCAGTAATGAAAAGAACCAGCGGAGATCAGGGGTCTCTCACCTGAACCATCCCACCCAACTCCTCAATAATCTCATTCCTTCCAGTCTGAACACGACTCTCCGAAATATACTTGGCAACATCGGAGTCCACATTCCCGACTACAGCAGTGTAGGAGGGAGTATTGGAGCCGGGAGAAGGGTGCATCACGTCCGCGCCTGTAAAGTTGAAGAAATTCAGAATTGTGTACAGAGATAAGAGGAATTGACGTACCGAAAACAATAGTGGGATTATTTGGATCGTTCAAGTCACTCGCAGCACGAGAAGAAGGATCGGGCTTGTGGTTGATCCCACCGAGCTTAGGGTTGACTCTAGCAGAGCACCAAGGGGTAAGAAACAACGCGGTCAACACTGCGGCGAAAGAGGGACCGGGCAGAAAGAAGACACTTACTTCAACGCAACATTAGCCCAATACTGAATGTTCGCCCTCTTACACCTGAACGCTTTCAAACACTGCGTAGCTACGCCCATTTTAATGTCTCCGAAACTAAGCACCGCAATCGCAAAAAGAAAGCCCAAGGGTCAGTCGTGGTCCCCACGGAAGATAGCTTCTGACTTACTGCTTAACCGCCCGATAAATCTCAACATTCCCCATATCCGGAAGAACAGCAACCAAAAGATCAGGTCCTTTACCAATCCCATGCTTTTTCACAGACAATCCTCCAGCTTCTTGGAGAATTTTGGAAATGTCGCCTTGAGGGTTACCGTAGTGAATAATGGGATCTGTTTCCGTAACTTGCATGCCTAGGTAGAGGAGGTAACGACGCGGTAGCGGTTGAGTTAGAGAGAGAGGGAAAAACAGTCACAGTCCCACTCCACGGGCGGGAACTCACCAACGCTTCCAAAAGCATTAACAATAGCCTTCACCATATCCTTTGCCTGTTCAAGTTTGAATCGGTGTTGAGGTTCGAAAATGACAACAGCCCATCGATTAACAGGACGAGGCTCGATGAAGGTCTTGTCCATAAGGTTCCATGAGCCATTCCGCGGGTCCTTTGAATGAATACACAATTCAATATAAAAAAGTCACCAGGCGATAAAGGAAAAGGGAGAAGGTGTGAAAAGGCGAAAGACCAAAAAAGGGTAAAACAAAGGGACCTAAACTTACAACAGTAGTCACCCCCCTAGCTATACCAGGCTTCGGTCCATAGCACAAACTCGGAGGGTTCAAAACCCTAGCATCAACCGTCATAGGAAACCCAGAACCAGGATCCTTCAATTGTATTCCAAAATTCCGAACGTACTCCGATTGTCCGTGTTGCAGAAGCTTTTTTACGTCGTTTCTCGTCAGCGTCCGCATGGTACAAAACAACAAAAAACACGGACCTGAAGTCCTTTCTTGATCTCCCCCATCCTCTCGGCAGGTTTAAGCTGACTAAACTCGACCATACCGCTCGTAACCTCAGGAGGCACTTGCTTACGAGCGATTTGGCCTGGGAGAATGGTGAGAAGTTCAAGCGGAATCGCAGCGCCCGAAGAAGTCTGCAGAAGTGAATCGAGAAGCAAGAAATCAACAAGTACCACAGTCAGTATAAGCAAGAACAACAAGAGCCAGCGACCTCACCTGAGCACAAATAACATCCGGATACTGCAACTGCTTTCCATGTACACGCTGAAAATATTCAGCAACCGTGACAGACTTGCCGTCTCGTTGAGTGAACCTCAAGTTACGTGCGCCTACGTTGGAGAGTTTAACGACGGTGATAATCTTCTTTGCTTTCTCTTTCGCTGGGGTATCAACCTACGTCACCACGAGTAAGCAAAAGCCAGGCAAGAAGATAAGGGGAAAAACGATTTAAAAACAAACCTGCACACGAATACCCGCGATAAACCTCTGCAACCGAATCCGCTCTCTATCAGGTAACCCATGAGCCGGAGAAAGCCTACGCGGATCATTCGGATTTCCCCCACGCCCACCACCCACACCTGCGAGATGATCCAAACACAACTGCATCAAACTACCCGTTTGATAAAACATCCCCGTCGTAATATCCACATTCAAAATAACCTTCCCAAGTGTAGGTCTAACACTTTGGAAAATCCCTCTCCCAAATTGAATACCCATGACGGGTTTGGACATCGTCTCTGGCGTGCACGGGAAGAATGCTCGAGAGTTGAAAGCGTATCCTTTGAGAATGGGTGCTTGGCGGACGGCAACGTTCATTGCCATAAGGGTCGTTAAGACACCTTCGTCTTGGGATTGTTTCCCATGAATGAAACGGTTTAGGACTTCTGGGTTGATGGAGGCAACTTTGACGAGTTTGACGGTATACAAAGAGGGTGGACGGGATGTAGCACTCGAGGAGGGTACAGGAACCGTAAACTATGGGCCCGTCATTTAAGTGCGCGTCGAAAAGTAATACTTGGATAAACCAGACGTACCGTTGCTGAATCGCTTTCCCCGAAATCCAACAGATGTGACATTAGCAGGTTCTTCTTCCCATCATAAACTCCGGCTTGTTGAAAGATATGAGGAGCAACATCATTCTGCAGCTGATGAATGAGCTGTTGGGTGAACCTTGGTGGGTAAGCAGCTTTGTTTGACGGGCCCGTAATCGTTACTGCGGTTCGGTGAAAGACAAAAGAAAGTGAGAAAACGGGCACTTCTGGGCTCAGTTACCAATGATAATTTACCATCGTAATGAAAGATATTTGTCTTGGGAACATCAATTTCCCCTGCGTTCACATCAACCAGAACACGCCGTCCTGCGGTTCCAAAACCAGGTCGTCGAACGCCAACTGTCGTTGTTACTAGCAATCAATATTTATTGTTAATGAAAAACCGTAACCAGAAGTCCCTCAGAGCTACCCACCTGGAAGAGCGACTGGGTCAATCAAGAGGCTCTTTGGGGAGCCCCTTGATTGACTCTCAGGTCCAGATCGTGAAGGACCACCTCGTCCACCGCCGCCTCTTCCTCTTCCTCCACCTCTTCCTCGGTTAGTTTGAGGACGAGCTTGAGACTGAGATTGAGACGGGGCAACAGGTGAACCACCTCGAGCTGGGCGTGAAGGCATCTTACAGAGAGATAAAGAGCAAACTGCAGTAGTGAGAGTAAGCAGTCAAGAGGGAAGTGTGACTCTAACGCGCTTTTTACATAACGCGTCTCGGGTACGTGCGCATAGCTTTCCGCTATCTTTCCGCTATCTTTATAGAATCTTATGGAACATAGCCAGCCCATGTAGAACTTTTAATGATAGTACAAGTGTGGTGTGGTCAATTTGCTACAACTGAGCTTGAGGACATTCGCGGTCACTTCGCTTCATGCACCAACACCAACAGACGGACCACCTCGTCCTCTTCCCCTTCCACCCCGAATCCCACCACGTCCACCACCGCGCCTCCCATATCCTCCCCATCCACCAACATAGGCACCAGGTCCCATCAACCCTACACCCCCAGGCTCACCAAACGTAGCAACATTCCTCTCCCTCTCCTCTTCCCTCCTGTTCCTAGCACCAGGTCCTCCACCCCGTCGTCCTCCCCTTCCACCGCCACGAGCCTCAGCAGGTCCAGGCGTGAGTTCATCAAAGAAAGACTTTTGCGGATGATAAGCCGTAGACTTCGCTTTCTCTTTTTCCTTTTCCTTATCTCCCCCTTCTCCCTCTCCATCACTAGGATTCGTCTCAACGTCCGAACCGGCCGAACCATCACCAACACCAGCACCAGCACCAGCACCGCCACCTTTGACACCAGCACCACCAAGCGCACCCTTATCGAACCTCGCATTACTGCTCTCAAAATCGAAGTCCGTATTGGGTACGTGTATCGGTTTAGGCGTAACATGGAGATTGCCTCCCCTTCTCCCCCCACCTCCACGACCGGCATTGGTGTTATTGGATACTCGTAGATCACCAATGGCCCGTTCGACAGTTTCAAGAGACGCAGCAGCCGTGTGAACGTTGTTGTTTCCTCGTCGTGGCGGTTGGTTGCGTGCTGCACCAGTAGCACCGCCGTTAGTGACGACTGCAGCAGCAGCAGCAGATTGTTGACGAGGAGGCTGTTGTGGTACTTGAACCTGTGCCTGTGCCTGAGCTTGTTGAGCTCGTTGTTGAGCCTGTTGTTGTTGTTGTGCGTATGCTGCAGCTGAGGCTTGACCGCTGACGAAAGGTGAGTATGGGGCTTGTTGGGGAGGTTGAGGGAGGGTTTGAGCTGAAGCCTAGAAGGGGAAGAGAAAGAGGTGTCGATGGTTAGATGATACGAGGAAAGGGCGAGCGGGAAGGACGAACACCAATAACCGCAGGATCATCGTGAACACTCCGAACCATTGCGGGTTCGTCAACGGATAAATCCTTCACTTCTGAAGCACGGAAAATAATGTATTCATATGGGTCTTGGACTGGGGGAATGAATTCATTCGGTGGCCTGTTAGAGTATGCGTGTAAGTATGGGTGACGGTGAACGAATTAATGAAAGCAAAAAAGGAAAAAGACAAGCAAGGTTCGCCAACTCCAGAAACCTGCTATCCTGCTGCATGTTCTCCACAAGAAATAGAGATTCAGAGTACTAACTTCCGACTTTCAGTTCCCATAGAATATACTAGAGCAACCGTGTTCAGCCTCACAAAAACCGGGTAAATAAAAAAACCCGAAGACAAACCTTTCGACAGCTGTATAGTCGAAGCAGCTGGATCAATTCCAGCTAAAATACCACGATAACGGACATCAGAATGAGAGATAAGGGAAATAGGTTTCCTAGGAAAAAGAAAAAAAGTTCAAAGTCTGAGTCTTCAAACGATGACCTGGCCATAACATACCCTATGAAACTAAGAGCCATTTGAATTTAGGTAAAATTTGAGTAAAAAGGAGAACGTAAGGGGAAGAAAAAAAGACGGAATGGGTGTGAGCAAGAGATTGGGAGACGAGTGAAGGAGGCGTTGTGTCGAGGCTTGTCGAGGTCCCTGGAGACGCGTGGTCTTCATGGAAGGTTGTTTGGTTGACCTGTCTTTGACAAACAAATGATGTATTTCGGTCATTGCGGGTAAGTACCTCCTCGATCGCGATCCTTCTGCATCCCATCTCGCTTGAAGCTTAAAGCTTGAAGTCGCGCCTTAATTAGTCCCCAGCTCGAGGAAGCAGCTGGAATAAACTTTAAACGCTGCTTCACTTCCATCTGCGCCGGACGATTACTAGCAGTGTGCCACCGTACTGATAGAATTTAAATTGCCGCAGACAATATTTTAAAGCCACCTCGTAGAAACCAATTCAATCTAGCTCCCTTTCAATAAACCCCCGGTACCAATTTGTACCTCACACAAGACCTCCACCTCTCCCACACATCCCCAAAATGTCCTTTAAGCAACTCATCCTCATCCCTCGTTCGAAGCGTAAGCAAAACTTGAACTGCCAATATCAATCCTATCCACATCCACACCATCATCACCACCGGATCCATATCATACTCCCAATTACTACCCGGTACATCCACATGGTGCAAAGAACCGAAAAGACATTCATGAATCCAAGTACCCGGAGAAAAATGATACCCAATTATCCCAATAACAATCAACCACGACCCCGTATACGCCGGATGTCGAACGACAGAATACGGACCGTCCGTTACCAAAGGTCTGTTTTCCCCGCCTGCCGCTAAATCGAATCGGAACGTACCCCGGAACGCACGATAACAGGCAGCACGAATAAGTTGGCCCATGATTGGGAGAGACAAGAAGAGAAGTTTGAGGAGAAACCAAGTTAAAAGGCTGTTGTTGACTGAACCTTCCGGTAGTCGGGGGTAGAAAGCATCAAGTCGTGATAGCAGGGTTGAAATGGGAGTTTTCATTTCTCGAAATTCGGTGTGAAGGATGAAAAGAATTTCATTCAAGGAAGCAATTTCGAGGGGAACCTACCGAACCAACTTTTGTCAGTTTCGAGACATTCCCCATTGCAGCTCTATACATAGTGATGAACGGTACTGAAAGAAACTCACAATATATAATGGAAGCGGCAATTTTGCCAAGAGCACCAACATCTGTTGTGGTTTCCCAACTACACTGGGCGATAGTGAATCCGAATTGTTGCGAGGGGGTGTAGATGCCTGTCTGAAGATCAAGGAGGAAACAAGCACGAGAGCAAGCTTGAGGAAGGTAAGATCTTGAACGATGGTCATCATGGTGGTATAGGCGATGAACGAGCCTCACGCTCCAGATTTGCCTCGAAGTTACATCATTCAATATTCAATGACAAGAAATTCAATTGTATGTTTCGAAAATTCTTACGCGAGGTCACTTGACTCCGAGCCAGATCCGCTGAAGTCGCTTTACTCGAACGAGTTTCTTCTGTGTTAGTAAAGCCGGCTAGCCAGGGTATGAAGTCGTGCCTTATTTAATAATTGGCCCCCCAGTTTCAACCGTCGAGATCAAAGCAGCTGCGATAAATTTGAAATAAACGCTGCGTCACTTTCATCTGCGCCATCCAACACGGACGATTTACCAGCAGTGTGCTAGCCACCGTACTATGTTATAAAATTTGAATGTAGATTGCTGTGGCAGAGTTATTTACAATCGTGTCATTTCAAAGCCATCTCATGGAATCTAACTTTGTCAGTCCATGAGCTGATGCCTACACAAGATCACTATGGGCTGGGCTGGGGTCAAGCGTTAGCTTGACTGAAACGCGGGAAGATCACACTGCTGAGTGGGCAGGATCTTCCGAACAATGATTTCGTCCTCTTGTGGTAAGCCTCAACTCATATATTGACAATCACTGAATATCCTACCAGTGATTGTGGCACTAGTTTACTTCTCTCAATGAAGTTTATGAATAGTTAAGCCCATCCATGTGTACAACTTCAGTCAGACAACAATCTGAGAATCAATATGAATCTATTAGTTACTACTTCTCCATTGAACTAGGGGTGGGGCACTGGGTGGTGGGTATAAAAATACTGTAAAGAGCAAAACAAGCGATGGATAACAGATGTTTGTGGATCAATAGAAAGGACTGAGTCCATCTTCAACTTAATCTAGCTCCTTTTCAATAAATCCCCGGTACCAATTTGTACCTCACACAAGACCTCCACCTCTCCCACACATCCCCAAAATGCCCTTTAAGCAACTCATCCTCATCCCTCGTTCGAATCGTAAGCAGAACTTGAACTGCCAATATCAATCCCACCCACACCCCCACCACCATCACCACTGGATCCATATACCCCCAACTACTACCCGGTACATCCACATAGTGCAAAGAACCGAAGAGGCGTTCGTGAATCCAAGTACCCGGAGAAAAATGATACCCAATTATCCCAATAACAATCAACCACGACCCCGTATACGCCGGATGTCGAACGACAGAATACGGACCATCCATTATCAAAGGCCTGTTCTCCCCTCCTGCCGCTAAATCAAAACGAAAGGTGCCCCGGAATGCGCGATAACAGGCAGTACGAATAAGTTGGCCCATGATTGGGAGAAACAAGAAGAGAAGTTTGAGGAGAAGCCAAATTGACAGGTTGTTGTCTGAACCTTCCGCCGGTAGTCGGGGGTAGAAAGCATCAAGTTGTGATAGCAATCCTGAAATGGGAGTTTTCATCCCTCGAAATTCGGTGTGAAGGATAAAAAGAAATTCATTCGAGGAAGCGATATCGAGGGGAATCTACCAATCCATCCTTTGTCAGTTTTGAGACATTCCCCATTGCAGTTCTCCACATAGTGGTGAACAGTACTGAAAGAAACTCACAATACATAGGGGAAATTTTGTGAAGAATGTCAACATCTGTTGTCGTCTTGTCGTCTTCCCAACCACACTGGGCGATAGTGAATCCGAATTGTTGCGCGGGGGTGTAAATGTTTCTCTGAAGATCAGGGAGGAAACAAGTACGAGAGCGAGCTTGAGGAAGGTAAGAGAATCATGAACGATGGTCATCATGGTGGAGGCGATGAACGAGCCTCACGCTCCAATTGCCTCGAGGTTTCTAGCAATGGGACTCGGAGCATTCGGAGATTGGCGTCGATTCACACCGGTCACCGGTGCCATCCGAACAGCATTGAATGATTCTGACATCGAATGGTTTGAAATTATTTCAATGTGTGGTCACTTGACTCAGGGCCAGACCGTTGATAACGCCTGGCTAGCCGGCTTTACTAACACAGAAGAAACTCGTTCTGTGCACTTGGAGTACCTGGTACCCGGGGCGGGGGGTAGTAAAATTTTCACCTTCCATATTCCGTACGACACCTAGGACTCGGAGAAGCCAGGTACCTACAATATCTAGCAAATACCCTCTAGCCCTAATAGCCTGAGATACTAGTAATATGACACCCTCAGTACTATCTCTGGTGCTCTGTATCTTCAAACTGTGAAATACTAAAATGTGAAATTTACTGTACCCAAATTAGGTACAGGCAGGCACAAATTTGGGACCCTTCATTGATTGGAAAGTATTCACTTATGGTGTGGAATCTAATTGGAAGAATTGAGCTTTTGAGTTCACATTACACTCGAGAAGTTAGGTCATCTTTGAAGCATTTTTGGCTTCTAAATCAACCTCCAGAAGTTGGCCTAGCTATCATGGGAGTTCCCGGACATGAAACGCTGGCTGGAAAGTTTTGGTTTGACTGTTATAAATAAGGCCATAACTATTAGTTTGTTCACTTTGTATACTGCTGAACTTATGAAGGAAGGCTGCAATACAGAAAGGCAGTAACTTCCAGGGAAGACCATTTGAGTCAAATATGACTCAAATCACACCAATATCTCCACTTTCCATATACATCCTGTTTACTCTATCATCATGGCTTGTTCAATACCAGAAATCATAGGTAGATATTGATTCACTCGTTGTGATGTGTCAAAACAGATGTGTGAGATACAAAGTATCAAACAGATAGATAGATTCCTTTTTGACACTGTGGAACAGCATAGTTCCAAGCTATGTGCATAACCTACCCACATCAATGATACATTTCATCAAGTCCTGTAATTGTAGGTTCTTTTATATCAGATGTCAAGTTGAGATATAGTATACGACAATCTAGATATATAGATTATTGTGTGAGATATGTGATCTTCTAAGTTCCGTGCAAGACATAGAACAGGCAATATATATATGTAGACTATTTCTCCTCATGGTTTGGGACAGCATAGGAGAGATATTGGGTACATCTGTTGACTATCCCATGAGGCCTAACCATAATTCTTGCCCTGACCTACCACTACCTAGAGTACTGGACATTGATTTGTCAAGAACCAAGATCTTCTAGCCCCTTAGGAGCTGAATATCCTTTGCTAAAACTTCTCCCGAGTTGACCTGCATTTGGGTCAATGACTGATGGTGATAGAAACTTATTTTGGTTGGTCGGGAATTGACTGCATCTAACTGAGCTACAGACCTATGTGGCACCTACACCTACACTAAACTCGCTATGGCTAGTAGATTGGCAGATGAGTTACTATCTGCAATTGGAGCTCAACTGTTGACCACTGATAGATGAGACAGAAATCTAGGGAGTTCTGACAGCCACTTAAAGAAAATCCTGTTTCAGATTGGTTACCTAGGACCTTCATTCAACTTGTCCGTGCTTTCCCATTGTTACCATTAAAACTGATATGAAATGGCCTGTAGTTGCTCCTGTCGGTCAATCTCTAGTCATTGATCATATCTTCAATCAATGTCTGACTTCACAGAGGTATTCCAATGTCATGGTATTTTGGCTTCTGACATGCCTTCTTAGAAATAAGATATAATCTCCAAAAGCTGCTTTCCAGGCATGCCAGGCCCCTGTGCTGTATTTAGAAGTCTTCAGGTTAAGTTGACAAAATCATAAGTATTGAGGGCAGACAATCTCTTGTATATAATCCAACATTGTGCCTGGTGATGTTGAGGTTTTTACTGATCATGAGTTTCACAGCTCCCCAGAAATGATGCGATTTAGAACATTTGTACTCAGGTCATGTCAAAGCAGCAGGATTTTGTATAATAATATCCAACCATCCGTTGATGTGTTGATGCTCAGACATGAAAAAGTTCCCATTAGATCATTTTAGACTCTGGCCTCTCAGAGCCATTGGAACGAGTCCATGATATAAAATGATCTTGTCTGCGATCATGATACTGTATATCCTTATAATCAGTGCACCTTTTTGGATTTGTACAATCAGCTCAGTTTAGGCCCTTGAACTGATCTCATACACATCTGTCATTGGTGCTAAGTCGGAAATATTTCTTACAATATTTATAAAGTTCCCTCGAGTTGTATAAGTAGCCCTAGTAATACAACAAAGTATCACTCAATTTCTTCTACCTACAGCACCATCTTTCAGCTTGTTAAAAAGATCTCCCTACCCTCATAATGTCTTCCACCATAGACCTTGATGAGTTACTGGCACCTTATCTCAGTGCACAACAAATCATTGGCAACCCAATTTCTACTTTATCTGTCTGTACTATTTCCCATATTTGAATGTCAATGATACTAAAAAAATCGTATAGACAATGTTCTTCATTTATGGCATGTGTACTCTCAAGCTACTACCCAAAGCTGGTCAATAACTATTTCACCAACAGGAGTCTACTGTGTCATATACGGGTTATCAATTTATGCACTATTTTGCAACAACAGTTCTGTCCATAAATTATACAAGGCATGTTCCATAGCTTTGTTTGTACTAACCACTGCCTACGTTGGTATTGATACTTGGGGAGTTGCACGACAACTTGAAGTTGACTTCTATGCTGCAACAAGCAAGAATTATGCTCCTTTCCTCCAATATCTCCAGGGGGATACTAGAAAAACAGCTTTTGTGTAAGTGTAGCTATGACTATAGCTGTTGATTCTAATTAATGTGTTAGATTTTAACCCACTCTAGTACAGTTCTAAGTTTAATTTCAACTCTTATGAAGTAATTATATCTGGTATATTGCAGTCATTGATGAAACTTACTCGTAACTCAGTGCAATAGCAGATATAATGCTTGTGGGTGTCTGTTTTACAAGTACAATATAGACTAATCATTTATTTAGATTCACCGGTGTTATATTCTTTGCAATTCCAACAAATTCATCCTGTTTTCATTTGCTTTTCCCTCATTTATTTTAAATGGTTTGTTTCATTCATTACTGTTTTTTTATCTGTGGATTCTCACAATCATTCAATAGCTATTGATTTTGGATGTGGAATTGCTACAGCAATTACATATGGCAGCTCCTCACAAAAAGCTAATATGGCAATTGTACTAAAAGCCACTACAATCGATGAAAAAGCATTAATTGGCATAGTTATTTGGCAAATTGTATTAACATTCACAACTGGTGAGTTTAATTGCACACATGGTAAAAACTCATCTCTGGAGCCAATCTGATTTGTTCAATGAAGGAGGCCGGATTTGGTGGATTACTCGTGAAGCAAGACAGCCAATAGCAGGACAGACAACAAACTCAAGATATAGTATTATGGTAGCTATCATGTAAGAATATTGCTTCAACTTCTCTGAAATCTCTATACTGAATCAAAGAGTCCAGCATTGAGTCAGGATTATTATATGCAGGAACCCTGTTGACTGCAATAGTGCTTGAAGACATAGTATGGAAGAGTAGCATAGCAGGTGTTGAGCCTATGAGTTTTTCAGTTATTACACCTCTGATGTCTGTAAGTATCCCTACTCTATCTATTTTCTAAGCACTACTCAAATGAATTTTTTCTCACAAGGGCCTTGCTCCCACATTGGTTATTGCATGGGTAGCATATGGCAAACCTGCAGAAAGGCATCAGCATACACTGTCAACATTCCAGGTTGCTAACGTCCAGAGTAGTCAACATAGGTCCATTGCCATAGGGGAGCCTACTATTGACAATGAGTTACAAAGAACAGAAAGTTTGTTACATGGTTTAGAAACATCTACAAAGGTTTAGGCCAATTTTCTCAAAGCACTTTATTCTTTATCCCTCTTCACTTCAGTCCTTTTCCAAATGTTCATTTATTTCACCATCTTGGTTTTAGCAAAGTTTAGTTTGGTACTGGCCTAGGATTTATTTTCCATTGTATTCCAAATAGGTTTTTGAAATTTTTTTTTTGTATTGTGTATTCCCCCCTCCAAGTGATGAAGTTTATTTTTTAGGGGACATACTCATGCTTTTTGAGAGTTTTTGGTGTTTTGGCTTTCCTCTAAGCTGTTAGAAGTTCACACACTAAAGTTCTTCTCATTTTGTTTGTTCACTCCACATACTCCCATCCATTTGTGAAATTATAGACATTCAAACCAAAGAACTATCCTTGTTACACACAGTGGACCCACAAACAGGAACTCAGAGCCAGGTGTTGATACTCTGAATGAAGGCAGTCTCCTTGACTATCCATTCTACTAGGACACAGGGAGTTCTTGTGTTGTGCATGTCATGAGCCTTTTCATGTGTGTGTTTTGCAGCTCTATGGCTTGAAGGGGCTTGGGGAATCATTGAAGTGGAGAGAATGGAAATAACTCAACTCACATCTTGGGGGCATAATGAGTCCAGAAGGGAGGCCAGCTCTGGAACTTCTACAAAGATGTCAAGTGCAAAGATGCACATCTCGAGGAAGATCCCTTCATTGCATCCTCTTTACAGGTTGAATTCACCTTGGCATGACCTCAAGATTTTTTCTAAATCAAGGATCGACAAAAGTTGCTAAGAAGGATAACCTACACACAAGTCTCTGTCTCTGTTTTCCCAAAATCCTCCAACCTAGACTGCGGGCCCGACTGAATAAACCGAATTGTTGGGAATTTGACCCTCAAATTTCAACACCAAGCTCCAAATAAGCACTGTTTCAAACGGCATGTATAAGTACGATAAAGCAAAGAGATTGACATGAAACCTCTAGCTGAAATCAAGGTGCAAGACTCAACTCAACCCATGTCGCCAAATGTACAGGTCGAAATATGTCATCAACAATTTTATTTCAAAGTAAGGGTGGAATAGTGAGGGAGAGGAGGATGCAGTGGTGTACGGTAGACATGATAGTCGGAGGGAGAGATGGCGATTATCATAAACGACGGGCTCTCGGCTAGTTGATAAGATAAGAATCATTGGCTCAACTTCACGGTTCCCACACGTGGGAATGCCGCTCATTTTTTTCTCTCATCGCCTACTTCCGAATTTTTCAAAAAAATGAGGTAAAGAGATCCGCAGAAGATTTTCCAAAAAAAAAAAAGCTTCTTCAATAAACCCCCGGCACTAAACTATACCTCACAACAGACCTCCACCTCTCCCAAGCCTCCCCAAAACACTCCTTAAGCAACTCATCTTCATCCTTCGTTCTGAGGCTGAGAAAACCCGGAACAGCCGATACCGATACCACCCACAGTCCCACCGCCGTTGCCAAGCAGTAGTAGTAGTACGAACTACCAGGATCAGGAATGTCGAACAGATTCACATGAATCCAAGTACCCGGAGACAGATGATATCCAACTATCCCAATAACGACAAACCACAGCGCCGTATACCCCGGATGTCGAACGATAGAGTACGGACCGTCGGTTATCAGTGGTTCGTTTTTTCCTCCCGCAGACACGTCGAATCGGTACGTGCCACGGAAGGCGTGGTAGCACGCAAGACGGATGAGTTGACCTGCGAGTGTAAGGCTCAAGAAGAGGAGTTTGATGAGAGGCCGTTCGTTGTTGTCAAGACGTGCTGAGCCTTTCAACGGGATTCGAGAGTAGATGATGTCGAGTTGGGAGAATCTTTCAGGAAATTCGGTATGCAAAATGAAAAGAATTTCATTTAATGAAGCGATTTCGAAGGTTATCTGCCAAATCTCTTAGTTAGCTTGCGGTGATCGGTATCGAGGTCATTCGAATCCGCATGAGCCTAGTAGAACTCACAATGAACAACGGTAACAACCTTTTGAGGAACGCCAAGATGTGTTGATCAATTTGTCGTCCTGTCCCTTTGCCAGCTACACGAGGCGATGGCGTATCCGAGTTGTTTCGAGGTGGCGTAAATGTGTGCCTAAAGGACAGAGAGGAAACAAGTACGAGGGCAAGCTTGAGGAAGGTAAGAGAGTTATGATCGATGGTCATCGCAAAGAACACCACGAGCCGGTTGGTCGTAGTAGAAACCTTCTCGACCGATTTCTGCATATTCAACTCTCACCTGATCCCTTATCCCATACGTTGAGAACTTTCTCACTGAAGTGAATAAGAATCGTGGTGGAAATACAACAAGTTTCGGGTTCAACGATACCCGTCCCCGGGGTACGGTAGTTCGACGCAAGCAGGGAGATTAATCCTACACTACAGCCTACAGGTAAACAGTGTATATGTACAAGAGGTAAGTAAACATGAGCTTATGGATACATGGCGTGAAAGAGAGATCAAAATCGCATATGTCCATAGGTAAGTGAAAGCAAAAAAATGAGCGGCATGACGGGGGAAAACAAGCAAGAAAGCAACGTCCGTATATACGATATAACACGCCGTATGGAGACTGGAGGAATTCTTTGCAGGTAAAGATTGGGATGTAGCGGCGATACGACGAGGTGGTCTCTTAGATCGACACCCTCTTCCTCTTCTTCGGAGGTCCCTACAAAACAAAACAAGAATGAGCACGAAGAAAGCGTGTTGCAAACAGATATCACCTCTTGATTATACTCCTTAAACAACCTTTCCAAAACACCCTTCTTCCTCTCCATCTCATCTTCAAGCTCCCAAATCCTACGCTTAAGCCTCAACTTTTGTTTGTGCAAATCGAGGTTCTTTCCCTTGACCCAAGCAATAGTCGCCAAACGGCGTTGGTTCGTTTTCTTCAGCTTCTGAAGAGACTGGATCTGAGCGTTTCCACCTTGAGCGAACAGCCTCTTATGAGTAAGTAACAAAGAAAGCTCACCTCAGCCGTGAGTTGAACTTGAATATTATCTCGTTTCGATGTCAATTCTTTCACCTCCTCATCGCGAGCAGACAGTCGAGATGCGAGCACGGAGATAGCATTAGATTTCTGAAGGTAACGATCAGCAAAAACTCCAACGTAGCGGAAAATGAAAGGATCTCACCTGCTCTAACTGATCGCTCAACTCGGCCACCTACATGGTAAAAAGCATCCAAGAAATCAATATTTCGACTTACGCCCTGGATGACGAGAAAGACTAACCTCTTTCTTGGACTGAGCGAGCTCTTCCTGAAGCTCATGGTCTGCTTGCGGTGTTGCTGGGAGAACCAAAGAATCGAAAGAATGTTGAGAGCGAAAGCGAACCGGTCGGGCGGGCGTATGGTCAGGCGTAGGAAGCTGTCCTGCCGCATTGCTCACGTCGTCGCGCGATTGACAGGCCTCCTCCTCTTCGTCATTGTCATCATCATCCGATCCGTCGACGGCAGCCATTATCGCGTCCGTAGTCGTGCCATTCTCGATCTCGGTCTCGTCTTCATACTCGTGTTCGTCTCCAGGTGCTTGGGTGGGGGCTGGGCTTGGCTGCTTGCTGAGCGGATGCATCCACGAGCCGGAAGGTAAGATGCGCTTAGGTCGGACAGGGTGAGGTGCGAGGATAGTAGGCGAAGGTGCAGGAGAAACTCGAGGAACAGGAGTAGCTGGTGGAGTACTGGATAAACAAAGGGAGGAAGACGGTCAAGGATGCATATAGCTAAGAATGAGTTGACATACCAAGCTTCATTCATACCGATGGTTTCGATCCCAGGGGTGGCATGGCTTGGATCGGTATAGAGAGCTTGACCATCATTCTCAACACCGCCAGGGTGTACGAGAATGTCATCTGGATCCGGAGTCAAAGGCCCATGCAGCTCTCTCTCGACGCTCTCGACTTTCAGGTGGAATATTTCCCTTTGAGCGGAAATGAGGGCCGTTTTGTGATCTCGAAGTTGCTGTCGCAATCGCGAGTTTTCATCCCGCAGTTCTTCATTCTCAAAACGAAGTTCCTGAACCTGGGATTTTAACTAACAATGGATGAGCCTAAGAAGCGACAATAACAACAAAGGATCATCCTCACTTGGGCTTTAGTTTCTGTGCAACGCGTAGCTTTCGTACGGGAACTTGAACGGTCGAATAACTGAGCAATGCTGATGAGTTGATCTTGGGATAGTTCTTTTCTGGCGCCCGAGGGGAAAGCAAGAGCGGCGCATGCAGCATGAAGTCTTGGCGGGATATCTCGTTAATCTTCATCGTCGCGGGAAAGTCAAGCAGGCCACTCACTGTTCTTTCCCCTTCGCCGTCCAGGAAATCGGATCATTCTCCCCTCCCGTGGTCTCAATGAGCTTTCGATCGACCTAACCTTTCGCGTTCAGCGGCACAAAACGAAGGGTTTTGAAGAAACGTAAACTAACCAAAGAATCAAAAGCCTTGTTAAACCCCATTTTATGGCGAGCACCAAGAGGGATCGGGATCGACTCCGCATTCTTCTTAACTGTAAGTAGGCGTGAGTCGCGATGCGTGCTGAGATGAAGTAGAGAACGGACTCACCTCGTGCGCGAACCTGCCGCTTCGTCTTCACTCGTCGCCCTTTGCGATTGTCCAGTTCAATAAACGCATGGATGAAATCTATGTGGTATTGTAATAAGCAGATAGACCTCAAGGATGACGACTCTAGGATAACTTACCTTGTCTGTAGTTCCTCCGTCGCGGTAGAGCCACAGCTGTACCCTTTCTGCCAGGTTGTAGTATAGCCATTCAGTGTTGATAGTGATTGAAAATTTTCGAGAGATTAAGATAAAAGATCTTTGTCGTCTCGAAATGCGAGATTAAGGTGAGGTGTAGCAGGAGGTTGATGGGTTGGAAATGAGCCACTCCGTGTGGTGGTGATAGTAAGGAAGAAACGTTGAGGACCCAGGGGGTTATTAGTTATTATTATAGTGGTCGTAGCAGTAGATTCGTGAATTGCCGTCACTGATTTGAAGGTGATGGTATGAACAAAAAGGACAAAGGAAGGTTTTCATTTTAACAATGGTGAATGTGGTTTCCATGAGGGCGCGTCACGTCGGAGCTCTGTGACGAGTGACCTTGAGATCATATCCGCGTGAATGACGTATGTTTCCGTGGAGATACTTCCGCTCATTCTCTTTCTAGATTTTGAGCGCTTCGAGAAAATCTTATTGGAAGTCTATGCTACCAGGTAGAGACCCTAGAGCCCTATCTCTTATCGCTGGGGACGCAAACTCAGCTGAAGATAATAGCAGGCGGGGATCCTTTTACTTTTACGAGTCGGACAACTCTGACAATAATAAGAATTTCACATTTAGAAATTCAGTCCACCAACGGAAAATCGAATATGCTCTTCTTCTTTAGAGCAATGGGTTTGGGATGTTGAACACCAGGAAGAAGCTTGGAGCAAGAAGAAAACAAGGAAAATAGTACAATATCACGGGAAGGTAGCTCAGCTCGGGCTGAGACAAAAGTCTCGAAGAAGGAGTATACATAGGACAGGCAAGTTTGCGAGAGTCATATTCTGTATCTAAACTAATAAGCTACGGTCCAGTAATATTTTCGCCAGAACGATTTCTAATCCAAGTCACCTGAATTAAAAATCGAAGGAAGGTTGTAGGACTACCTTCATCCAATGAGCCATCTCTTTCCCCTCTAGCGTAAGCAAACCATAGCACATCTCATTGGCACACGGGAGGGTGTGAGGTTCGAAGGGTGTACTGCAAACATAACGATAACCCCTGTGGTGGTTGTATCCGACGATACATAAAGCACGCGTGTTTTGAGCTGTCTTCAGGAAAAACAAACCAGAATACGACTCCTTTGCTTTGAGGTAGTTCAAGATCTCCTCGTCGAAGCCAGAACTGACATTAATTTCGTCGATCGCCTCGACTAAACGAAAACCGTCGATGAAGATATAACGTGCGGAGACGTTTAGAGCTGCATCTCGAGTGCATATAGAGATACCGGCGAATTTGCGAAGGTGGAGAAAATTATGACTGCAAAAGTCTGCAATCGTATCAATGAGTTCCAGTGGAAGTTTCTCGAATAAACCGCCACGAGATGACAGTGGTCCTCTCGCAAATTCGGAAAAGCCAGAGTCAATCTCGAAATAATCAGGGTCAATCTTGCTTGCCAGACGTGCAAGTGCTGTAATACCTGCCGAGGATCGGGACCTATAGTCATTGGGAAAGAAGGGTATAGTTGTGGTATGCGTGAATCTGGCTGCTTTCCTGTCAACTCGAACTATGGCGCATCGCGTACCAGAGAAAAGGACGCCGTATACGAAAGGCTCTTGAGCAATGGGAGCGGAAAAGTTATCCATAATCGCTTTGAAAAGGTTGTACGAGCTGGTATGTAGGCAATTTGGATTATCAAGATGATTTTGAATGCAAAAAACCGTGTTGTGTCGCAGAAGGTAGATGTTAGGACATCCGGGTAGGGTGCGTCGTGGTTTGTGGCTATCAAAGCTGTGACGAGATCCGTAGGTGTAGGAGTAAGGACGGAAAATTCGGTACGTGAGGCCCTTTAGTTTTTCGCAAGTGTTTGTTGAAATCGCCTCGAGTGTACTAGCACCACTGTTGGCTTCTAGCTCCAGGGCGATAGTGAGTTCAGTCGTCGGGCATCGACCGCTGGGTTCTCTAGCACACCCGACCAGGACTTCGACCCAGCGGAGGCGGAGTGTTTCTGTACGTGAGAGTGTCTCTTTGACCCCTAAAATCTCGTAAAGCGGTGCCGTTCCAGCGCAGGATAGGGAGTAATTATGAAGGGTCGCTGGATCTTCTTCGGATGGACGAGGAATAATCTTGTGAACGTATGCGTGTTTAGTGTTACTTGTGAGGAAGGTCTTCTCAGCTAGGCAGTCATTCAAGAAGACCTTCTTTGTTGGTAAGTAGTCAAGTCGGTACAACTGGCCAGATAACGAAGGAATCAGAAGAAGGACCACGAGGTGTTCAACGTTGAGAGCATACCGGGAAACCATTGACCCAAAAACAAAGATTATCGAGATCCATCTCCCATACATAACATGCGGCCCACATGTCTAGCGGTTCCTTTTTGCCGTTGAAAAAATACAATTCCTGTTCCGACTCATCGCGTGCCCTAACTCTGATCGCCTCCACCTGTTCCGGAGACATACCCCGTGTCACACCGACAATGATTTTTTCCATCATAGCACGGTGTTCGTCAAGCCATTTCTCGAACCGAATTTTCCATCTCTTGCCATCGGAGGGTTTTGGGATTTTGCTGAGTACTTGTACACCAAGACCTTCGGGATAAGAGTCATAGTCACTGCGTATAGCATACTTGACACGTTTGTAACGGTAGACGGTGTAGCCTCCGGTGCCCATGATGAGAGTGGACACTGGTACAGTGGCAGTGGAGTTGGTGGTGGGTTGACAGAAAGGACTCAAAGGGGCGGGAAAGAAAATTCCCTTTTGGGACTCCAATTACTAAATGATCACGGACCATCGCCAATCTTCGTTTTGTGATCATCTTCCGTCCAGCTTCGAGCTCTACCACATCTTGCTACTTAGCCCAAGCTTCAGACCGACAGGCTGACCCTCCTTAATGGTATCTCAAAAGAAGTGATAGCCCGCCGGACTCCGGATCATTGGGATACAAAAGTAGGGAAGCCGCCGGCAGACGCCATCATGCTTAAATGTGAGGCTTGTGTAAACTTATAAGCAACTCTTGTGCTACCTTCCCTTTTCCTTTCCCGACGGTGATGTTCTCCAGAAAGGAGAAAAACCCTTGGTTTGAACAATCTCCACCGAATAGCGACTCAGTTTGACTCAAGTTGGCCAGTAGTAAGCGAAGGCATTCTGGTATACTTTGAAGGGTATTTAAGTACATGGTCGCGAGGTCTCTAGTGAGACAAGAAATATAATCCAGATCTAACCCTTATTTCCTTCCCTTTGTACCAGCCCGGTATTCAACCATCACTTCGTGGAGGTACGGATCCACCTGTTTGTGAACCAACGAAACCTGAAGGGGTGCGTACGCGCCAAGGTAGGGTTGTATTTCCCTCACGTCGAAGATACCATATTTTCTGTGTAGTACTATCCATGATAGCCCTCAGATGGGCTGCTTTATAGATATTCAAGATCCTATGTATGATGGAAACTCCTACCGTGGCATGGAACGGGACGTGAATTGTGAGTTTAGTGCACTGATCAAAGACCATCGATTCGTGGCAGATACTACGAATGCGTAACTGAACCAATCAACAGAACACGACTCATTTGCTTTGAGGTAGCTCAAGATCTTCTCGCCAGGACTAATACTAATTTTGTCGATCGCCTCGACTAAACGAAAACCGTCGATGAAGGTATAATGTGCGGAGGCGTTCAGAGTTGCATCTCGAGTGCGTGTAGAGATACCGGCAAATTTGCGAAGGTGCCAGAGGAAATCATGACCTGCAAAGATTGGTAATCGTATTGATGAGTTTCAGCGGAAGTTGCCTCGAATAAACCGCCACGAGTTGGCAGTGGTCCTAGTTGTTCGGCAGATTCAAAACAGTCAGGGGTCCCGGTCAATCTTGCTTGCCAGACATGCAAGCGCTGTGATCATGATGCCTGCCGAAGGTTGTAGCTCATAGAGGCCGTCATTAGGAACTTGGAAAGGTTGAAATTTCGAAAGCTCATCAATCACATGCTACGGCGGGAACTCTAACTTCTAAGAATACTAGTACTGAACTCGTAAGATTTCTCGCATATTGCCTACTTATGGTTATAACTCTTACCAAAGTTTTCATAGCGGAAGGCAAATAATGAAAATATTGGATTATTGGATAACACTGTTACCAGTGTGAAGTATGCCTAAGCACTACTATTGATTATTTGAAATCCCAAGGCAGTTAGTAGGAAGAGTTGAATAATTAATCTTCATTGCATTGTCATAAGGGAGGATGAAAGAGAGATCATTGGTGGTTGTTCCAATTTCTGAGTGTTGTAACTGTTGTTCACAATTGCCAATAAGATGAGTTTCAGTTCTTCCTGTGCTGACATATACAGGACAAACAACTTAGGTTGAAATAACATCAAATGAAGTGATCATGGTTATTCACCTTTTTCAAAGAACTGATTCCCTGAGCCTTTAGAATATCTGTAGGTTTGGAGTAAGTTGCTGTTGAGCCTGTTCGACAGCTCAGCTACCCGGACTGCGGGTTCAGCGTGTGTTTCTATTCTTTTGCAGGAGGAGAGGGAGGATGAGAACGGGCTGGTGGGGAAATTCAAACAATGGATATCCGAGCTTCCGGTTTCACAGGCTGTAACACCTGAACCTTTGGATGTGGGTGTGAAACCTTCGAGGAGGAGTGTAAAAGATGTTTTGGTGAATCAGGGATTGCAGTCTGCTGTGAGGGTTTTGACTGGGGATGAGGAACTTGGTGGAGGTGATGTGGTGGTCATTGGGAAGCTTGGTAGGCCTTCGTTTTTGTTTCTCGAGTGGCAGCTGACTTTTTTTTTGTCATGTCTAAAGAAAAACTCACCCAACAAGTTGAAATGATAAAACCTCACATCACAGAGCCTGTTTTGATAACTGTCATTCAGCACTGGCTTTCAAACATGGAGTCTCTTTGTTTATTACAAGTTGTACTTTCGAAGGTCTTATTCAAGGTCAGTAAACATACCTGCCTTCACCTTCATCTTCACCTTACTGACCAGAAAAAATGTTTCTCAGCCTCTAATAATCAACTGACACCCCCAATCCATAATCCAGAGTCCTCAATTCCACAAAGCATACCACAAATGTGAAGACACAACGGGGACCCTCACCACCAACAATGCCTATGCCCTTCACGCTGCTCTCTCAGAGGTGCTTCACATCCTGTTCCACTCACTACCATCCAATACCTGTCAGCCATCTCACATTCAGCCACTCCTATTCATTTGCCATGGAACACTCTCGGTATCTGATCAGAAGCTGCTTGGCATCTTTCGTTTGTTCAAGAGGGAGAAGAAGGTTTCAGTAGGGGTCATTCTAGGGAGATGGAGTCCTTCTCCCAAAGAGTTGTCCAACTCTGACTCTGTGATGGAAATGCTAAAGTCTCTTGATTCTGGGTTGGTTTTGAGAACTTGTCTGAGGTGGCTGAAGTGGAGGAAACTATGGATATGATGAGAACGAAGAGGATGTAGATGATAAAAATTATCGCAGCACACAAGGGGGAGAAGACCTCTATGACCCCATATTCCTCATTCTCTTCCTCACCCACACTTTTTCTTCCTCCCCACCGACCTCAGCTATTGATTGGGTTGAACTCTTTCAGACTAACATCCTAGGACTCTGCATCCATGCATTATCCTTATGAGACCCTGCATTGCGAAATGTAGCAGCTGCAGCAACTGCAAAGGTTTGGAATGCACTAGAGGGGCTGGAGGGGGATATGTTGGAGAAACCTCTTGTTCTGCATATTTTTTCATTACTTTGAGATGCAGTTGTGTGTTTGCATTTATGCCACCATGACACCTCTGCCGCTTCTTTGGTTGGACAAGGACAACAGCAACAACCATGAATACCCTCACATATCACCCTCCTCCTAGCCCATGTTCTCTGAGGGGTATTTTACCCAAGCAACTTCATCTACCCACTAACAGCCAGATTTCTACTGCAACATCTGGAATTGGATCTCATGGATGTACTGATGCTGTATTTGATGCTTTATAGTAGCAACTTGGAGGATGGAGGAGGGCAATGGAAAAAAGAACATAGTTGGATGTTAAAGCTCTTGGCTGATGGGCTTCAGAATAGAATGGATTGGAAAGTGTTCAAGAGGAGACATACGTGGGACTTGGTTGCTAGTCTTTTTGGTGTGGAGAGGGATAGGAGGACTAGGAAGGGGGGTGCTGGAGGTGTGTTCTTTTTTCTTTCTATCTTGAATAGGTTTTGACCTACCCTCTATGTAGATTCTAGCCAACTTGACTTGCATACCTCAAGCAACAACTTCTTGATATCAACAGTACTAGCAAGATTGACCAAGAGCAAAGGAAATACAAAATAATCACCTGGGGGAGATTCTAGTGTCAGTTTTGGTGGATGTATGCCAACAGGAGATGCTATTATGGTAGATGGGGACAGGATAACTCCGCACCCCTCCAGCACCTGGGCCACACCCAGCAGCACTTGTGCTGCACCCACTCAGCACTCATCTGCACCCATCAGCACTTACCTACTTTTTCTCTCTCATTCTGGACTCATAGACATGCAAATGTAGTGTGAAAAATTTAATTCTTATTTATTGTAATCCTTGAGTTATTTTACTGAGTGTAGTACACTTATCAGGGAGCCTAACTGGTCTTGGTGATGATGGTTGCAGTAAGTTGTGTATTGGCACGTCAAATCCATGGGACTTGAGGCTGCCAAATTTGGCAAGATCCTATACTGGGAAGTCACGTCCCAGGCAGGTTCTGGGTCTCACAGTAAAGCCAGAACTGGTGTGGGATGCAACTTCCTAGTATAGAATCTTGCCAAATTTGGCAGCCTCAAGTCCCACGGTTCGATGCATGCACAACCAATACACAACTTCAACTGCAACCACCATCATGCTGCCCCAAAGTAAGTATTTTGGAGCTCTGTTTGTATATTTGAACCTACATAGTGTAGTCGTAAGGTAAGAGTACAATATGAAGCCATTGAAAGGACAAATCTGCTCCAGAAAAACATGCAGCAATTTTTGAGTGTGAGGAATCATCTAAATGACGGTGACAAGAAGACAAAATGAGTGGTGATGTGAGTAAGAAGATTTTATAAGTATAAATGACAGTAACAAAAGTACATGAGATTTGTATCAACAGTATTGACAGACATCCTATCTCATTCACACCCATCCATATCCATCATCACTCAGCAGCACCTGACCCGCATCCACCTGCACTTAACCTGCACTTCACAGCACTCCATCCGCACTTCACAGCACCCCATCTGCACTCAATCTGCACTCTTCTGCACTCATATCTGCACCCCAGCCTGGCATTCTGCCGCACTCTTCCACACTCTTCTGCACCCTTCTGCACCCTTCTGCACTTATGCAGCACTCTTTCTGCACTCTGGCAGCACTCCTTCCACACTCTGGCAGTACTCCTGCTGCACTCTCTAGCTAGTACTACAGTATTGATGCTACATTACCTCACCTCTATGGTATGTATCTATCCCTCAGTTGTTGAATGGGTTCATACTGACAAACCACTGCCAGAATACTTGAACAATAATTGGGCGAGGGCAATTTTATTTGGATGTCTATGCATTAGTGTATGAGGGAAGCTTGTATGGTTTATGAGCAATAACTGATTCTATACATTATACTACAGTAGAAATGTTTGTTATTATTGGTACAGAAAGAGACATAAAATGACTGGATGTCATCAATTTATCTAGTTAAATACTAATTCCATATTCTGTAAATACAAGGACTCATTTCTCATTTTTCCTCTGCCCAAAAATTAAATTACATTGCAGTCCCCACTCTAACAATATGTATTGCTACCAGCCTTCAATGCAGCCTCAAAATGGTATCTACTGACATGTGTTACTAATGACAACAATGATAGTGGTATTTATTACTAAAATAACAATGCCAACAGGTGTTAAGGATTTGATTCAGCACTTTAGTGGCACTCATAGTGCACCCTAGCTGCACTCTACCTGCACTCTACCTGCACTCTACCTGCACCCTAGCCACACTCAACAGCACTTTTAGGGGTGCAGAGTGTGGGTATAGAATTATCACTTTCCTGGTAGATGGCTTTATGGCCACCTTGTCAATTGTGCTATTGAGTGATTTTGATTTGTCTGAAAAGTCAATTTTGCTGTCGACATGACCTCCAGTCAATGCAGTTGCCTCAGGTTTAGTGGTCTTTCCTCCCATACCTGATAATAGCTCATTTGGTTTACTATCAGAGGTGCTATTGGGACCTTCCCTTATTAGCTCAACAAGCACTCTGGCTAACAATTCGGAGATGGGACCCTCTACCTTAGTTCGAGAATACTCCAATCTTGAACTGGTCAAAAGTGTGGATGATAGCCATATAGAAGATGGTTGGATGATGATGAGGATGTCAAAGAACTAGAGTATCTAGAAGCACTGAATGATGTTGTTTTGAGTAGGTTGAATTAACAATCCAACTCAAAAGACGCTATATGCGAGTGGGGCTCTGGCATTGTTGAAGGTTCCACATGAAGAAATCTGATTGAACTTGAGATACACCAGATAATAGACTTAGAACTTAGTCTAGAACAGGGTGTGAGGTTATATAGGTTTGTGTAGATTTGAAAACAGTCAAGCAGAGACAGAAAACAGCAAAACAGAGTCAGAATGATGTCTATAAGAGACTTGAACTGGTATATGACAGATCAGATCAGAACAGAACAGCACAGTCAGACAGAGTCAGAACGACCAAACAACCACTCAGGAATGCCTATAGTCACAGACAGGACAGCAGACAGGACAGAACTGTTGGAATATTTACAAGCCAGTGCAACAGACACAACTCGTACGGTACTCTTTTATTTTCTATTTCATTCTACCTTCATGGTCATGACTGCTATTGTACATACAGCACCAAATTATATATACTCAATTCTGTAGATTTCTGGCCCTCAGACTTCATATTCTGTCTGAGAAATAGATTCTCACTGTATCTATCTGTGGTGAAGCACCGGTAGTGAACACACTGAGACTGGAGCAGAGGCTC
>MU127816.1:327246-377964 GCA_014904975.1 Marasmius fiardii PR-910
GTGTATCGTAGTCAAAGGAAAAGAGACCATAGGAGAATGAAGAAAATAGTACACACTTTGTCACACTATCACACTTTAATAGGTTACAGGCCCTGAATTGCTTATATTCATGTCTTCCACTACTGTCAACATGCTTACTGACTCACTTCCTACCAATGTCCCAACTCTCATGGCATCAGGGAAGAACTGGGCTATCTTCAAGCTTCAGTTCTCATCTGCTGTGCAAGGGAAGGGCAAGTGGTCACATTTTGATGGTTCCTATCTCTGCCCATCACTCATTTCTCCATCTATCAACCTCATCACAGAGCTCAAGACCTGGGAGAAGGATGAGGCTATCTCTTGGAACCTACTGTTGACCAAGCTCCTGGACTTGCTCGCATTGAAGATTTGTCATTATGAGACTGTTGTGGATGCATGGGCTATCATTGTCAGGGAATATACGGAGAAGTCCGCATACACCCAGACAGACCTTTGGCAGGAATTCCTTGACTCTACCTGTCCTCCGAAGGGTAATGTTCGTCAGTTTCTTGTGGAGCTGGAGATGAAAAGGGAGTCACTTGCCTCACTCAATGTCATCATCGACAACAATGACTACTGCTCCACCATTCTTCGCTCTGTTCCCAAACTCTATTCCAATTTCACTCATCCCATTCTCTCTGCACACAAAATCCTATCTCCATCTACCGAGTTCCCACCTCTCACTCTTGCCAATGCTATTGCTAAGCATTATAATTACCAGATGCAGCAGTGTGCCAAGGCCAAGGCACAGGGCAGTGGTGATGACAATGAGGCTTTGGTGGCTTCATCATCAGTGGGAAAATCTTTAGGGTCAAAGAAGTTGGAGAGGTTGGAGAAGGAATGCTGGTATTGCCACAAGAAGGGCCATATCAAGCCCAACTGTCTGAAGCAGAAAGCCAAGGACAAGCAGCAGTCTTCTGGTTCAAAGGCTGGTAATGGCTCAGCAGCAGTAGTGGAGGATGATACCAACTGGGAGGCAGGAGGTGCATTTGGTGTTGAGGATGCTACCTCAGTCTCTGGTGGCAGCTTGCCACCACTACAGAGTGTCTTGGCTACCAACTCAGAGGTGCTGGTGATGAGATGATGGATGACGAGGAGAGTGGATGGTTTTCTGAGATGGAGGAGGAGGACTGTGGAGAGATGGCTTTGGATGTGGACTGGAGTGATGTTCGCAAGTTGTTCAATGAACATTTGGACTTGGATGGTGTCAGGTCTATGGTACCAAGCCCATTGTCACCTGCAGAAGCCTATCTCATTCAGTCAGAACCTGTTGAGGCTCATGCTGAGCTGTATGACTCAGACTGCTCTCATCACATCTCCCCTTATTGCAATCTCTTTACCTCATTCCATGATGTTTCCCCTTGCTCATTCCATGTTGCCAACAAGCAGAAGTTTAGTGCTTCTGGTGCTAGCAATATCACTGTTGATGTACCTAATGGTGTTGATGTCAGCAAGCTACAGCTCACAGAGGTTCTCTATTCCCCTGAGGTTGGAGACACCTTGATCTCAGTGGGGAAGCTTGATGAGCTCAGTTTTGAGCTCAGGTTTGGCAATGGGCAGTGCACTATCATTTCTCCAGATAGTAAAGTTGTCGGAAAGGTCCTGAAGACAGCTGGTGGTCTGTACAAGGTCCATCATGACAGGGATGAAGCAGCAGGGTCAGAGAAGATCCTTACCTTGGACCAGTTCCATCGCTGCATGGGTCACATCTCCCAGGGGTTGCACGTACCTTGGTCAAGAAAGGTTTCATAACTGGTGTTTGTCTTGACAGCTCTGGGTCAGACAATGTGTTTTGCAAGTCCTGTGTTTATGTGAAGACTACTCAGAAGCCTATTGTCAAGGCTTTTCAAGGGAAGAGGGCAAAGGAGGTTGGGGAGGAGGTCCACACGGACTTGTGGGGACCAGCGCCGGTACCGTCTAAACAGGGTTGTCGTTATTATATCAGCTTTATTGATGACAAGACTCAGTTTGCTTACCTTGATTTCCTAAAGGAGAAGGGTGATGCTTTCGAAGCCTACAAAGGCTATGAGTCCTTTCTCTGCATGCAGTCAGACCATCCTGTGAAATGTCTTCACTCAGACTGGGGTGGAGAGTACACTGGGAAGGAGTTTGTGTTACACTTGAAAGAAGCAGGAACAGCACAGAAGCTCACTGTTCATGACACCCCACAGCACAATGGTGTTGCAGAATGCTTCAACTGGACTCTGGGGGAGAAGATCTGGGCTATGCTCCATTCCAGTGGTCTCCCTCAGAACTTATGGGCAGAGGCTGCTCACCATGCAGTTTGGGTCTTGAACCGCACAGTGACAAAGGCAGTTGATGGCATGATGCCATATGAGGCTATGATGGGGAAGAAACTGGACTTGCGAGGCATTTATGAGTGGGGTGAGAAGTATTGGATTTGTACTGGTAAAGGCACAAAGTTGGGTGGCAGGGTTCAAGAGGGTCGCTGGCTTGGCTTTGACAGCACAAATAATGGTGTGCAAATCTATTGGCCAGATAAGCACACTGTGCCTGTCAAATGCAATGTCTATTTTGATAAGACAAAGGCATCAGCTGATTATCTCAAGGGGGAGAACATCAATATTGAGTTCAATGAGATTGACTCATCTGCCATTTCTACCATTCCCAAGCCCAAACCTTCAACATCGTTCCCTGAACCCAAATCTCCCAAACATGACCCCAAACCTGCTCCCACACCTGCTCCCAAGCCCAAACCTGAATCTATGCCACTTTGTCCTGGCTGTTTCCACAAACCTACTCAGCATGTCATTGACATCATTGAGGGCAAGTCTCTGGACAGCTGAAAAGGCTTACCTCATGGTGTCCAGCATCCTACTATGCCCCCTCCAGCAGAGCCTGAGATGTTTGATGGTGAGGGGGAGTCAGACTGGATGATGCTGCTTGAGGATGTGAATTTCCTTGAGGAGTATGCATTGGCCATGGAGACCAGTGACACTGAGGCACTGGAGCCAAGTATGTTAGCTGAGGTGAAATGTTGTGGTGATTGGCCAAGGTGGGAAGAAGATATCAAGGAGGAGTTGGAGATGCTACAGTGTAATGGGACTTGGGAAGTGGTGGATAAACCAGACAGTGTGAACATTGTTGGCTTGAATTGGGTGTTTTGTGTGAAGAAGGATGCCACTGGGAATGTCATGAGATACAAGGCTAGGCTTGTTGCTCAGGGTTTTTCACAGGTTCCAGGTGTGGATTATTTTGGTCACCACACTCTCAAGGTTCACAAAGAATCCTGGACAGGCACATTGGGAGGCAGTGAAGAGAGTCTTTCAGTACTTGAAGGGGTCAAAGGAGCTGTGGTTGACCTATGGTGGAGATGGAAAAGAGGTGGTTGGATACACAGATGCAGATGGGAATATGGCAGAGGACAGACATGCAGTCTCTGGGTACGCTTTTATTCTGAACAGTGGCACCATTTCCTGGGCTACTAAATGTCAGGAAATCATTTCGCTGTCGACTACCAAATCTGAATATGTGGCAGCAACACATGCAGTGAAGGAAGTGTTGTGGCTTCATTCTCTTATATCTCAGGTTTTCCAGCCCATCACCAATGCTACCACCTTGTTTTCCAACAACCAGTCTGCCATCACACTCACCAAAGATCACCAGTATTACACCCACACCAAACACATTGACATCCGGTACCATTTTATCTGCTAGGTTGTCTCTAACAGCTTGATCTGTCTCATTTACTGTCCCACTGATGACATGGTCACAGATGTACTCACCAAGGCTTTACCATCTGCAAAGATGAAGCACTTTGCTTTGGAACTTGGTTTTTGCTTGGCTTGAGGGGGAGCATTGGAATAATTACAAGCTGGTGTGATGGACACAACTCATATGGTACTCTTTTATTTTCTATTTCATTCTACCTTCACGGTCACGACTGCTATGGTACATACAGCGCCAAATTATATATACTCAATTCTGTAGATTTCCAGCCCTCAGACTTTGTATTCTGTCTAAGGAATAGATTCTCACTGTATCTATCAGACTTTAACAAGAACAGCAGTAATGGGCAACAGACCCAACAGTAACAGACAGAGACAGAACAGTGAGGACAACAGACTCTTAAACAGTAACAGACTCAGTCAGAACAGTGCCAGTTTCAGTTCAGATTCATTATATATCAGTTCTGAGATCAACTCGAGAACAAAGTTCAGATTCAGGTTCACTGACTTCAAGTCAGAGCAGGTTTTATCAGGTTTTTATTGGGTAAAATTGTCTATTTGGCTCTAGGCCAGAAACAAGATGAGATACAGTGCTACAGCAAGTACCACAAATTGCTTAGAGGTTTGTGAATGAAAACCTTGCAGCTTATATACTGTCTACCTATTCATGCTTACAAATACTAATATATGACTGCTACAAACTTATACAAACACAGAAATTGTCTATATATGGAAAGCAGAGACTAGAAAAAGAAGTTGGAGACAATATAATATTATTCTTAGAAATATTCAAGATGTGGGCATGTTGACACATCAGTCAGTGGGCTATAGATGTGCTGTTGACTCATAATCATGCCATCTGGTGGTGATAATCTCAGTCAGCTACTGGTATCATTGATAATCAAGAGTCAGGGACCTTGGATATCAAATTCATTGGTGTATCTTTAATTTCTAGGGTGTTCTGCTCTCACAGTACCAACTCAGTGTGGCATATACCCTTGCATTCTTGATATATATCTCTGGGACTCTATCCTGAAAGTCCTGCACCTGCTATATAGGCAAGGGACAACATCTATACTTTCAGATAGTCATGATTCTGGATCCATAAGTGTCCATGCACCACTTTCAGAGTTAACTGAGAGGGTTCCTCAAGTGCTCCACTTGGGTGAGTCATCATATGAAGCCAATTAGGTTCATCTGATTGTGCATCGGGTTTAACTGCTTCCACAGCTGCAACAGACCAGTTCTAGGTTGTCATATCAGCTGATGGTTCAGTCATATACAGTAAAATGTCTAAGATGGGGGTAAGGGTGAATGTCACAAAGTGCATACTATTTTCATTTACCTTCCTACAGTCTTTTCTCCTTTTACTATGATACATGACATCATCCTTGTTTCATCCCTAGATCTTATCTTTTACCTTTATTCCACTGCATCCTATCCTTTTCTGCTATGTTCTATCAGTTTCCATATGATTACAGGTCATGACATTATAGGTCACATGCCAAGTAGTATATATAGGCCGACTTGTCACCTAGTCCCCCATCTTGACCTCTTTGTCTTGGGACTAGGTACATATTTGTACTCTGTAGAATACTGGGTAGTATTGATCATCTTTGTCTTGGGACTAGTTATCAACTGTCGAGCCTCAGCTCCAGTCTCTGTGTGTTCACTACCGGTGCTTCACCACAGTGAAGTGTGTGATATATAAGTCCTAGCACCATAAAGTACTACAGCAAGAATCCTAAAACTATAAAGAACACCAAACAAATCACTCCTGAGGTCTAGCATGTGTTATGTGAGAGCTGGTTCGATGTTGATCAAAGGTTCCACCAGTAGCTTTAACTCAAGAACGAAATATCAAGTGTGGAACTGGGTCTTGGTTGACTTTCAGATCCTATACTATGCTCTGAAGGGGTTTAGAAGCAGAGGGAAACACTCTAAATAGATAGGTAGGTGGTTGGGTGTAAGTAGCAGCAACCAGAGACATGCCAATCACAACTCAGGTACTTCAGACTCACAAAGAACAGCTTCAGAAGGTTGACAGGCCCAGTGGCTAAGTCAAACATGACTTCAGAAGTTCAACAGAACAGTTCAGAACAGACAGACAGACAGTGAGCTTGGTCCCCAATGGACTTCCACTCCAGACAGACAGACAGTTGCTTCGTCCCAGCGGACTTAGCAAATCAGTGCAGACAGTCAGACAGTTCAGTAAACAGTCAGGTGCAGTCAAAATCTACCAAGTCGGTTAAGACTGGTCTTGTTCTATTCTCATGTCTCTCTCTATAGAAGTTCCCTGCTTACTACTATCCTTGTGGTATAGCAGCAAGACTGGGTGGGTAACTTAGGGCTCTCCTGACAAAACCCCAGCCCTTATATACTTTCTACCTAAGTATTATACCTGAATCTGTATCTAATTATATATTCATCCATATCAATGATCATCTAGTCCGAATCAGTACCTAACTAGGATTAACAGAGAGAGTTTTGACATTATTCTCTGCTGTTTTGCCTAGAAGTTGAATGTAGAAATTAATATCCTCCTTCTCAATCATTCAGCATTTGTTATTCCTGTTTCCGGGGTGGTCCCTTTGGTTCTATACAGTTCTGAAGCAGGTTGTCCCTTCGCTCCAGACCCCATATGCTTCCATGCAGATGGTCCACTTCCATCCTCAATTCTGAACCCCTGACTAAAGTCTGAAGCTCCTCATTTGTCCCCACCTTGGTGAGTCTGTTCTCTAATATTCTACTACCATCCTTCCTACTTCAGAAGACAAATTAAGTGTTCCGAAGTAGATGGTAAACCTGATGATTGATTGGGTCAGTCAAAGGTATCCACACCCTTGGTTAGGATATACTCCCATACTTCTGTTAGGGTGGTGGATAAGTTAGCCTGTCCCTGTCAGTCTAAGCAATTCTTCTCTTCTTTTGATACTAGTTCAGAACCTTCATTCTGTATTTAACACTTCTTAAGTAGCCTTTCCTCATACCATGAAGTACTTCAGTACAAGTTTCCAGCCACTGTATCAGTGTTCTCCGTGTTCTAATCAGCGGCATCTATTGCCCGACTGATTTCTAAGCTCCAGTAGACTGGTGCCGAAGGTCGGATCCTAGCTCCGAAACTTGGGTCCAAGGTCTGCTGGCCAGGCACCTGCAGTAGTCTTCTTGGGTGACCTCTGGAAGTGGCTTCTGCCACTTCCCTCCTGATTCTGAAGTGGTCTTGCCATCTTCCTAAGTTCAGAAGTCATTGTTATTCATGTTAAGTCCGTTCAGAACTTCCCACTCTCTTTAGCAGTAGTTTTTCCTTGTCAATACTACCCTTAGTATGGTCCTACACACTTCTGTAGCTATCCTTTGTATATTACCAACAATAGTGTAGGCCCAGAAGGCTTCCTACATGTTTCAGAAGTTGCTAACCCTCAGTCCTGTGGAATCCCATACTACAGTGTTTACTTCTGAACACATGTAACATGTTTCCAAAGGTGAGTCCTTTTACTAGCAGCTTGGGCCTCACTCTAGTACTCAATATTCCCTTGGTTCTCATAGTAATAATAGGTTATTATTACTCAGAAACTGCCAAAATGTAGAGAAATAGGTAAAATCTCTAAAACAGTCACAACAGCACCTTTTCAGATTGTCTAGTACAAAAATTTTGAAGGTCATTCAGTGTAACTGTCAGTTCTTGATCTAATGAATTATAGAGTTCAAGGAATTTGGACTTAGCTACATCCCATTGCTTATCCATGAGTTCTGTGTCAAATTCCTCCAGATATCAGATGGTGTCTTGTACTTGAGTTGAAGAGAACCAATAAATCTGATTGATGGATTTGTTGTTAGATAATCCAGTGTTGTTGCAGAGACAGTGTAAAGTCTCCAAAAAGGTACAGGCACAAGGTCCTGCAAAATATGGATCATTAGCAGAGCCAGGAGCCAGCATCAAGACTAATAACTGCATTTGTGACCCTAAGCTAGTAGACATTGGAAAACTTCTACTGCTATCAGTGGTGTTGATGGTGCCACCACCAGTAGAGTCAGAAAGACCAGCAGTTTGTGACATGGTAAGAAAAGAAGTGTTGTTGAACTATTCAGAAAACCAGAACCCTTGCAGTAGATGCTTGGCTGGTGAAAGGTGATGAGGGGATCTGGTCAATAGGTTGACTGTGGAGCATTGTATTATATATCTAGAAAGATGAGGCTAACAGCTAGGCAGTGACACCAACTGAAAATATCTGAATGTAAGAATACTCAGCTAAGAAAATTTATACTCTGGCTCAGCTTGTCTTGGCTCAAGGGCTCATTGTGTAGGTAGAAAGGCTCAGAAAGGCTCAGGTATTCAGAGTGAGTCAAAGTAGGAGGGGAAAAAGATTGATTTCTTCCTCAATACACATTTTTCATATATAAGAGATAAAGACTGAGTAAAAACCATGAGAGTGAGAAGTAAGTCAAAGTCAAAGTCAAAGGAAGCAAATAAAAGGTTATCTATCAGTTCCTTAATGAATGGTGTGGAACTCTCCATTTACCCTTGGACTCACAAGCTTTTCTCTCTGCCAGCAGCACTCAACTCTACACAGGATGGACCCCAACATCTGTGGAGGATTGCTAACAAGGTGGACAAAGTCTTGAAGCAGTGCACATGCAATGAGAGATTTGGTAGTGTAAGGGCAACTCCAGAGACAGCTGAGGACCTTATTCAGTTAATATCTGCAGGAGGAAAATCCAAAGATATATTCAACAGTGTAAAAAACAAGGAAAATACACTACTCACCTGCAGGAGGAAAATCCAAAGAGAAAAAGCTCAAGGGAAACCTCCTACATGATGTACTTTCTGTGTATCCAGAGCATGGGAAAATGCACATGACACAGCTGTACAGTACCAAGCCACCCCACAGCCACATCACATGGGGTCACATAGTGTCACATGGTCATTCACAGGCCTCAGATGAAGGAAACTGGCTCTAGAGTGGTAAACACAAGGAAATGATGAGGGAAATGAATGATAAATAAAGGAAAATAAATATTAGAAAGACTAGGAGCAGTCAATATAGCAAGAGAGACAAAATAAAGGTATAAAAGAGAGTAGAAAGAGTAAAATGGCACCTGTCCCCTTACACAGTGTTAGTCAGGAAGTCAGGAGAAATCCATAAGGTACAAGAAAAGGGAGATAAAAAGATGAAGGGAATACAGTGACATAGCAGAGGGAGAGAATTGGCATCAGGGAGAGTGACAGTTTTATAGGCTTTTGTATTTGAAGGGAAAATGTGAAGCTGGTAATGGAAAGGATCATCATAGCTAGAAAGAGAAAGCAAATGAGGAATTTCACGAGCCCTCCGTCTGGCTCTACCACATCGTCTAAAACGACAGGTGAATCCTTCACAATACAAAACATTTCGAAGAACTCACTGATTATATACTATCCGGTTATGATTACTTCAAACCCAATAAAAACCAGAGTGTAATCTGGGAGTCGCCAATGAGTCGTCCGGTGATACGAGAAGAATGAACCCTACAAATTCACTCGAGGTATGTAACCAAGCTTCGTAACGGGATTACTGGAGGCATCGAAAATGACACAACCTCACGCAACTAATATCGCCAGCCCCGACGTCAACCTGTTCCGGCCAAGCACCGACAAGATCTTCAACCGACCGGAACAACAGTTCTGACCGCCTCTGAGCCAATTATTGATGTGGTGACCTGTACGTTGAGGCCTCGAGATGTCAAAGGGTACATCTGTTGAAAACAAGGATATATGTCAGCCCACAGATATGTGTAGTAAGATTGTAAGGATGGCATCAGAGTAATAAAACGGTCGTCACGAAAATTAAGATCAAAAACCCCGATAGAAGACATCATGGGAGTCGGGAATAGGCTGGCTTACGAACTTCGACGTGTGCGGAGTGGCAGCGCCCGGCCCACCACCTGCAATTGATGTGCTTCTCCAAACCATCTGAGGCCAATTCTGCAAATACGATAGAGTGCGCGAAATGAACGACTTGTAACCGCGCCACGACGAAATTCGTGACTGCGACGCTTTGATTTAGCTTTGACCGCTACGGGCGAGATGTCTGCCGAAAAACGAGGGGTACAGTCAGTGACAGATCGTGACAAGATTGGATGAAAACAGCGAAATAATCAGTGTGGACGGTGTCGTCACGAAAGCTTAGAGTAAAGGAAATACCATCATGAACCACTAGGACGGAAGGTTGAGCACGAACTTTAACTTTGAACTTCCCCCAGTCCGATAAGATACTTGAGTCGAAGTCATCCACCGACAGTGCTTATCCGAGTGAGTAGTCTAGTGAGAGTTGAGGCCTTGAGGTGTTGAAAGGTTCACCTGTTGGATAATGAAGGGTTGAGTCAGTCCACGGATGCAGTAACAATCAGTTGTAGGTATCAGAGACGGAAACAAGGTCGGCACGAGAATTAAGATGGTCGAAGAAAGAAAAACATCATGGTAACGGAACCGGGAGACCCTACGAACTTCGACGCGTTCTCGACGGTGAGGCGCCAGCGGCGACACGAATTGCCAGTGGCACGCACGATGCTTGAAGGTGGCTGGGATGATCCGTTCGGTTGCAACAAAGCTAGTACGAGTGAGTGTCAGCCAACGCTAGAGTCCGAGTGTTAAAAAATCCCTCACGCTCTTCTACGTGTAACTCATGAGATGGGAGATGGGAGTGGCGAACCAAAAGCGGAGCGAACCTTTAAAACGTGTGGCTGGCGTGAGAAGAATTCCACCTGCCGAACTTCCCTGCCGTGATCATTTTTACTCTGCCGACCGGCAATCTCTCCAGCAGCGTGGTTACTTTTTAAAATGGCTCTTCCCGCCTCACCCTTACTTAACCCCTCCCTTCTCTCTTCGCTCTAGTATTCAAGCCGCTCTAGGATCTCCTCCTCCACTCCCAGACTCCCTTATTTCTGTATTCCCCAACCTTGGTCGGAGTCGCCACTCAACGATCTATACTGCCTCCTCGAATACCCGAAACCGTTGTTTCGGTACCGTCTCGGAATTATCGGTTCTAACCAACCAACCCGATACCATGTATTCGGGTTCAGGATTTCACAAGCAAGGGCAGAGGCACAGGCGTCGTCAACCTTCTCTTCCTCTTCCTCTTCCTCTTACCGCTACGATGTCGACTCCTTCTCCCTCACCTCAGATTCAAACTCAGGATGAACTAACGACGACGGTGTTTGATGCGGTTCAGTCTTTACCACCTGAAAAGAAGGCCAATTTTCTGTTGAATACTGCGCTGGCTTTGATTGATGAGGGACAGTACGTTGTATTTCTTCTTAATTTGCCTGTTGCTGGTAGCTTATGACCATTACTACACTAGATACGGTGACCAAGTGGAAAACTTCCTAGAAGTATACCTCAAAACTCCCAATCTCGATAAAGCGGATGTTGCGAGGGCATTGTTGGCTAGGGGAAATGCACGAAGAGCAAGTGGGGAGAGGTTGATTGCCAAAGCGAAACTTGGTATGTTGCTCATTCCTCTGCACTCTGCGCTCGACTGACCGGGGTACCTTTACGCCAAGATTTCCAGGCAGTCATAAAACTAGACCCGTCGAATCGGGAAGTGCAGTCTTATTTACGAAGGGATAAACTCGTACGCAGAACCGAAACTCTATACCCCTACACGTAAATTAACCATATAGTCAACAGATCCATTTCCTAAATGAACCACCCTCTCAACGAACCCCAGCAGAAGTCTGGCAACGAATAGCGATGCACATCCCTCGTTACCACCTCCGCACATGGCTCTTCGTTTCCGCATTCCATAGAGAGATCGCTATGAAGAAAATCTTCCGAACGGTCGATCTCTATTTCGGTGAAGATAATGATAGAGGGCTGGATATACTCGACAGGGCAAAAGTAGACCCAAAGTTTGCGGGTCTCGTTAAGAGCTTGAGGTTGCATTGGGCGATTGAGGAGGGTGATATGTTGGATTTGATGATTCGTGCGTATCCTTCCTTAACCACTGCGCTTACGCCTTTCTCTTACTCACCTCACCATACCTCTTGCTCTTCGTCTTCGTTTATAGGAACATTCCGCACAGCACTATCAGTATTCAAATCTCTCAAAGATTTTGAATGGATAGGATACCCCGAACTTCGAGCGGACATGGTCCAATCCATCCTTTCTACCCACCCCCACCTTCTCCGGTTAGGTCTCATAGGCTGGCACTTTGACGCCGTAGGCGTAAGCAATTTTCAAAATCTTCGAAAATTCACTTTACGTGCCGAAGATGACGACGGGTTTGCGGATATGGATGAGATTCGGACGGTCTTGGATGTTAACGCGGCTACGTTAAAACACCTCATACTCGGAGCGTATCTCGCTCGAAATCATTCCTGGGATTCGGCTTTCCAGAGTCCAACGATTTCGAAGCTCACGCATTTGGATTTGGTGGATACGAGGATTAGCCATATTGTGCTTGCGAGGATTGCGCATGCGCATAATCTTCAGTCGTTAACGCTTCATGGGACGTTTGAAGAACCGTCTTCTGCTTCTGTTGTGTTTGGTTCGGATCATATTATAGATGGGAGTCATACGTTCTTGCCGCATTTGGAGAGTTTTAGGTTCTTGTTGGTTGGACATGAAGACGAGGCGGGGTTGTATCCGTCTGTTACGCAGTTTTTGAGGGGGAGGACGCGGTTGAGGAGGTTGGATTTGGGAGGGTGTCCTTGGGAGCTGGTGTTGGGGATTCTACCGGATCTTTTGGGATTGAGGGTGCTGGGGGTAAGGATTGCGAATGTGAATTCTGTGGCAGTGGGGAATCTGGCTAGGGCTATTCCGAAGCAGATGGTAGCGTTGGGGTTGGCGACGAGTGTTAGTGATAAGCCTATGGTGGGTTCTCTTTTCGAGTAAACCTTGCATCTCGTACTGACATGGTTGCGTTTTGGTGCAGAATGAATACGCACTGTTGTTCTCCTGCTTCTACTCCCTCTCGTTCTTACACCTTCAATGTTCCTCAACCCACCGGCCTAAGACAAACCTCATCCCATCCGAGAAGGATTTCCAAGTTCAAAGTGAGCTATGGCATGCTAGTGCACGATCTGTTGCGTGTGTTATACCTTCGTTGGACTTTATTGGGTGGCATAGGGAGCATTACGTGGTTGTGAGGAGTGATGTGGATGACCCTCCTTTGTGCTTGAATGTAGAGCTGAAGGAGCTACCGTCGAGGAGGAGGTTAGATTGCGCGAAGGGTGTTGATTTGGGGACTGAGGATGCTGCTTGGTTGGAGAGGAAGGACGTTCCGATTGATTATGAAGTTCCTGGATTGGAATGAGGACATTTATTCGGATTTTTTTTCTGTAAGAATGTAGGTTGCATTTGTATATTAGATCGCTCATCTGCAAAACTTTGTATCATAAAACTGGATGTTTTGGGTCACGTTTTTGGACGTTGGGGAATTTTTATTTTTTTGCGTTTTCAACCTTGAACTCGTATTCCCACCTTCGCTATGACCTCTCAACGCTTTACGCCGTCTTCCACGTACTCAATGCGCGTTTCTGGTTAACATCTGAGCAAAAGTAGCTGCTGAACACAACTCTTGCTATGGTGTGTTCACCGGCTCGAACCGTTCAGCAGAGCTCATTGACGTTGAGCAGTCTCCTGTTCTCAGTCGTTGCCTAGGAAGGACCTTGAAGGGGCGTTCAGCATCCCCGAAATCGCCAGGAAATCCTTTAAAACTGGACCATAAGGAGAGTAGAGTATCAAGGGCAAAAAGTTCGTACGGTTTCCAACCTTCTATTTCATGATGAAAATTTTTCATCAGTTATCCCTGTCTTAACCTCCGTGTCGACACTTTCACTCATACATCTGATTCTCACTTTTCATTTTTATTCGAAAATGCATTGAATTTGGCACTGATTGCTCCTCATAGTCTCAGTCTAGTCGACGTTTTCAGAGAAAATTTGGGATGTATTTGATGGCGAACGAGTGGGGCGGTCTGGTGGGAGGTAGGCATGTTCTCATACTCTATTCTTACCCCGACTTCCTACCCCTCTTTTGCGGTGATGAGACGTCTTTCTATTCAGTTATCCCTGGCTTAATGCTTGTGTCGAGAAATTCTTCATTTTCTGACCCTACCTTCTCTTCCCCGCCTCTCTGTTTGTTGACCTTGTCGCTGACGCGTGTCATCCCCTTCTTTTCTATCCCAGCCCCAGGCCCTACCACTTGAACACTCAAAACGTGGTGTCGAGCCTTTGGTCAAGACCTTGCGCGCCTCACGACGTGAAAGTTTGGATTAATGGGATACTTGGCGTATGGGCAATACAGAGGTCAGTATTAACCCTTCGAATTACACCTCTACACGAAAGATGAGATTCCGTCATTCAGTTATCCCTGACTTAACATTCATGTCGAGATCTTCTTTTACATCTCTGATTATTCTTCCCTTTCCCCCCCTTTTCTCCCTGCCTCTCAAACTAAGGAACACGTCCTGCTCACTGATCCATTTCAAAACTAGGTCCCCACGGCCAACGTCGTTATATCTTGATATTCGGCCTTCGGATGATTATCGGCCAAGGGCAATTCGCCTAGACCCATGACCTTCCACACCACGGGCCCCGCAAGTCAGGCCAAAAAAATTCTTTCAAATATAGTCTACGAAAAAGTTCCGCTATATAAGGGACTCTGTAGGCGGGTAGAAAGAATCAGCCGTGCACTTGTACCCGCGTAACCCCCGTGGAATCCTGTTGGAAAGGATGGTCAACATATCATTGTATTGCATTGGCGCAGTCCTCCTCCAAAGCTTCTATGCCTCTGGGGGTGTGAACGCAATTACCCCTGACCCAGCCAACGGTCGGTGGGTTGATACCTGGGCTTGTGCGTATGCCGCTTCCTTCGGCCTTGCGAACGGCTAACTGTTTGACCTATACCGTTTAGCAATGCCTCAGTTGACAGAAACCGCGAACTTGCCTCCTTCGCCATTTGTGAGTTCAACGTTCTTTTCTTTTCCCTCTCTGTACTCTTTGCTTCCATCTTCCATCTTTCGTGCTCTCGCTCTTTGAATCTATTTCCTGTCATGTACTTGCGCTGACCACTCATGTCCACGTGTAGACCCAATTCAAAAACACCACAATCCGCCAAACCGTACGCGTCACTTCAAGCGCCAAACAACTGCGTATCCGACTCTCCAACGCATTCGGAACGATTGACCTCCCCATCACAGCCGCTACCATCGCTCTCCCCGCTATCACAAATGGGACTGTATCATCCGGAGCTGGAACAGGTGCTTCCGCTATTCAAGCCAACACTCTACAACCTCTAACGTTCAGTGGGAATTCTTCGATTATTATTCCAAATGGTGCTTTGGCGGTTTCGGATCCCGTGGATTTTGCGGTGGTTCCGGGTATGACTGTTGCAGTTACGTTGTTTTTGCAGGAGGGACAAGCGTCGAGTGCGATCACTAGCCATCCGGGGAGTAGAACGACTAGTTGGTTTGTCAACGGAAATCATGTTACCGCAGGGGAGGTGAAAGGTCTAACGGGGGGAACGAGTATCGAGCATTGGTGGGTTCCTCATAACCTCGATCCACGGTTTGAAATGGTATGTTGATGAAAAGGAATTTCCGACACAGGTATTTTCTGAGCGCTGTTGAAGCGTGGTCACCGAAGGAAGCCAAAGCGCTCGCTATCATCGGAGATAGTATTACGGATGGAAGAGGGAGTACTACGAACGGGAACGACAGGTACTGTCTATCATTCATTCCAAGCACTTTTTTCTGACGTCTTCCCCTCTACACAGATGGCCCGACCAACTCTTCACACGCACCCAATCCAATCCTTCCACCAAATCTATCACCATAATCAACCAAGCCGCAGGAGGCAACCGAATACTAGCTGACGGTCTAGGTCCCAACGTCTTTGGCAGAGTTGAGCGGGACGTCCTATCCCACTCTGGTGTAGGATACGCCATGATCTTTGAAGGCGTAAACGACATTGGTGGTTCCACCCCAGCAACGATAAACGCTATCACAGATCGAGTCATCCAAGCATACCGTCAAATTTCGGTTCGAATTCACGCATTGGGGATCCCGTTCTTCGGAGCTACTATAACGCCGTTCTTTGGAAGTGCGGATTATACGGCTCAGAATGAATCTGCTAGGAAGAGGATTAATGAGTGGGTACGGACCACGGGGTTGGAGGAAGGGGTGTTCGATGCGGTGGTTGATTTTGATTTGGCCACGAGGGACAATGCTGCTGGAGGCAATGTGGAGAGGTTGAATCCGGCGTTTGATTCTGGGGATGGGTTGCATTTGAATCCTGCTGGGTATAAGGCTATGGCTGGAACATTTGATCTTGGGTTGTTTGACAAGTTTGGGGATGGTGTTGGGGGGTTTCAGTAGGGTGTTCTCGAGATGAGAAGCGGGGGTTTTGGTACAACGCGAAGTGCATTTTCTTGTAAAGAGTGTTATTTCAGATGAGTAAATATAACAAAATTGTGTTCCACCACACGAAGTAGAGTAACCGGTAGCCTACATAGCACACAGGCGGGTAAACGCTACGGCATGAAAATATGCATATTAACAAAGGCGCCGGGCAAGCGCCGGGTTCGCCGGTCGGAAAAGTACGTCCGCCCGAGTCGAGCTGCCCTCGTCCTCCCATGTTCAATATCTACCATGCAGACGCATAGCTAGGATCTCAAAGAATCTCACTGCTCTACACCCAAGCTTTGCGCTACTCTGCTCAAATCGATGGAATCATAACCGTTGCACAAAAACATTGCTAAACCGGAGCAACGAGGGGGAAAAACCTGAAGACTTTCAGTTTATTATCGCGTTGATTCGTGGTGGCGACTGCTTCCGAAGCAAACCTCCATAGGCCCTGTAGTTATCGAGTGGAAAATATCATCGGTGTCATGCAGAAGGTGACGCTTGACATCTAAACATCCCACTTACACGCTTTCTATTTCACCTTCCTCTGATCCTCACAGGTCAAGAAAAGACCTTCTCTAGCTCTTCTGGTGCGAGCAAGCTGATGACCTCCAGGCTCCTTCTCCTTTGTCTTGAAAATGAAAGCCGTTCGCTTGACTGGAACCCGGTTTCCCGATGGTTGAATCTCCATTAGACACGGCGGATGGCACCTAGAGAAAAGCTCCACCTTCCATATCAGCATAGCGCAATTCAAGGGTCGGTTGAAAATGAGGTCGGGATGATGTATCAGTTAGAGGTTGCCTTCGAAGTTACCCAGGCTTTGCCTATGACGGGTTGGAGGGCTCCACGAATCGCACCAAAAGAAATGTGTGTTGGGAATTGAATCGAATGAATACTGAACCGGCAGTCAAGTTCCGGTCGAATCACATAATGACGAGGTGAGTACTAGGAGGGAGTCATTCCATTCATGATGCCCATCCGGGTCCGCTGGCAACACTCAACCGCATCCAAACTGCCATTGTTCACTAAAGCTCCCATCTCGACGATCAGACTATGGCGCATAGCGCTCATCCTTAACCCAATTCCACATCCTGTTCACTTCGTAAAACAAAATCTTATATCACACACCCAAAGCCATCCGTAATTGCCCACTTCCTTCACCAACCTCCACTTTCCACCAACTCGAAAATCCTACGGTACCACCCATGTCGACAAACTGTACTTTTTTAGTACTCTTCCGGACATCAGAGGCGTCCGTATGGCTTCTGCAACGATACATGACACGTTCTGAATTCTCAAGAGCGGTATTTGAGACAAAATAATATCCTTCGAAGGTGATTCGAATAATTCTCAATCCTGTGAAGATTGTGATCTTCACTCCTGATTTAGATTGCCAGCGTGATACAGAAATACAGGTTTGTATCATTCCTATGTCTCAGTGCGAGCGGTCGAGTTTAGAACTGCTTATACAATCTCTAGGTCTGAGTGGTAGAAACTGATAATGACACCTATGGAAGAAGAAAAATTCAAGCTTGAATGATTGATTCCTGAAACTTTGTGCTAGAACACGGTTGTTATTTCACATGTCGGCAGTGTTCCATCTCTCTCTAACCTCCCAGACCCTTTCGGGACGAGGACTCACTGAAGCCTTCGTTCTGTCAAACTCGGACACGCCAGTGGTCCCCCGCTGCCAGTAGCCTGCCAACCACGACGTCCATTGGAATGCTGCTTCTTCCAGGTCCACACCATAAATTATACTACCGATCAATATTGAATTCAAACGTCACCACGAATGGCCGGTATTGATGTCCAAGGATTAAAACTGCGAGGACGAGCTGTAAAGCTGCCCAGAGTGCGACCACAACGAGGAAAGTGTCATATTGCGGTAAACCGGCGGAATCTTTAATTTGCAGTTTATACTTTTTTAATCGAGGGAAGAAGAATGTAGGAATCTTATGGAGCTCACATTGCCACGTCAGATAGTCGAATAGTATGAGGCACAAAACAAACATGATGAGGAAGAGAATGTATTGACGATGATTGTTTGCTCCTACTGTATAGAGGACGGGGAATGATTTCAGCGCGAGTTTCCAGGACATGTGTGCAAGGACATAAAACTCGCCGCAATTCCATATCCACCATGAATGGCTGTCGTCAAGAGAGATATGGATCAGGTCAATTATACCCCCTGATGGCCAGATAGAGAAACGCACCCATCATGACGAGCTACGCATTTATCACAAATTCGACAGTGCTCCGACCGTGGAGGTTTACGCGCCCAACGAGAAATGAGTTGATACCTACCGATACTTACTGACACTAACTGATAGTCCTATAAAATATCAGTATGTATCAGTATGTATCACCAAATGAAAATATAATTGATATAGACTGATACTGACCGATAGTATCTGATTTTGCGGCCCAGCGAGTATTTTCACCAGATAATATCAGCTAGTATCAATAGATATCAATGAAATCCGATGTTTCTTGATTCTGTTCATTATTCCGATATGGTTTGGTATCAATGGAATCTGATTACATCCGATACTATTTGATACATGTCTGATACAGTGATACTAGTCGATATCCATAATCTTATTTATTCCACTACCCACTGCCTTCTTGGCCCCTCGCTTTTCACCCCAGTGCCCACGCCATCTTGTTGCTAAGTCCCACTCCAACGTTAAGTTAACTTTTGGTTTGTCCCGAGCTTTTCATCCGCTCGCGTTTGGTACACCTGGAACGGGTATTAGAAAAACAAGTTTTGGCACAAAAAACTAGTGACGTACCGCCATTTTTTCCTTATCTTCTTCCAGTCGTCCTCTATTGCCACCACATCTCATTCAAACCTTCCGCCAATTCTGCTTCCAAAATCAACTTTTGCCTCCTCGGTGTCCCAACTTGCAAATAACTGATGCGTTCCTGACACGAATGAGAAGGGTATCAGAATACACGAGTCAGGACGGATACAAAACTGAAAAACTCACGTTGTGGCACGTTTTGAATGAAGTCCGAAAGCCTACGAACTATCGAGTTTGTTAGCAAGCGAGATAAATGACTCGATAGAGAAAATGTACTTGCACCTTGGTTTACATATTTACGATGTTGAGGCTATATTGAGGCCACAATATGGAAGAGGAAGCAAGTAGTTGTCGAGATCATAGGGAGGGAAGATGGGGTAGGAAGCAAAGAGATGCACTACAACGCGCGACTTGTTTATGTGACAACTTTCAAAAATGTTAAGTCGACGAAGTGAACGTCATCTAAAAATCACTAGCTATCAGTAAGTATCATCTAATATCACCTGGTATCAACAGGAACGTTGACCGCATGAACTTGAGTTTTCTCTACTTTCTAAGCCTTGTTGCCTCTCCCTCTTCCTGCTCTTTGAGTGCAGCTTCAAGTTGATAAGCTGATAATGGCATTTCATGATTTTCGGGTGAAGCTTGGCACTAGTGGCAAATTCTGGTTTGTTGTTGGTTGGGCTCATCAGACGGCATCGCATGTAGCGGAAAACATGTTCATTGGCTATGTTAACATTGTACTAAGTAGTAGCGACAAGTACGAAGCAGAAAAAACGTTGATTTTTCACTGATACCAAAAAGCAGACCTGTGGGCGTCAAACCGGTGACTAAATTTGAATTTGATACAAACCGGTCAATCGGCTGGTCTCGGTGGATGTCAGAAAAAATCAGCTCATTTCTCATTGGGGTTTACGCGCCGGAAGAACCGACATTCAGTTAAGGAAACTACCACCCACCATACAGAACATTTGCTCGTTCAATCGTCCTTCACTAGCCAAATCTTCTATAATACTTTTTAGCTCTCCATCGTTAGCGGGTTTAGGATAAGTTCCCGGATCGAGCATCACAGCACGACAGAAATTGTACACGCAGAGCCCCGTAGCGATAGTGAAAGAAAGATTCGTGAACGCGTGAGGTTCCGATGTTTTCGTTCGTGCGGTATGAAAGGGAAACTGACCTTGGAGAAGTCTGGTAAACCAACAGAACAACACCCATGCAATGGAGCCAATAATGATGCCCGCAAAGTAAGGTATGTTATTGTTGCAATTGGTATATACTGTACGAATAAGAAGCACCCGCGTAATGATCTGGAAATCATGATGAATTTGAGGTTAACGAGTGGAAGTAGTGGAGGCTAACATGATGATTATCAAGACAGTGGTTTTGAACGCAAAAAACTGTATTGTGTCGCACAAGGTAGATGTCAGGACATTCAGGCAGTACGCGTTGTGGTTTGCGGTCGAGGAATCCGTAGAGAGCACGTTTGTAGAAGTAGGGACGGAAAATCTAGCGGATGAGGTCCTCCAATTTTTCGCGAGTGCAAGCTGGAATCGCGTCGAGTGCACTGGCACCACCGTTGGCCTCTAGCTTCAAGACGACGTGTTCAGTCCGCACCCACCGAGCGCCGGGGTTTCTGGCGTACCCGACCAGAATTTCGACCCAGTGGAGGCGGAGTGTTTCCGTGTGCGTGAGTGGCTCTCGTGCCCCTATTATCTCGTGAAGCGGTGCCGTTCCAGCGCAGAACAGGGAGTAATTCTGAAGCGTCGCTGGATCTTCTTCTGATGGGCGAAGAACGATCTTATGAACATATGCATGTTTGGAAAGCTCTTCGGTGTTATTTCTCAAGAAGACATGCTCAGTTGAGTACTCATTCAAAAAGACCTTCTCAGTTGGTAAGTAGTCAAGTCGGTGCAACTGACCAGATAATGAAGGAATCAGTGGAAGGATATCGAGGTGGCCGACGTTGAGAACATACTGGGTGACCATTGACCAGAAAACACAAATTGTCGTGATCCATCTCCCATACCCACTTATAATCGATGTTGGGTTGCGGTTCGCTTCTGCCGTTAAAAAACCACGATTCATCTTCATCTTCACTTATGATGGTGTCGGCTGCCTCCACCTTTTCCGGAGACATTTCCCGTGTCACATCGGCGATTGTTTTCTCCGTCATTAGCACGGTGTTTCTCCAGCCATTCCTCGAACCGAACTTGCCATCCTTCGCCATTGGAGGGTCTTGGGATTTTTCTGAGTAATTTCACACCAAGATCCTCGGGATAAGAGCCAGAATGAGTGCCTTTGGCGTACTTGACGCGTTTGTAGGCGGTGGACGATGTAGCCTCCAGTGCCCATGATGGGAGTGAACGTTGGTGGACGGCACGTTGACAAAAATGAACAGGACTCGAAGAGACGGGAAATAAGTTCCCTTTCGGGATGATTGAGATGACACATGAACGTAGGCTCTCTTTACACGACAGCTGAGTTTTTTCGAACGTGAAAGGAATCGCAAGAATTAAGTATTTGCATTAACTGAGAGGTTACTATATTTGGAGTTTCTGCGGGGAAAAAGCGAGTCGGATGCCTGTCAAATATAGCATTATACCAGTAAATGTCTATGCTGTCTCGCGTGAGGTTTTGGGTGCAAACAAAACTATGTTTGGTCGCCCAAGCTCTCTCGCACTGGTCCGAGTGTGGGCCAATGCTCAAGCCGGCACGGGCGAAGTACGTAGTACAAGAACTAGTGACAAATGTATATACGAGAGAACAAAGAAAGAAAAAAAAAAAAAAAAGAAAAGTGGGAAAGTGGCAGGGTGGGATGAAAACAAAAACCTCAAAGAGGCTATCGAGCGGATATGGGATGCGAGAAATGTAAGGACACAAGGGAAAAAAGGCTGCCAAGGCAGCCGTATAAATACTAAAAGAGAATGTGGCATTTATGCCACAGAAGACAATGAACAATGAGAGAGGAGAGCTGAATCGAGGCGGTTGAAGCAGAGATGGATGTGGCTCGTGGCATAGACCTCGGTCAAAGCAGTTTGACCGATTCTTTCAAATTTTATTCCTTTTGCGTTCAGAATTACAGTCGGAATAGACCAGCCCTGGTCGATGTCGTATTATATGCGCATGCGCAGCCAGCTGCGATATACAATGTAGATAAAGTTGGGATCTCATTCAGCTTGCCGTACCTTTGATATCAGGAGGAAACATCCGAAACTCAAGATACAACAAACCTCAAAAAAAAAAAAGCAAAAAAGGGCCTTAAGACCAGCCACACTTCGGAGTCTCTTTATGGATTCTACCCCCACCCCCCCGTATCAAACACTACAGTACCACTCCGGCACAGGCCTCGCCCTAGCCTTGTTAACCTCATTCATCCTCCTCCGTATCTCCCGGACCTCCCCGCTTCCGTAACTCCTCTATCTCCGCTCGCTGCAAGTGCAAGTTCAAAAGCCCACTGGGGGAGTTTCAGTAGGACATAGAGAAACAATGTTACATCTCGTAAAGAGTCGTATAAATTAGATGTGGATATCTACATTTGGTATCCCATTACACTGTTGTACGGTGCGATCGGTCGTAACACGAATAAAATATAACAAAAAAAAAAACCTATTTTTTCCAGCAACAACCAAGCACCCAAAACCTAAACCTGCGAAAGCGGTTCATACCCGCCTCTACTACTCCCAGCACCCGGCAACCTCAGATTAATCCCCATAAACATCCCTTTCCTACTCGCCTTTCTAGAATGTCCATGTCCATCCCACTCCGGACTTTCCTCCCTCTCCCTCCTCCTCTTCGCTTCCACAAAGCCTTCAACAGGAACATCATACAACTTATCATACTCAACACCCAACTCTCTCCCTCTAGTCCAAAAGTCTTTACAATTAGCCCACATACCCAAATCAAACGGATTCGCAGCAGTCGTCGCACGTGTGATTTGAGCGACCCCTCCACCCCCTTTCGTGAACCGATCAAACCCAAGCAAACTCATCAAAAACCCTCCCCCTCCACAAACACCACGATGTTTATGCCCCTGTCCAGGTGTAGAAGGCGTACTATCTCCTCCTCCCATAAGCGCAGCATCTTCCGAATCAGCTCGTCCGAGTGCTCCTCTCACACTTCCATGTGGATGATGCCCATGCCCATGCCCCATCTGACCTTGCATACTGCTTCCTCCTCGTCCACCCATAAACCCGTAACGACCGAGGTTGACAACTTCAAAGGTCGTCATTTGTTTGATGATTTGCCAGTATTGGCCACCGAGGAGGACGAACGTCCATGAAAGTTGAACGGTTGCCCAGAGTGCGACGACTACGAGGAAGGTGTCGTATTGTGTGACGAGGCATAGATCGGTGGGTAGAAGACAGGATGGGGAGACGTTGGGGTTGACGGTGGAGTTTGGAGGGGTGCCAGTTGCTGCGCGTATTAAAAGAGTGGTAGGGGTCGTGGGGGTCCCAGTGAATATAGGAAGAGCAGCAAAATCTGCAATCGTAGTCAGGCGAGGAAACACCATATAGGAACGTCAGTGAACTCACATTGCCATGTCAGATAATCAAATAGTATAATGCCCAAAACGAGCATGGTGACGAAGAGAACGAATTGACGGTGGTTATTGACTCCCACTAGAAGGCTCAACCTATCAGTAAACCATTGCAAGAAAAGATCTTCGTAAGGAAAGCAACTCACCGCAATTCCATACCCACGGGCAATGACTGTCGTGCAAAGGAGAGAAGTCAGGTCAACCGTACCTTCTGAGCACAAAGAAAGATAACTTACTGGTCATGACGAGCCACGCATTTATCACAAATTCGACAGTGCTTCGAACGCAGAGGCTTACGTGCCTAGCAGACCGACATTCAGTGAAACTTCTAAAGGTAAAACTGGCAAGGAACTACCACCCACCATGCATTGTATACAGAACGTTTGCCCATTCAATCGCCCTTCACTAGCCAAATCCTCTATAATACTTTTCAGTTCTCCATCGCTTGCGGGTTTAGGACAAGTTCCCGGATCGAGCATCACAGCGCGACAGAAATTGTACACGCAGAGCCCCGTAGCGATGGCAAAAGAAAGATTCGTGAACGCGTGAGATTCCGTCGCTGTATGCTGAAAGTTAGATGGGTTCGGTCGTGTGTTATAGAAGGGAAACCAACCTTGGAGAAGTCTGGTAAACCAACAGAACAACACCCATGCTATGGAGCCAATGATGATGCCAGCAAAGTAAGGAGTATTGTTGACGCTGTCGGTATATGTTGCACTATTGAGAAGTACCCGGGTAACGATCTAAAAATCATGGTGAATTTCAGGTCAAGCGAGCGGAGGCAGTGGAGGCTAACATGGTGCATGCCAAAGAATTCGGCGGCGGCGAGTAGTATCCCAGTATACCAAGGAAGAATCGTAAGAGTTTGAAAGATGAGGTAGAAGAACAGTGTGGGCATGATGAATATCGCAATCTTCGTGTTACGCTGCGAAAAGATCAGTCGGTGACAGAACACTACTACCAACAACGAATAACGCACGTCACTCAGAGGCTTCGATTTCTTAACACCATACTCATTCATTCCACCTTCTTCGAGTGCTCTCTTGAAAGCTCCAAGACTCTTCAACTCTACCGCCATGTCTCTCGGTGTCCTGTTTTCTCCATCCTTTGCCGTTAAGTCCGCACCTTCCTCCACTAAACGTCGTATGCAACCCCGGTTTGCACGAACTACCGCCCAATGTAGCGGTGTTAACCCAGAGTCGTCACGAGTCAAAGGGCTGGCACCGTGTTTCAGCAGAAGGTCTACTGAAAGTGCATCCCCTTGATATGCCGCCCACATCAAACTTGTATGTCCTTGCGCGTCCCGGGAGTCCACGTTGACCGGTTGGTGTAAAAGATACAACAGAGGCATAACACTTGAGGAATGGGTGACTAGATGAAGTGCGTTGTAACCTTGAGAATCGGTAATTGTGGGGTCGGCGCCATGAGCGATGAGGAGTTGAATGACATAGAGGTATCCGTTACGAGCAGCCCATTGTAAAGGGGTCGCGACAAGATCACCACCGAGCCCATCAACCTCTGCACCTTGTTCGAGAAGGTATCTACACGTAGCGACCTGAGCGTTGATAGCTGCCCAGTGTAGAGGGGTAATATTTTGCTCGTCACGGTCGGTAGCATTAGCTTGCCCGGATTCTATGAGTTGCCGAATGAGATTGACGTCTCCTCGCTGCGCTGCAACAAAGATGTTGGTCTATACCAGGATGATCAAAGGCTGATTCCTCGGCAAAAGTTTACTGCTAAACTTACCTCAGGATTATTCACAGTTTGCTCCTGGGAAAAGGCAACCATAGCTGAATCCTGATTGATAGCAGAGGCAGAGGGCTCTGCCTTTTTGTTGACTATCCCTGTGGGATCCTCCATAGCGACGGTGGTGGTGGTAGGAAAGAAAGAATTGCGAATTCGAAAGGCGATACCTCGCCTCGCGGTAGCTCTTGAAGGTTGCGCAGTGCAGCGCGGGGGCTATGCTGTCGTCAGTTGATGTAATCAAAGCCTATTTTGGTAACTCTGACACGGTGGGTCATGATCTTTATTTGGCGCTTTGCCCTCGAATCCTAATCATTTACGCCGTCTGCTAACTGTCTGTATACTGATTCTAGGAAATTGTACACACAATCTAGAACTCTTGTCTCCGTATTATCCAACTCGACTCGCTCAACCTCTGCTAGCGCGTCGGAATACGTACTATGGTGGACAGCGGCAGCAAGACGAACCGCGCGAGAATCAAGGACCTGGATGTTCAGCCACTTGGATATCCTTCTTTGTATCTGCAACCAGTATCGACCTCACCGGCAGGTACCAATCCACCCCTCATTTTCTGAACTTACCGACAAGACCGTGAAACTCGCACTCCGGGTAATTTGGGATTTTTGTAGCCACAAATGACTAACTTTTGGTTGGTGAGTGAATATTTGTTATGAACCTAAAGTTTATGTACTGGACGTAATATGATAAGGGCTGGTTCTGCTTTATTCGGTACAGAGTTCTCGATAGTCACCCGACTACTGGTCCTGGCGTCACGAGAAACCTGATAAAGGCGCTAGAATCACCCTGATAAAGTTGCTCCAACCCTTCACTTTTCCCTTCTATCATGAATGAAATCGACCGTCGCGCGAATGAGGGCCTTCAAAAACTGGGATATCAACAAGAGATGAAACGGGTATGAAGGGCTTTATAGCTACATTCCCTCTTTGTTTCAGTGGATGACGAAGTAGTTTTCAGTCAAGGGGTCTCTGGCATATTTTATTTAGTGCGTTCATTTATCAATCTTTCGACAAAATCTGATCCTAAAATCCGTTCCAGTGTCGCTAGGTGTGTGTCAACATCTAGACGTTTATCATCTCCAATTCAGCTCATACACCATAATCTACAGCTATCATGGCCGTTCGTGAGCAAACCTATTTTCCTGTTGCATTTACTTTGAAAATCACCGCGATATCACGACAGCTTTCGCACTTGCGACGCCGATTGCAACCAGTCTGACAAGTGGTGGGCCCGCAGTGATGCTTTGGGGGTACGTCTTCCCAAACTCAAGAATTCATAACCGAATCTAACATCCACATAGTTTCATTCTCGTTTCCTTCACCAGCCTTACGGTTGCATTATCCCTCGCCGAAATTTGCGCCAAGTACCCAACTTCGGGTGGTGCATACTACTGGTGTTATCGGTTGGCAACTCCCCAAAACCGCCGTTTGGTGTCATGGATCAATGGATGGCTGGCGCTCGTCGGGAATTGGACTGTTAGTTTGTCAGTAACGTTTGTGAGCATTGGTTTCCTTGGTGCCTGATCACCTCCCCATTGACACTCGTTCTCTAAAAAGGGCACCTCCCAGCTTCTTGTGGCTGGAATAACGATATACCATCCCGAATGGGTGGCTACTCAATGGCAAACCTGTAATTTTTTTTTTTTCGTTGTCGTCTACCCCCCACTAAATCTCAAGTGGCGCGCGCGCGCGTTTCAGATCTGATACTTCTCGGAATCAACCTTCTCTGCACTTCCGTTGGCATTTTTTTCAATGATATATTACCGACCCTTGACGTGAGTGGTCATTCCATTCACTGTCTTAGCTAAGTCTATAAAAGAATGAATCTCCAGATTCTCTCCGCATATTGGACCCTACTCGGTGTCATCGGTTAGCCCTATCCCTTTCTGTCACTCTCAAAACGAATGCTCATAGGCTACTAGTTCTGCTGGTATGTCTATCGGTCAAAGCAGCCGTGGGCAGACATTCTGCTAGCTTTGCTTTGGGTCACTTTGATGCCTCAGCGTCGGGATGGACTCCTGGCTGGTCCTTCTTCATAGGCCTTCTTCCTGTAAGATCTCACTCTTTTTCATGTTCGACATTCATTTTTGCTGACCGTCTGTCATCAGGCTGGTGAATAATAAGCTTGATATCAAAGCGTTCGCAAGCTAACTCCTCTCTGTAGCTTACTGTTTCTCCGCGATATGCATGAGTAATGGGTTTTCTTTCATCTGATCATCTAGATAGTACTAAAAAATGAATCAAAAGTCTCTAGCATGGCCGAAGAGGTTCATAATCCAACCGTTAACTTGCCCCGGGCTATTGTCTGGCAAGTTCCAGTCGGAATGGCGACTGGGGTGGTTTTCATGTTGCCCATACTCTTTACGTTGCCCGAAATTGCAACGCTCATAGCCGGTTCGTATATTGTATCACCTTTCTCACTCCCATATCCTCATATACCTTTTAAGTACCCGGAGGACAACCTATCGGTGTGATGTTCACGATGATAATGGGATCACGCGGTGGAGGATTCGGAATGGTATTTTCTGTGCTTTCAATCCGACGAACCCCAGCTGACCTCATGTACCTATTCTAGTGGTTTATAGGTACGTTCATGCACCACTTGATGTCCATACCCAGAATCAACTTATCAATTCTCCCGAAACAGTTTTCGTCATTGGAATCTTCTGCGGAATATCAATCTGCTGTGCCGCCTCCCGTGCTACATGGGCATTCGCTCGAGACAAAGCACTCCCCCTTCACGGGTTCTTCGCTCAAGTCTCGCCCAGCGTTGGCGTTCCTCTCAACGCTTACTTGCTTTCCACCCTAGTTCAACTTTTGTTGGGTCTCATCTACCTTGGCTCTCCTGTGGCTTTCAACGCTTTCGTTGGCGTCGCAGTCATGTGTCTAGGCGCGAGTAACGCCATGCCAATTGCGATTTCATTGATGAACAAAAGGGAAGACGTTCGAGATAGCCCTTTTGCTCTCGGAAGACTTGGTATTCCTCTCAATGTGATCGCGGTGGTGTGGTTCATTTTCGAGATTGTGTTGTTCTCGATGCCTCCTGTCATTCCTGTAACACCTCCTACGATGAGTTGCGTTTGGGATTTGCTTGGCTATTGGGAATATTCGTTTACTCACGTTTATCTTGTAGATTATGGATCTGTGGTGTTCGTTGGATTCGGAGTTTTCAGTGGAGTGTGGTACACGATCAGTGCGTAATTACGCTTGCCTCCTCTGCCATCGGATGCTCAATTGACTTTTTTGTCTTTACATATACAGGTGGTCGACATCATTATACTGGCCCACCAGAACCACGGGATTTGGTAGAGGAAAAAGCTGAGTCTAGTAGTACCAGCTCGCAATCCCGTGATGAAGTCGTTGAAAAGTTCTAGAGATTGCCTTACCTCTTTCCATCGGTTTTTTTAGGTAAAAATATAATAAGCACATGCTCGTACAAAATGAAAGAAGCCTCAAGTGATAGATGGAATCTGTCATATTGATATTCTATTCGTCTCTTCTCTGTTCACTTCCTGTCAGTGGTCATGTCAAATCGTAGAAGTGAGGGAAGATCACCATTTATAGAGACCTGAGCTTGAAGCTTGCTTTACTCTGAGGCGCAGAGACAACAGCGACAGGCTTGCTCGGGTGAGTCACGGACCGGGATCGGAAATCGGCCCTGGAAATCCGGAACTCAATCTTGCGCGTCGGCTTTGTAGGGTTTGCTTCTGCCTTCCACCATATTCGACCCCCGAGCCGTTGCTTCTCAGAACAAGCTTTTTTCTCCCTCTCAATGGCTCAATTTAAAAGAATCAACCTCCTTTGAGCGTCACCGGGACGAGCACCTGTTCAAGGACTTGGACACCGCGAGACTTTACTCAACGATAAGTACTTATCAGGACGCAAATCGTTCCCTTGATGTACTTATTTGAGTCTGGGGGTCGTATCTATCAGCTTCAGAACATTTGAAAAATCGAGCAAACTCTTCCAATGCCTTATCAAGCTCGTTATCTACAATCACTCTATTCCGCATGATATTCCGCAGTCACCGTGATATTCTGGAAATTTGAAAGTGTCGATACAGATAGAGCGAAAAGTGGGTCACGGTACTGTTAATCGCAGACTTGCGATTGGTGAGTAAAAATGTATATGGAGTGCCGAGCCGCTTGAATAACTGACAGCAATCATTTTAGAAAACACGCGTTTTCAACAGTCACCTGAATAAAACCCCGCTGAATTTCCAGCTTTGATGAGAAACTCGGGCCCGACTAAGACGTCTCGCGCCCTCGTTTAGGTTCTAATCCCTACTATCATGAACGAAATCGACCGACGTGCGGATGAAGGACTGCAGAGGCTGGGATATCGACAAGAGATGAAGCGGGTATGGAAGATTTAAATCTCATTTCTTGTTCGTTCACTGGGTGATGGAAATTGTGATCAGACGAGAGGTCTATGGCATATCTTGTTCAGTGAGTTTCGACGCTCTTTGAACCAAGCTTGGTCTTAACCCTCAGTCATTTTAGTGTCTCTGGGTGCGCATCTTTACGCTTCGACGTGAATCATCCGAACTCCAGCTCAACTATCTCTGGTCTGTAGCTATTATGGCCGTTCGTGAGTTTTGGAGGAATTTCATCATCTTGCTGGTCAGTGAAATGGGCGTGATTTGGCTACAGTTTTTGCGCTAGCGTCACCGATCGCGACCAGCCTGGTGAGCGGAGGACCGGCAACGATGATCTGGGGGTCAGGTTTAACAGCCCTCAGGAACTGCTATCGAAGTTGACATCTTTGTGCAGCTTCGTTCTCGTCGCTTTCTTCACCCTCGCTGTTGCATTATCTCTCGCCGAGATCTGTGCCAAATACCCAACTTCAGGTGGTGCGTATTACTGGTGTTACCGTCTTGCCAGTCCCAGAAACCGTCTATTGGTGTCCTGGACCACTGGATGGGTGACATTGGTTGGGTACTGGATTGGCAGTTTATCAGTGACATTCGTGAGTATGTTGTCTCTAAATATCGACTAGCAGTTGTGGCGGTCCTCATCAACAACGCCACGTTCTGCTTAGGGCACTTCCCAACTTCTCGTGGCTGGCATAAACATATATCATCCCGAGTGGGTGGCTACCCAGTGGCAAACTTGTATGTCTTCAAGAGTGTCGTTTTTCTCTAGATCTTAATTGAGCCTCACGTTCTAGATTTATTATTACTCGGAATGGTCTTTTTCTGTGCATCTGTCGGCATCTTTTTTAATGATATACTTCCGACCCTTGAAGTGGGTAGTCATCGTTCAACTTTTCGTACAGCGAAGAGTACCTGATTGAGTTTTCGAACCCCCCTAGATCTTTTCCGCGTATTGGACATTACTCGGGGCCATCGGTTAGTTCCCATCCTTCTGCATCGTCTTCGAAATGAAAGACTCAACGGACCCCTTTTAGTGATAATGATCTGTCTCTCGGTCAAAGCAGCGGCTGGTAGGCATTCTGCCAGTTTCGCTCTAGGCCACTTTGATGCATCAGTATCGGGATGGACTCCTGGTTGGTCCTTCTTCATGGGACTTCTTCCGGTCAGAGCTCGCATTCTTGTTCTTTTCTTCTTCGACTGATTCCCTATTGTCCAGGCTGGTAGGGATATCTCATTTGAGAAACATTCGACCGTAGGCTTACTCTCTGTACGCTTTCAGCTTACTGTTTTACTTCAATCTGCATGAGTAAGCACCGAGTCCATCTAATCCCGATGCCAAATTAACTAACTGACGATGGTTGGGAACTAAAGTCTCCAGTATGGCCGAGGAGGTTCATAATCCCACCGTGGACTTGCCGCGAGCTCTTGTCTGGCAAGTTCCCGTAGGAACGGTAGCAGGCGTAGTGTTCATACTTCCCATTCTTTTCACGCTTCCGGATATTGCAACCCTTGTTGCGGGTCAGTTTCGCATTTTTTTTTTTTTTTTTTTTGATACTCATACGCTCTTTCCAAGTACCCGGAGGACAACCTATCGGTGTTTTATTCACAATGGTAATGGGATCACAAGGCGGTGGATTCGGAATGGTAGGTTTTACATTTTTCAAAAATTAAATGGGCACACAGGCTAACTGCTTCTTTTTCGTAATTCAGTGGTTTATAGGTACGCCTATTCACAACTAGAAACATACATCAAATTTACCGTCGAAAACAAATAGTTTTCATGGTCGGAATCTTCTGCGGAATATCAGTCGGCTGCGCTGCCTCTCGCGCAACTCGAGCATTTGCACGAGACAAAGCACTCCCTTTCCACGAGTTCTTTTCCCGAGTTTCGCCTCGAACTGGGATTCCTCTCAATGCCTACTTCCTCTCCACCCTAGTTCAAGTTTTATTAGGACTCATCTACCTCGGCTCTCCAACGGCTTTCAACGCCTTTGTCGGTGTCGCTGTCATGTGTCTAGGAACGAGCAACGCTATACCAATTGCGATCAATTTGGCAAACAACCGGAAAGGTATCACAGACAGTCCTTTTTCCTTGGGAAGACTCGGTGTTCCGTTGAATGTGGTCGCGGTGGTGTGGATTATGTTTGAGATCGTGCTGTTTTCCATGCCTGCAGTTGTTCCGGTTACACCTGCTACGATGAGTGCGTTCATGATGTTTTGGGATGCGTTCCATTGACTCAAAAGTTTTTCGTTGCATGTATAGATTACGCGTTGGTGGTGTTTGTTGGGTTTGGTGCTTTCAGTGGTGTGTGGTACATGATAAGTTCGTTTGTCCTCTGCTTTTCTTGGACGCCAGATTAACAGTGTCTTCCTTTCGATCTAGATGGCCGGTATTACTACACTGGTCCGCCGGAACCAGAAGATTTGGCAGAGGGCAAGGATGAGTCTGGTACGAGCTCGCAAACCCGGGATATAGTCGAGGATGAAGTGGTAGAAAAATCCTAGCTAGAGTCAGTTTCGGTCATTGCCTCGGAGGTCCTGAGTATCACGACACTGATTGTCGACTGAAGGAGTGGGGGGGGAGAGGAAATAATTGAACGTTAAATGCAACAAATGATTCTAGAAAAAACGAACCGGTTCGCGGGGGTCTTGATGGACTCCCTTGCAAGTGTCAAGCTAAGTTGAGAGGTCTAGTATGAGCTCGTAAAAACCAAACGTTGGAAGTCGTAAACGACGCAAAAATTTTTAAAAAAGATTGTGTTCACATGCCCATGTAGAATGTATCGGAGCACCCGGAGCTCATCCTATTGCATTCTTCTCTAATCTCTGGCACCTGTCCTTCGAGCAGTATTGAATGAGTGACTCCGGGTGCAAGACGCAGAAATGACAAATTTAAAACGAGGCGCAAGCTGCCGCTGTCCCGAGGTACTCGGAAGTGGCCTGCTGTGACCTGATGTGACCTCCGTGACTATATAATAACGAGTACCCTCTCAGTCGACTTTTCTCTTTTTTTCACTTCCGATTTGCAGCTTTGGCCAACGCTGAACGCGTTGCAAAGTCTGCGCGGAGACTATAGTTCTCGAGGGACTCTTGAAGCCTTCCAAAGGTTACTCGACGAACCCAGAAATCGGTCACTTTCCTCTACGACGCCAACTTGAATCGGCAATGATCACTCGGTTTTCAATCGTTACGCTCGTATTCTTCATCATCTCGATAATACTCGTCATCAAGCCACTCTCGTTTTCGTTACACTTTCCGTATGTCGGCCGTAGAAGGATCTCTCTGAATCTTTTGACTGCCCCGATTGCAACAATTGCTTTACTATGGGCGGCTCAATGCTTGGGGCCTACACAGGTGCGTCGTCCTTGGTCTACAGAATGAACCAGAATTAACTCGTCAATAAAATACCAGATACGCAATGGAATTGTTGGTACAGGTACGCTCTTTAAACGAAAAGTGGTCTGTATATCAAGCTTGACGAATCGTGGATATCAGACGGTATCAAGCCATACAACATCCTCATCCTGTTCTTCTCTCTCGCATACATGGCAATAACGTTGGATATTACTGGTGCCCTCCAAGCAGCAGCGTTTTGGGTCAGCAACAAAGGAGGCTCAAATGGGCGAAAGCTGTTCCTTTACTTCTATCTCATGCTCACCGTGTTGGGTGTTATCCTTGGGAACGATCCTGTCGTTCTGTCGGGGACTCCCTTCTTGGTATATTACACCAGAGCCACAGACCTCGAACCCATACCATGGCTTATTGCTGAGTTTGCCGCTGCGAACACAGCTAGTATGGTGCTCTTTGTCGGTAATCTCACGAACGTCACGATATGTGAAGGTTTCCGGATCAACAATATCGCATTTTCCGCTTACACCATCCTTCCATTCCTGGCTTGCATTGTGACTTGCTTTGTCACTTTCGCCTTCCAATTCTTTCGTTCCGGGCACATACCCAAGCAGCTTCAACACAAAACTCACTTGAATCCAAGAGATGTTCTATGTGATCCTGTTGGTGCTTGGGTCGGTAGCATCCTCCTTGGAAGTTGTCTCGTGGTTGTCATAGTCGTTAGTTTCTTCCATGTAGATGTTTGGAAGGTCACGTTACCCTTCGCGGTCGCGAAGTGTATTTGGGACCTTTGTTGGGATCATCATCTATATACTACTGGTCAACTCCCCTGCATCTGTCCTCGCCCAAGTAGTAAAGGAGGGGAAGAGGGAGACCCAGGGGATTCAACAGCTGGCAGACAAACTGAAGACCTTATGCTTTCAGCAATGTCTTTAACAAAAACAGAACCAAGGCCGGTCAAGGAAGAGACATGTATGCATACGACCGCTCCAGCTTCCACTAATGTTAACCATCCATCCACGAGTACTCCAAAGCCATTTTTAGATGTACCTGCCACTGGCGGGGGTGCATCAGAAACTCGTTCCGAAAAAATTCGCGCAGATTCCGAAACCACGAAAAGGCCCGAGAACGATACAGCCCCGTTTCCAGATTTCCGGCGACGTATACGTTCCGTCTACACTTCCCTTTCTGCACATTTCCCCACCGTTTTCACTGCAATACCTCGACTCCCCTTCGCCCTGGCCCCCTTTTCCTTCTCACAGTTCATATTAATTGAGGCGCTGACTCACCAAGGATGGATAGACGTATTCGCACGATGGCTAGTCATTGCTTCCAAGGGTCAAATCCACCCTTGCATTTGGCTTGTCGGCGTACTTGGTGTTATACTCTGCAACATTGCTGGTACCAACATTGGAGCCACTATTCTGCTCACCAAAGTTGTTCGGGCCGCCCAATTATCGAGCGAAAGTACCCGTGCTTCTGGTATCGCTCTTGCTGTGGCCAGTAATATTGGTGCTGTGAGCTTCACGTTCTCAGCGAGTCTTGCGGGTTTACTCTGGAAGATGATCATACAACAAAAGGGTGTCAAGATCAAGCAGCAGACGTTTGCATTTTGGAATTTGTTGCCAATATTGGCAATGACGGGTGTGGGCTTGGGAGTTGTGTCTGCTGAGATGGCAGTTTTGTATCGATGATTTTTTCTTGGGGGATCATACAAAAGTTGGTTATTCTCTGTAGTCTCTGAGTCAACTTGTTTTTCTCTTCACAAATTCTTTCATCTTCTTTGGGTAGTCTGCTTGTTGTCTTTGCATGGTTTTTTACAATTTCTGTTGCTATTTTTTTTTTAAAAAAAAGATCGGCATTTCAACCCTGTTAGTTCTCAAGTTGTTATCCCAACTTTTTGACTCCTTCCAGACTTGTAGAATCCAGCCTGTATCAAAAGGTTTGGACAGGCAACAATAAAGCCATATAATGTGCACCAACAATGAGAAAATCTCCTTGATGCCAACCAACATTTGTTAATAAACTATAAGTCTCATCATATCACTTGAGCTACCCAACATTGTGGTAATTTGCTGATTGTCCTGTGGTGCACCCTTGTTATGAAGCGGATTTGATTGTGAGGAATAATCTTCAACAGGGAACTGCATTGGGGACTTGGTCCAGAGAAGTCAGGACAAGTGGCAGCATTCTACATAATGCCACATGAGACTATAGATTGGTAGAACTGTGATTAAGAGACAGTATTAAAAATGTGGAATTGCAAAATCCTCCAGCTTCATACTTGGTTGTTTTTCATCGATGCCTGTAAAACAGTCACCAGTAATTCCAACATTGATACTTATCAACAGCTGTCATTGGCACCAATAGTATATGTACAATCAAGACTTTTCAATGAAGTTTGCAGCCACCTGTTAAGGCTCAGGGCTCCGAATGACCTTAGCAACAAAATGTAAGGTGATATATGTACATACTAGAAATCCTTGTGGAACCCCGGCGTGAATTGTCCACATGCCTCTCATCCAGTGCAACTAGACGAGACCCGGGATTGTTAATCCTCTTTGAAGCCTCCGTAACCCAACCCACCAACGAGATTAACGCGGCACCGCCAAAGCATGCTCCGACATATAGAATCATCTTTTCGTATCTGCCATTGTCTACTTGGAACCCTGTCGATTCATGAGAATTTAGGACGTGTGAAACACCAAAGCTTGCGCCGGACGACAAGGCAGAGGATATCGGAGTTGAGAAGATGTTCCCTATTCCCTGCGAGAACATGAGGTATCCGACCAGTGTCGTAGCTAGTGTGGGGTCATCACCTGGGCCCCGAGGGCAGGTCAGGTCAGAAACAACATACAAACAACCAAGTAAGGTACTATCAAACTCACTAGCAAGTGGATGAAGAAAACCGGCCCAGAGGCTGCTCCACCCTCCAGCGAGGGCACCATAAACTATTCCAAACGAGAGAAGGCCCGCAAACGTCGATGATAAAACTCCCCAAAGGACAAATGTCGATAGCGAAGTGAATATGAGCGTTAAGGACGCGAGGAGCCACGGGTTCAGTTTGTCCGAAAGATATCCCAACGAAAGCCGACCAACGACCGAGGAACCGTTGAGCAATGAAAGTGCCAAGACCGAATTGGCACTGGTTAAGTGAATAGCATTGGCAAAGGCTGAGGAGCAAAAGAAAAATATGTGAGGAAAAAACTATTTCCAAAGTGTCCGACCAACCGAACGACACTTACTGGGCAACCAAAGGATAGGCACAAAATACCCGAAACCTTGCACAGTATTCACAGTGATCATAACCCAAAATGTCAGATTCTTCAGCCAAAATCTATTCCTCATTGATGAACCTCCACCACGAGGTTCTGGTCGTCTTATGTGCGAGCGCAGTTCAGGAAGGCGCCCGTTCATGAACAATAAACACGGAATCAAAATGATCATGGTTGCAATGGCCAAAATTCGAAGACTCGTGGATGGGCCATAGAGGGTTAATAGGTGAGGAAGAATGAGCGGTAGAATCAGCCCACCGGCAGAGGCACCTAATCAAAATCGATGACAGGTCAGAAATCAAATTTACAAAAAGGAACAAGTGGAGACCCACCGGTAAACATAACACCGTTTGCAAACCCTCGACGTTTGACGAACCATTCAGACATGTAAGAGAAGCGAGGGTAATACATCGCAGCTAATGACGGCGTCAGCATTTAAAGTTCATAGGAAGTTCTTTCTTATCTTACATCCGCCGATCGCGTATAGTACACCTTGCAAAAAGACGAGATTTTTGACCTGGAGTGCGTCATAAAGCTCTGGTACCGGAAACCATGGAAGAAGGATACACACACTGTTCGTATAACTCGCGCCAAGTAACGAAATCCAACAAACCATCGAACCTATCCACAGGAGGGGCTTTCGAAGATGCGGGCGACGGGAAACAATCGTATTGATTACCGGACCTTCAATGTTCGTCTGAAAGCTTGAAAAAATACGAATCCAGTTATGATACACACCCGAACAGTAAATAATCCCCGAGGAGAGGGGTCCAATGAGGGGCAAAAGAGAAGAAGCGTGTGACTGGTTCGCGTATGTTGGGTCGCTCAGATAGACTGCATAATGACTTCCGTCAACAAACTAGTTATCCGTGGAGAAGGGGAAAAAATGAAACTTGCCATCGAGGAATACACCAAACGAGTTAGGGAACCCCCAAGCGATACCTTCAATAAAGAACGCGGCTACCAACTGTCGACACTTTCTTAGCCCAACATAATGAGGACAAAGTCAAGGAATCCAACTCACGAACGACCAAGCCTTATACCCCTTATCGACTGGGGGCAAAGTAAACTCGTTGGGCCCGGCACCGCTATAGTCACCGTCAGCTTCGTCAACTTCAGCCGAGCTCGTATGGGGCATTCTTGTTTCAAGCTGTATTTGAGTGAAGTCCGAGGCTTCGGAAGCAGTTTGAAAAACTGGCACACCAACGGGGACGAGAGATATCGAAGAGAGTGGTAAAGGAACCTGAGTAGCAAGCTCCAGGATGATCTGGTCATCGTTAGCTTTGGCTGGCGCTAGCGGTGAGAGCGACATGTTAGTGTAATTCAACGCACCACGCGTGGCAAGTGTTGATGTTTAAACAAATTAAGTATAGGGACGTGCGTGACCTGGCGCAGCCTTACTAATTATATTCATAAGCACTCAGTACTCAGCACTGAGCCCTATTAGATGGCCGCTCACACTACACTGATCCCCGGAGCCGCGCGATTTGGTAGAGAGTAAGGATAAACAAGCTCGCAAACACGAGATACTATAAGCACACTTGACAATTTAGTAAATTCTAGATCCTGGCCGAAAAAGTCTATCGGTACAGTAAAGTATGATACAAAATTCCGAGAAGGTAAAGTGGTATGTAATAATCGGTAACTACGTGAGAACTGTAGGAGGTACAACACTATTACCAGGAAAGGAGTTGAAAACATATATTTGTTTCCTCATTAACCCTTTTGGAGGGTGCTAAAAGGAATTGGGGAGTTTTCCTTTAATAGTAGGTGCTAGAGGATTTTATCAATAGGCAATGCAACACTCAGATGAAATAGCTAGTGTATTTAAGATGCAAGATTTCTAATTTGCTTTGATAGGCTCAAAGTAATGATCATATTCTGCACAAGCAGATTTCGGAGCTGGTGATTGTGCTGGTTTTGGTGATGGTAGGCTTATGGATGAACTTGCCATACAACAATGAGAAGGATGGTTGAAGCCAGAGGGCTATAACCTCTGAGAAGAGATAAAATATACTGTTACAGATAGCTGAGTTGGCTACAATGGGTAATTCACTACAGGTGAAGGGGAGAGAAACTAATGATCAATTGTAGTATACTATGTACAGCTCAAGCCCAAGTCCAAGTAACTACTAAGTTCAGAGATACATGCTTTAGAATGCTGGGTATGTAGCATGATAGAGATACTGTTAATAAGAAGAAGGGTATACTGTGCAGTGATACTACACGTTAAGTTCTAGAGAAGTATGAAGTGGTAGTAAGAATAGTTTTGTTTGAGGCACAAGGAGATAAAAGATAAATAAAGGGTATAGTAACTTACTAAATCTCCAACGCTCCATAGAAATAAAAATTAAGAGATATTGAGATGCAGAAACATATAGAGAAGTGTTCTATCAACCACTGGCACATTCTAAACCTTATCAGCTGATGCTACTGGTGATTCTGACGCTTTTTCCCCCTCCTGAATATTCTCAAAACCAGACTCTACTTGTGAGTGGAGGTCAATAGTGTCTTGCCTGATGGCAATAGACCTCTGCTGACTGGCTTCAATATCAATGTGGAATGTTGACAGAGTCTGTTGAACACTATCCACAGATTTTCCATATGCTACTCTGGCAATAACCATTGTTGGGGCAAGGCCCTGGAGGAAAAGTGTTAAGTTTGGATGTGAAAACTAAAAAAGTGAAAAGTACTTACAGACAATAGAACTGTAATGTCTGCAAGATCAAAAGTCACTAGACCTGATTCATTAGGATCCCATACAAAACTTCGCAGCAATACTTGAGTCAACAAGGCACCTGCATATATCAATGCAGACTCAATGCTTGTTGTAGTCAGCATGATAATGATAGGAGGATTAAAATGTTTATACACACATTATAGTTATAATATCATTAAACTTTGAGTGAGTTGGCGTTCTCACTGCAAGCTGCCTTGCTTCACGAGTGATCCACCAAATCCGCCCACCTACATTGAATAAAAATAAACAATCTCTTGTGTACCCAAAGCAGATTGATGAAAACCAGCAAGCTTACCAGTCATGAATGCTAACACAATCTGAAACACAGCCATGCATATTACTACTCCATTATCCACTGAGTTTGCTCTTTCCATAATAATGTCATTGTTATGGTTTGAGGTATTTCCCACTGCAATTGTGAAAGCAATGATGCATCCAAGATCAATGCCTATTAAATAATTGTCAACATTTTTAGGGACAAAACTGAGCAATGATCATAGAAAATAGAAAACCAACCATTCAGAATAATTGTAAGAAAAACAAGTGGATACAAGATGAATTTGTTGGAATTAAAGATAAAATAACAACGATGAATCTAGATAAACCATCAGTAATTATAAGCTTCATTATGCTATGGAACCTACAAGTATTGCATCAGCTATAATGCTAAAATATTTTTTGCAGAATTGATGAGTCATAGCAGTAAGCTTTCTTTAGATACTTACTTCATAAGACTAGAAATGGTGGTTGTAGTTCCACTAGAATGGAGAGCTGGATTAATAGTGAAACAAGCTATCGAGATAGCTCTTACTTACTCCCAAGCAGATGATCCAACATCACTTGTGAAGTACTGCAGAAGGGGGGCATAATTTTTGGTTGTTGCAGCATCAAACTGTATAAGTGTTTGTCGAGACAGTCCCCAAATCTCAATAGCAGTATAAATGGTGGCCAGCGCAAAGAGAGCTATAGAGCCTCCCTTGTGTAGCTTGTGGACAGAACCATTTTGAAAGAGTGCATGAATAGATAGTCCAAAAATCACACAGTAAATTCCTGTAGTTCAAGTGGTTATTCATATGATTCAAAGTAACATTATAAGCATACACACCATATATAAAGAGCATTGCCTGTGAAAGAATATCAACTCAATTGTTTGTCTTATAGATATATAAACACTACAAACCGAGAGGGTAGATATTGAACGGGTGATAATCTGCTCAGCACTGAGATAGCGTGCAACCTCCTCTTCAAGGTCACTTGCAGAAGACATTTTCAGGATGAGCCAGGGAGATGGTGGGAGTAGAGAAGATTTGACTGTTGGCTTACATTGTGTACTCGGCCTTCTTATAGGGATTCAGATAGATACTAAAGATGCAAACAAACACACGTTTTTATATATCAATAAAATCTTTAACAATCCCGATGATCATCTTCAGCTCTTTAGGAGGTGTTCACCATATCTAAAGTCTAGACCAGGCTGCTAGAGGACACTGACATATGTTGGAGGCACTGTATTCTTTTTCATTGCAACTGCTCATGATTAGTTTAATGTAAAGCTTTTAGTTATCCAATGAGTCACCAAACAAGGCAGAAAGTAGAGAGACTCAAGCGTGAACAAGGGAAGGTTCCTATGTAAAGCAAACTATGAGAGAGCTTCAACTTGATGTGTACTGCACTGTTTGATATCATTTTAATAAATCTAGAGATTGGGAATACAAGATAATCCATGAATCATGAAAAACAATCCATGGAGATCAGAAAATGATGTTTGGAAGGGTGGTGGTATGGTATTGTTTGGAAATTGACAGGAACAAAAATCAGGAACCATGGCAATAGTTGGTGGTTGTCTCTTGGCAGCCTATGCTGTTCCAAACCATGGAGAAAGGATCTACGTATGTACTCTAATTTTTATCGCACACAAACATCATTTTGATATTTATAAGCAAGGTTGTGCGCGCACAAACCATCTTTGAGCTAAAATTGACCATTCTCCGGGTATTTACAGGTCCGGAGGTCCGGTCCGAGTGTTTTGCCAACATTCCGGCCAGTGCCTGTGAGACCCTGCATGTTTCGAGAGTTCACTCACTTCTAACGAAATATTTACTGGAACCGGCCCACTTGCTATAAATCTGTCAAGGAAACTGGGGCCACTCATAACTCCCTTCTCTAATACCATTCAGTGCAATCAGTTCCCATGTTGTATATTTGTTGGAGAAAGGCTCTGTGCGCGCACAACCTTGCTTATAAATATCAAAATGATGTTTGTGCGCGATATTAAGTAGTTGTATGTGCCATGCTCTTGAACCACTAGCTGCAACCCTGAGACAAAGCTCACGGGTTCACTCTCATTTCCCAACAACATTATGAAGTCCTGAAAAAAAATGGTTGATCAGAATGGAAATAATCACACGAAACCAACTATGCCACTAGTAAATATTACTGTCCATCGCTGGCACTGGTAGTTCAGAATGTATAGATTGCCAATTGGAGGTTAGAGATCAGAATCGGGCGAGGGCCTCATCTCTTCCAAAACAACTCGTCTGATATTACTTCTCTGGTTCTTCTGATGTAAACTCTACTCTCGCTACGCTTGCCAAAATCAACAAAATAAGCGGTACTACCTGAATACTATTCAACTAGATCATGGGACGGATCAATCAGCCCCCAAAAAAAGTAAAACTAAAAGCGAGCTCTTTCAACTCTCAGCCCTTGACATCTCCAACTCAACTCCATCTTCATCTTCATTCCCATCTGGGCCGCTTCATCCTGACTCATTCCCATCCTTCTGATACTGATCATCGTCAGGCCCCGTGCACAATGGCCTAAGGCAGTATAGAGATACTTCCCTCATGGTCAATCTTGTCACCGTCCAATATCAATGGAAATAGAATATAATGCGAGTGGGTGGTGACAAGTATCACTACAAATGGGTAGGATGAGATGCAGACTCGAGTTTATTTGGATAAGTGATAAATCCCTTTCTTTTGAGACCATACCTTCCATCTTCGCTAATACTTCATTGTCTTGAAACCATCAAAAATAGCTTTCACTTAGAATTGATGCATTGGAAACCATCAGATTGGGTCCCTAAAATCTGCTGAGATGTAGGAACTTGCATCTGTTGTGGAAGCTGAGATATCCAACAGACTCAATCAAATATGATGTAGAATCTATCTACTGGATATTGACAGTTGAGATGGATGTCAGACTTCCTCAGAGTACAGTCGAGTTTGCCATATGAGATACAGTTTGTCGGATTCTACCTGACCTCTGTTTCTTTATACCTGGACTTTATTTGGACTTTTGCAGCAATTTGTCCCCATTGTTTAGAGTTTTTGTGTGAAGGCAGTGCTCAGAATATCTGATCAAGTCCAAAACTGAGAACCTTGAATTCACCTTAAAGTTGCTTTTAGAGCCGAATCTATATTGTGATCCGCGTTTTTCCCGTTGAATCTTGTACCTACCGTTAGTTATTTGAAGGATATGTTTCCTCCCTTCATGGCTATGTGACAGCATCATCGAAGAGAGGCCTGAAGGCTTGAAGTCGCGGGGATTCCTTGCCCGAGACTCAAGGCTTCAATCTCTTGCACGGTGCTTGAGTACCATTTGTCGTCGAATCGAGTTGAGTCACTCTACTTGTAATGTTTATTCACGACTGGCAGTCAAATCTTTAGAATATTCCCACTGGACGGCGGATTCTTTTATCTGATTTGAAGGGAAGAATGCTTGGCCCTTGGAAGGAACGTTCTGTCTGTCATAAAGGATATGATAATGTCATTGATTGACAAAACTCATCTGCTGCAAGGACCGGACCATCTTTCCATATGACCGGAGTCAGGTGTTGTTTAACCCTCGACTCACTCGCACAGTTTCATGGAAATACCGTTACACCGTTAGGGACTAACTGATTAGTGCAAGGATCGAAAGGAAAACCCACAGCTTCACTGTGTCAAGGGCCCTTGAAGTGTTGACTGTTGAATACGACAGAAATATTATGTTGGCCGCATTGTTTCATCAATTTGGATGGAGATCGGGGATCCGAGTCCGTCAATTTTGTCTGGACTCTGGAGGCACTCCCTTATAAGTCGTACCTAAGCTTATGGGACTGTCATCTTCAAGGGCGGTTATTCAATGAATTCATATTCAAATTGGCTATGTCAGTGGTCGTGGCACTTTTTGAACTTGAAGGTCTTCTGCCGTGTCTTACTATCTATCCCACACGGCGGCCCGGGTACCTCTGGAAAAAGTCACCAGAAAAGTCTTTTTCCTCGTAAGTTCAATCAGGTCCATTCTGTGTCTAGAATTCTTAATGACTGATAGCGTGGCGTCCCGTACGAAGGGGCCCTTATCATATAGAAGTTTAGCGTGAAAAACCAAACGCACAATTTTGGAAAAACCTTCCGACTCTTGTTCAGAAAACCAGAACCAGTCCTTGACGAATGAAATTATTCACTTCCTCACTCATCACAGCAATTGTATGCTTCGCACTCGGCCAAATTGTGGACGCTGCTCCTTCCCCTCTGAGGTCGCCCCAAGAGATCTCGAGGTTAGGGAGCTTTGTAATAACACCTTGGGGGGTCTAGGAACAAAGTACAGGTGCTCCAAAACCGTATGGGTGCGTCCTAATGCCCTCTTGGATAATTTGGTCGGTTTCGGATATTTCCCTTTTTTTACACGTACCATTCATCGGAAATACTGGCCTGTATTACTGCCAAGTGCAGACTGCGGTGAGCTGTTACTTACGACAATATTGGAGCTCGGTTGGTTTTTATCCATACATATACTTTAGGATGAACCAATGGTTACCTGACACTTTGCATAGTCGTTAATGAACGATGCAGAAGATGAAGGGACCTCTATCCACAGCTGTATCCTTTTTTGAGAAGAAGGAATGAATTTTCACAAGACCTCGTTTAATTAATGTGTACTTAACTTGTAATCATGATCAAAGCACGACTTGCACCATTGTCACCGTCATCGGACATTGAGCCCAGAATACAAGCTGAAAGCCTAGGAATCCCCTTGAGCCAACGGACAAACGACATCGATGCCCGATCGAGCCACAATGACCGTGTCGCAGTTTACCTACGCGCATCCCCGTTTGGTGGGAAATTCACATGGCCAGGTAAGCGTTGGATCGCCCGATTTGGATGTTCTCCAGTCTCCTAGTCTCCTCCACCATCTACTTCGCTTTCGAGCGCAAATTCTTGTTATTAAAATTGCCGCATCAAATATGATACCTCGAGGCTGGATTAAGTACGGGAATCTGTCAGTCCAACGTTCTGGATAATTCGTACAAAACCTTTCGTACTCACTGCAATTCTCTCTCTCATCGCGTTACTTCACCTTTGATACACCGGCAATCTGGAATGAAAGGAGCAGAAATCTCTTCAATAGAAACACCGAGGTGAAAGGGTGACTCATCTTCTCTCCCTCGCCCTCATATTGTCTATAACCTCCACATCATAAACATGAAGAATGGTAACGCGAAGGTGGTGGATAAACGGTATTCTGATGTACGTTACTTTCCAAGCGTGGGTCGTCAACTCCGATCGTAATACTCACCTTTCCCATCTTCCTAACCTGTAGTTCATCACTCTCGACACTGCCCTCAATTCCCCCGCCTCCCGCCGAAACGCATCATCGTAACCACCTTCATCCTTGTCTGTGTGAATGAACAATGTTCTCATTAACAAACGAAGAGTCGGGTTGACGAGCTACCTAATAACCGTTCTGAAAAATCCAGCATTCGAAGGTAACCCAGTGTTACACGAGTTTCTCTTCGCTTCTTCTCTGGGAGATTCAATGCGACAACTCCATTTGGAAGACTCTGTCCCTTCTACGTTGTCGCGAAGTACGGCGGTAGCTTTGGTTTCGGATTTGAGAAGTGGAAATGTTGTCGCGGATGGCGGTAATGAAGAGAGGGCTAACGCTAGTGGACCCATTGCTGCGGGATATTATCCTGGTGAATAGTCATGCTCCTCGCTGATCGTTGAGTACTGAGTGACTGGGAAATGTAGATTGGGTATCTGGAGATAGCCCACCTGAGAATGTCGACTTCTCTAAGTTCGATATCTTATTCTTCGGTGCATTTATCTCCTTCTGTTCTGTGTTTCCTGATACTGACAATATGTTATCTTAATAGCGTTCGCCGTACCTGACGAAAGTGGAGGTTTGACCTTGTCGAGTGATAACCTACAACGACTAGTTTCCTCCGCTCATAATAGCGGGAACGGTACGCAGATCATTCTCTCAGTCGGGGTGGAAGTGCAGGATTCTCTTTTGCATCTAATTCCCAGAACCGAGCCACATTTATCCAGTCTTTGGTTGGTGCTGTACAGCAGTATGGGTTGGACGGTGGACCCGCAGTGGGTGCTCCTGCTTCCAAACTCCTCTTTGGGCTTCCTCTACGGCTACGTTTCTCAGAGTTCGAGCACCGTTTTGAGTGGGTTTGCTCCGATGGAGGAGGAAACGACCAAAGAGAATCTGGCTTGCGTTCACGCCCATCCGAGAAAGAAGACGACAGCGACAATCACTACTGCGGAAGGCGAAGTTCAAACTGAGGCTGACACGAATTCGAAGGGATGGTACGGCCAACAAATTCCATTCAAGACTTTGGTTGCTTCAGGTGCGCTTGTGAAGGGTACCGGCGATGATGGGAATTATAGAGAAGGGGGTGGGTTTACTATAGGTGCGTTCAAGTTCCTTTCTTTTTCCAACGTGATGGTTTCCGTTGACTTAAAAATCCCTTTTTCGTTTTCGGACAGGTTGGGATGGTTGTAGTGATACACCTGTACGTTTTCCTCTTTTTGGCTCATCAGGGTTGTGGGGATCGCTGACGACTCTCTCGGATCCCCAACTCTATAAACAATCCCAACAAACTGTGGTGACCTACAACGATACCTAGTCTTTGAGTGATAAAGCCGTGTTTGCGAAGGATCAAGGAGGTGCTTTACTTGGTCTGTTGATCAGGATGATGAGTACACTCTTCAGAATGTTATTCGGGCGAGTTTAGGGAAGTGAAAATCCGAGTTCGGATGAGGTACCCCCAGGCTTATAGTTCAGCCCGGACGGTTTTTTCCCAGGTTTTTCAAAGTGTCATGTTTTTTTTTTGCGCTGCATCGCTGGCATTTCTACTGATGTATAACGACCCGCTACATTCGACTCCATTCCTGGTACTGGTTTACGATTCTGTATACGATTTTTCTTGTGATGTTGTAGCTTGTGTAGTATATACCTTAATGTTTCATGGTCAATACGCACAAGCGTTGGCCTCTACAGCCGTTGTGTATCGCACTGTCAAGCCAGTAAGTACTATGTACCTGCTATGTACTGATCTCCGGAAATTGGCCCTTTTTTTACTAGCATTAAATTGTCGCCAGATGCTGCTTTCTGATCTGCTACACATCTGTCGTCTGGGATCTGTTAAACACCTGGCATCCTCCTGAGTATTACTTTTTTGACCATAAAGCTGTACTAGAACCTACTGCCTCAACTCCCTTGTTCAGTACTGCTGGCCTCTTTTACAGGTGTTCAGTCAGCTCGTTAAAGATGTGTTGGTACAGCCTGTTCATTTGAGTGCCATGATGGGATACTCTGCTTTTTTGTATATACATATAGGCCTACCTATCAGTGAATAAAGAGCCAGAAGAATTTATGATGCATTCTCTCTAGACTAATGTACTTGTTTTCCCTTTAAGGTCTAAAAAGCTTTCCTAAAATTGATATATATTGGACACTGTGGTTTATCTTGCAAGGTATTTCCACTTTACAATCAGTTACCAGTGTTTCACCCTAAAGGCCCAAACTACATCCAATATATATATGTGCTGATGTATGTATCCTAGTCCTCTTCTCAGGCTCCATGCCTTGGAACTACAGCTACATCCCTTGCTTCATTGTTATCTGTAGTCAGAGACCTCTTTATTGCCCTCATTGTCCTCTGTGAAATCCGAACCAGTTTCATGGACCAGTACATTCTCCACAACCAGATGGGCGGCTATGTCACAGCATTATTTTAGACAGTGCTAGGAAGTTTGAGCAAATCAATCCAATAACTTACATTTTCCCGAGACTGGCCAAGCTTCTGAGACAGCAGCAACTGAACAATCTCAAAAGTCCATTCCTCCATTTCATATGAACCAAAAATGTCCATGAGATACCATGCTTTGGGTGAATCACTCAAAAAATTAAAGAAGTCTGTGGTATGGAGATTGTATTGCACTCACGGCACTAGGTAAGAAATTTCTGGTCAGGGTATTACAGATTGATGGAAAACTCACGAGAGGTGCAAAGGTGCAGGAGCTTGGAAAGTAGTTGACTATTGCCTAGGTCAATGCTTTTGACTTGCAAGCTATGAGCTGTTTGAACCCGCAAATGTTGTCTATTGTCATTGATTCTCAATGACTCTATGTCAATTTTGCGGGTTACTAGACTTGACTCCAGCATTTTTTCCCTCCACAAATCCCCATGCCCCGGTTTTCGGAAATCCCTGTAGGGTCTATTAAAATTTATGGCTCTATCATCCCAAATCCTGGAGAGGGTGAGTACACATGCAAGGAGGGTGTTTTGTAAGTATTGCCTTGACTCTTTGTCTTGCCAAACTCTTGGAGAGAATGATACCTGAAAACCACTGAAGAATGAGGTGCATCTTCTGATGAATATAGAAGAGGATTTTTTTTCATGGGATTTGTTCCATTTCTGAGATTATTATCAGTCAGTTTTCATTATCAGAGTACAGCACTTGATGCTGGGAATACATACCTTCACCTCATTGTAGGCATGACGAAGTCCACCAATCTGAAAGTTCACTGCTGATATATGATATCTCCAGTCCCGGAGTTTATGGGTTCCATTGTTGTTTGGTTGTGATACTTGGAAATTGAATCCACGAGGGTATCGAGCCCTAGGTTCAACCAACTTATATTCCCTATTAATTTGCAGCTATCTGTTGAGTAGTCTGGTGTTTGGATGATTAGAAAGGCACACATACCAGTGAAACAGGACAGTTGCAAAGTAGAGATAGGGATCAAATACATCAAGAGCTAATGCAATTTCTTCAGAGATGGGAGTGTAGATGGCATCCCAGACATTGAGTGAATCAATATCAATGTCATGAATTCCATTGACAGGATATTCATGAGAGGGTGTCGACTGTTCAGATTGAATGCAAAATCCTCTAAGCATGTGAAGTTGCCATGGAATTACCAATTGCCTCCACTCCTCATCAGAAAGTTTTTGACCCACATAGTACATGCCTGCACGCTGTTGGTCAAGGAGAAACTCTGAGTATGATGCATGCCGAACAACAATATTATGTGTTCTGGACTCTGGAACAGCAAGAACAGAATGTAATCCAGACAAGAGGGCAGCAGCTTCACCTGGGTTCAATTCCAACAATGCTTCCAGAGCAAATTGGCTTTGCAAACCAGCTGAGATTGAGTTGCAAAGCTGAAGATATGACATTGAGTTTCCTCTATTGGAAGGGCTCACTATCAGCTGCAAAGCCCTCTGGAGCTTCCCCCCTTCATTGGTGCAGAACTGCATGATTTGAGAATATAGAAGATCCAGATCATTGTATGGAGAAGAGTTGGACACTCTACAGAGAGACAGTATGACCTGCAATCGCTCTCCAGGAGTTATAGGCAGTTTGCCTGTGTCAATAAACTTGACTACAGTGGTTGCATAAATGAACTGTCCTGTGGCTCTGCGTAACAACTCGAGTATTGCATCATCACCTGGCCAGGAAGCCTGTGGACTGGGTAAGGTGCGCCAGTGCTTTTCTCTAATGCGAGAAAAATGACGATCAAAGTATCTTTTAATATCTTCCTGAGCATCCTTGGCAAAATCACCCAAGCCTAGAAGTGCAGGACTTGGAATGAAGGTTTTATGATGGAATATGTCACAGATATGAGGTTCTGGTCGGCTAAAAATGAGGAAGTCAAGGGGAAGTGTAGGAATTGCACTTTGGATCAGCTTCAGCAGCCTTTCCTGAGATGCTACATCAATGCATTCATCCACACCATCAACGATGACAAGTCGTGGAAGTTGAGGCCAGAGCTTTGGGTCAATCTGAGCACATGGATCTTCTATAAAAGCTCGAAACTGATGCTCCCAAATTTTACTTGAGATCTCAGGAGATGAGGATATGGTATGGTTGATGAGAGGAGCTGTATGGGGTTTGAGGGATTTGGAAGTGGCAAGTTGGTAGGCAATGGTAGGGATGAGTGGATCAAGCTTGTCACGAGTGGAGTCATTCCTCGAAAAGAAAAATGCGGCTGCTAGCTGTCCAGTTGCAGTGTACTTTTCTGACAGTGCCTGTGCGATTGCAGACTTCCCTGTCCCTGCAGCCCCATGTACCCAGTATACTCTGCTCCCTTTGTCAGGATCTTCAATCCAATGACTTAACCTCCGCATGATTTCTTCTCGAGTACCGGGCATAACGTTGGGCTGAGGATAACGGGCTTCCGAATCATGCATAGCGTTGAAAGCAACCTTGCTCCTCAATATGGATAGGTCTGACTCTAACGAAAAGATGTCACCTTGATGTTTACCAAAGAAGTGGTTGTTTGACGTACCGTTGGAACTTTGATAGTAGTTGTTCGTGGTCACATCTCCTTGAATACTGTTGAGGATACTGTCAAGAACTTGGATCCCGCTGCTTTGCGTGAAGCTCATGACTCGGTGAAGGATGAAGGAAGGAACAGCGTTGCAAGGGTGCTGCAAGACTGGTCGTTCAAGTACATTCGAATGCATGGTTCCGCTGAGGCCTCCATGCTGCTTCCATCAGTTATAATTACGATCAATCACCGCATGTCAAACGCCAAAATAGGATTTTTGCAGCGTAAGTCAAGTAAGTTGAACCGGGAGGGCAGGATTATTCTTGTCAAAAACATTCAATATTGAATATACATCATATATATGTACATAAAATGTGTTTTAAAGTGTCAAAGCCACATCTCAAGCAAGATTGAAAGCTTGGCGGTTAGCCGTGGGAAAGTCACGTCACTGCGTGTGCCTAACATGATTTTGCACAGATGCGATGGGCCCGGAAGAATCTGCCAGTTTTCATCGTGTCCTCCAAGTCTCTCCTCCATCTACTTCTCTTTCGTGCTTGAGCGCAAACTTTCCTTGTAAAAAAATGCCGCATCGAATACGACACCTGGAGGCTGGACCAAGTACGGGAATCTGCCAGTCCGGTGTCCTGTATGGTTCATACAAAACTTTTCGCACCCTCACCGCAATTCTCTCAGGCCGACCCCTCTCCCTCTTCGCAAGTGAAAGGTGCGATGGGGAACGGGTTTATATAGGCTTCGAAGTTTGAATCGTGACTAGTCCATCTCTCCAGGTTGTTTTCCTGAGGATCTCAGAAGGATATTAAGCGGGCGAAATTCAAAGGGTGTCGGTGGGGTTGCAAAGGTGTGTTGAGATGTCGGTCTTTCCCTTATACAATTCTGAGAACTTGGAACAAAACAGAGCCATTCTCGAGTCTTTTCATGCTCAGCATAGCAATGGAACTGACTCGGGCACCAAGTCCTATTCGCGAATTCTATCTATCACGAAGCGGCCCAGGTTCGCAGTACACTCCCGCAGATGTAATTCGATGGCACAATCCTTATCCTGATTTTGGTCAATAAATTCATGGATTGGTCACGCAGAGGCCCAGCATTCCAAAATGCCGTTTGGGCTGCCTTGGACTGCCTGCTGTGTGGAAAGCCGCGAGTACCGAAATCAACTGGGTCGTTCTTACGAGTAAGTTTTGCGCTGTCCTTGAGTGGAACCCTACTTATCTA